>OU862923.1:2400000-3000000 GCA_917880885.1 Limnephilus marmoratus
TAAATGTATTTGTAAGTAAGTACGTATTTAAAAAACTAAAATAAAAAAAAACAATCCGTAAAAACAATCTATTTATAATTTTCGACATTAGTTGCGCCATTTCTTAAGCCGGATAGAAACCAATTTTAAAGATCTTTTTTGGTTTGACTAAGGATTGAACCTTCCTCCCAATGGACTGGAGTCAACACCGCTAACATATAAGCCAAATCCTGATAGGATAATATCAATATTTATTCAAAAATTACGCTGTGAATTTTTTAACATATTGTCAAAGAAATTGTTACCAAAATCGTTGTGTGCGTGACTTGATAGAATTCATTGTCATCGACGACGAGTCAATCTGCCAAGTTTTAGCTCGATCGGATGTCGGAAGTGGGTTTATTCCCCTTCCAAGATTTCAATTAATTAATTTATTCAATCAAGAAAACCAAATTCAAATTCAAATAGATGCATGAAGAATGTTCTAAGCTGTATGGCCTAATATTCTGAGTATCGGGTGTGCGTTTTGGTTCCTTCAACCATACAAAAGTCTCCAACGCCAACGTTGCTCATCTAGAGTTGGTTATGTTTTTGAACGTGTACTAATGACCTGGGCATTTTGGCACGTGGGGTGCATCTCGCACGTTGTAGGAACCAACTTCTCATTGACCAGTGCATCCTTAGTGGGGGTAGTTCACATCAGATTATCAGTCACTTGGCCGAGTTGATAGCGTTGCCGCTAACGCTCTGGTGGTCCCGGGTTCGATTCCTATTCGATCCCCTGCGCCGTGAAATTTGGGATGGTATAATCTCGCGAGGCATCTGCTACAAAATGGAAGGGAGATAAACAGTGGGGGTGAAATGAGGGGGTTAAGCAGATTGAAATTGATTGTTGTGTTAGAGCGTTCGCAATCTACAATATACTGAAATGTAATATCATGCAAACAGAAGTTAGATATAAAGTTGGTATTGCTGGAAATAACACGAGTTTTATTCAAATTACTAATAAAAAAAAAACAGAATTGTTATAAAACCATACATTATGCCCCTCACGGCCTATGTCAAGAGAGAGACAAAACAGAGAAACCGTAAAATTGTTGCACAGCAATTGTTGTTCCGATCTATTCTTACAGTGATGTACATCACTTAAGAAAGGTTTGACACATAATCATTTGGTTTGCCACATCACCATCACCGTTTGGTACATCACCATTTGACCGGTCAGTGGCTGAGTGAGCATCGCGTTTGGATCCTACCCGGGTGTCGCGTGTTTGATTCCTCGGCTGGCTAAGTCTTCCATAACGACACAAGCAACATTTTCCGCTTACTGTGGTGGTAGTAGGAGATTTTCAAACATTTTTGGGTTATTTGTAACCCGAGAATGGTTGGTTTTTTTTTAAAAATCAACCGTGTTAAATTGCTGGGCACGCGTTTTGCGTGTTTCTTGACATTACACCGGTGGCAATAATGATAGTTCATCGGAGTATTTACCATTTAAATACCGGTAAAACAAGGACGGCATTCCCACCTGACACATGTGCTATACAGATCGCAAGACGTTGCAATTATAATGTTTTTTTTTGTATTTTGGGGCTCTAGACCAGAATTGGCTGCCAAATTCAACAGCGGAACGCACTTGCTGTTTGTAGGTGGAAAATGTTGCTCGTGCAGTAATAAAGCCTGGGCAGGAACTCGACGAATTTGTCCATTCATCTACTACTCGTTTTTAATGTATTAGAGTTAATATAAGCAATATATCTTTTTCCATCTGCTAAAACATAAATTAAAAAAGCGTTCTACCCGAAGAAGAGCTTTTCTTTTCATGGGTATATTTTTCATTTTACCAGGCGCTCCGTTTGATAAAACACATTTAATTTTTTTTTACACTGAGTGCCGCTCCTATACGATCAAAATCCACATACAAAAAGAAACAGCGTCCAAAAAATACATCGTTTTCCGTATTTTTAATGTTTTTTTTGGTCAAATGGGTTTATTCTGCCGGATTTAGGATAATAGGTAAAAAGGGTCGGAGATTATTACAGAATTAACGAGAAGCGAATTGGGAGCGATAATGAAGTTTCCAAGTGTATCTCTTGGTCCGTGCATGATAAGGGTATATTTTTGTCAGTTTTCAGACGTTTTCCTGTCAAAATGACGGTTTCGTGCTGTAAATGCGCTGTTACGTGTTCGTATTCACTACGTATCTGTTTCGTGTAGGCTGTATGTTTGCTGTATATACACACCTTATAATGTGTAACGTAGATTGTGATAAACAAATCAGTCATTTATGACGGGATGGGAATGAAGATGGAATTTAGTGATTACCGATGTTTTCAAAGTAGGAACCTACTGACTTACGCGAGTACTTCATTTTTACTGTACCTTCAAGATGACTAAGAATTCAATGAAATTTTCCAAAAACTTTTTATTTTTGAAGTAAAACTTCTTTACAGACGCTTGACTTGGGGAGTAAGCTGGCGAATGCGTAACGAGAGCGTTACGAAAAGCGAGGCGAACGTATATTACTGTAGGGGCAAGAAAGAGAGGTGTGAGCACACATTTTCTTTCTCTCTTTCTCTCATAGTCGGTTACCTTACACAGTGCAGGCCTATTGTCTGTATCACACTGTTGAAGCAAGAGAGAGCAGTGCGCGCGCACATTTTCTTTCTCTCTTCCTATCATATAAACGGAGCAGAAGTTTTACTTAATTTGTGCGGTCTAAAGCACACTCGATTTTTTTTAACTGAAACTTCTATAGCCTCGCTGTGATTTGGATTTCGGATGAAACGGTAATGACGATTAGATACTGCACCTTCGACGCATCAACTGCGCTCATTCCCCACTTTGATTATGATGTCACTTTTAAAGACTCCCATTGGTTGAGATATGAAACGAAAATTACGTTAGGTCTACGCTTATTGGGCGCTTTGATTATGAACTTACTTTTCAAGCATTGGTTGAGATTGTTTTGGTAAACTTTTGCTTCTACCGCGTGTAAACTGCTCTCGATTTTTTTAATACCTTAGATCCACATAGGAGGCCCTGATGAGAAAAGTTCTCTCAATGCCTATGTCATCTTTTTGTGTGCTGTGTGGAGGGTAGTTTTAGGGAAAGGAAAGAGAGAAAGCTCTTGGAAGGATTCATGTATGAGGGGTGGGTTGGAATCCGGGGATAATGTGTCCAAGAGTGATGAACGTATGAAATCCATCGTTCCCACTGCGGTGCAAGGCGATGGGTCGGAACCGATCCGGCCCGCCACGGCAGGGTACCCATATCCACCTCCCTATTTGAAAAACTCGATATTATAAAACAAGTATTTCAAATATTTTTGAATATCTCTTAATGGTGGAACATTATGTTTGTATGGGTGAACCACAATCACACTACTTTACAGTCACACTAACTAAGACCTCTGTGTTCGAGGGGTAAGGCTCTAGACTATCAATGCGAAGGGTTCAAATATCAGCATGCGCAAGTAAATTAAATTTAATTTAATGAAGACAATATAATCGAAACTCAATCGAAAATCTAGAAACACAAAAATCAGAAAAAGATATTGGCACCTCTGGGACTCTCGCTTTCCGGGCAAATGCGCTAACCACTGCGCCAAGGTGTCCATATCAAATTCGGCCATTTTTATCTGTATCATACTTCAACTAAGAACCACCCGCATTATCTTTATTTTCTTAACGCATATATTATTGGCTGCTATCTTATGTATGAGTGATTGCAAGATTCAAACCCGAACTAAATGCTCTCTCGATAGTGTCTGGATAAATCTTTATCCATTTTATTTAATATGCGATATCTATTTGACTTATCTGCAAGTCAAGGATGAATATTTTAATTTTTATTTTAATTTCATGCAACTAAACAGCAGAAGCATCAATCTAAAAAAATACGAGCCTACCAATTTAAAATTGCATTTAAATAATGTTTTTTTTCTTTGTTTCACAATTTTTTAGAGAAAAATGTGTCCTTTCTAGGGTACCTCGTTCTAAGGTCACATTGTACATTTTTTCGTGTTTGAAATATAAGTAAATACCTTTGTTAAAATATTACAAGAGGAAAATTATAAAGGTTTGTCTAAAGGCGCATGTCTAATATGTATGACGATCATCTTGAAATGATAATATAATTATAATAAGCAATAATTATCAGCCTGAAACACTCATCTCCATTGAAAAAATCTTCCGAGAAAAGATACATGACGCCAACGGGACTTGAAGTAGCAGTAATTGTTGAATGAAACACTGGTATATATTGAATTATTTGGGAGGTATTAGATAAGCCGACATAGCTCAGTGGTAGAGCATCTGACCGGCAATCGGAAGGATACGGGTTCAAGTCCCGTTGGCGTCATGTATCTTTTCTCGGAAGATTTTTTCAATGTAGATGAGTATTTCAGGCTGATAATTATTTCTTGTTACTCTTTGTGTTATGCATAAAAATCTTGCCTTAAACATTAGTTTATCAATTAAAAATAATATTATTATAATCAGCGGATAAATGTATAATAATAGTTATTTTTTAACTGATCAGAAGGACGCGGGTTTGAGTCCCGTTGGCGGCATGTATCTTTTCTCAAAGTAGATGAGTGTTTCAGGCTAATAATAATTACTAATAATAATTGCATTAAAATCGATAAGGTGGGAAGTATGTAGAATAGAAGCACGCGCTATTTACTAACTATCTTGAACCTTTCATATCTAACAGGAATGCAATTCAACATTTCAAATCACCTTCTCCACCGGATTCAATCAATTCGCAGTGTGTATATTTACCTATGATTCCGTCAGCCGAAATAGCCCCAAATGGAGCCAAAAGACTGCTCCTAATATTGACACCATTCGCGAAAGAACCCAAGGGGCAGGTACCTTATTGACACTGCCGGTGCCCGGTGCCCAGTGTCCAGTCCCCACTCCCCACTTCCCAGTCGACTGGATCCAATAAGACGCCGACGCCGCGACGCTTTTACTTTAAGACCCGGGAAATGTTTAACGGGAGTTAACTTTTGATGTCGTGTAGTGTTAAAAAAATATACTTGTGGATAAATTATCCTTTATTGTTTAATTACACAATACAACTTAAAATAAGTACAATTTCAAAGGGAACTATTATGTGAGCAATACAACAAGCAAGTGCTTGGATTCAATGCACAAAATAGATTAACTAATAGAAGTAAGAGTCGGGGTTTATATAGTCCCTGCTGGCGTGGTGGGGGGGCGTCGTCTTCCTATTTTCGGTGCTGCATGCCAAGGGGTCAATATGTCATCCTGATAATGGGGTTGTTGTCCCGATGCTCGTGGATACGTGGGGTTTCGTAATCCAGTCTTTTATTTTGGGACTATTCGGCGTGAGGGCTGCGTTAAGTACATCCAAATGTTTCGTTGGTTTGTCTATTAATGGTTTTCTTCGAGTTGGTATGTCGATTAAGGGATAGTGATTAGAGTATATCATCCCGGTAATGGTCCTCGGCTGGATGCAGCTGTTATCAATAAACATGTAGGGTTTATTAGTTTATTTTTAGGCAAGATGAAGTGCCGGTTGCAATGGGCGTACTGCGATGTCTTCTTGTAGGTGGGGGTCGTTTAGGGTGGTTAACTCTCCCCCCCTAAAATTGAAACTCCTTCGCACTGTGAAGAGTTTATATCTTCTCCAAAGGATATATCCGATGGCCGTAATTATCAGGCAGCTGGTAAGTGTTAGGTGTATAGTTCCTTCAAATCCCGTCGTAGTGGTAGGGATATCGAGTTCTCTGCGTGGTTCTTGTATTTCGTCAACATGTAGGATGGGTAGTTTTAGTACATGTAATTCTTCCTTCGAATATGTAATGAGTAATGTTTCTTGGTTAACGATTCTTCCCATAGTGAAAGTCCTTCCTTGTATACTGCACTCGTCGTTTGTTACAAGTACAGATTTGGAAATTACTATATTCTGTTGATGTTGAGGGCATTGTGCTTTTAATGCTGTTGGTTCGTTGCGAAATAGATACATCATGTTATCTCCGATGACGTGTGTATATTCTTCTGGGCAAATAATCTGGCGTAGACTGCAGTTCTGTTCGCTGTGGTTTTCTAGTACGGTAGTTGTGCAGTCATCGATGGAGTTGAGTTCTTTGTTGCATATGCTGAGGCTGTCTGTAATAACTTGGCACTTGTGTGCGTTATACATCTGCTTTCCATCTCTCAATAATCGTCTCGGTAGGAGGTGGGGTTGGAAACATTTATTGTTAGTTTTGGAGATGATGGGAATTATTTCGTTATACATATAGACGGTGCGTTCTACTAAAGTTAGAGAGAGAATAAAGTGCAAAGTTTGTTTAACTTTAATGAATTTAACTTGCAAAAAGCGTTGAATAATATCAAAATCTTTAGAAGGTAGCTGTTCAGGATTTACATGTGAAATAGATTCCATAAATACCTTTGGTTTTATAATGCTAGGGTGGTACATTCCATGAGAGGCAAACGTGATAGCTTCTGTAATTCTAGTAATTAATTCGGTGATAGTTTCCGTCTGATAAATTAAATGTGTAATCAACAAGTCTGTCTTATCTTCATAATGATCATGGCTCATTTGTGACCAGAGTACCATTTGGTTATGTGAAATATTTTTTAGTTTACCGTAATAATCCTCTAATGATCTTGAACTCAACGAGATTCTCTTTTCATTAATATTTTGGTTAGTTTCAATTCGTTGCACTAATTTATCTAAATCATTATCATCTAAGTTTCCCGTAATCCCTTTAATTATTGTACCGAGTCCGTTTATTAGGCCTCTTTTATATCTATTTACAACTAAATTGTCAATTATCTGATTATTATGATCTATTAAATATTTCAAACGTTCTAATCCTACATGTGGTAAAGTTACATTGTTACTTTTTATAAATTTCTCATAATTAATTCCTAGTTGTTGCGATTGTTCAATAAGTTCAGTTAAATCTAGGGTATGAATGACGTGCCACTGTCCTTCGACGGCTCGTGCATTTCCCAGAGGTGCGACGATGAAGTGCTCATTGTCCGCTAATTGACGGATCCGTAGCGCTTGCGTCATGGCCGTCAGCCTGAAACAATTTAACACTGTCTTTGTGAATTGTTGTTAGGCCTCTCAGACTTTTATATTCGAGTACATTATGTGGTAATATTTTAGTAATAGTGAACGGTCCTTTGAATTTATTTTTGTGTTTACCCCGTGCGGTAACTTTTATAAGTATTTGTTGTCCTACGGACATCTCTTGGGGCGTACGTGTTTTGTTTACTCGTTCGCGTGTTTTATTTTTTGTTTTATGTTGTAAATCATGTATTATTTTGTTTAGTTCTTTACATTGATTTGCATGATCGGCTACGTAATTTTGGGTTATCACACCATTAGATTGTGGTGTTCGGTTCCCATGGCAAAAGTGTATTTCATTTGGTGTATGCTTAGTTACACCATGTATATTATTATTATAAGCATTTAAGGCTAAATTAATTTGAGTTTCCGATGTGACGTTCGGTATTGCCGTGCGTATTAATCTCAGTATTTCTGTTAGAGTGGAGTGAAAGCGTTCTATATCAGCTTTTGACTGTGAATGACCAGTAGTAGTCACATGTGTTTTAATATTGTACGTTTCTAATAATTCTCGTGTCGTAGTGGACGTAAACGTAGTTTCACGATCTAAATGTATTTCTTTCGGTATGCCGATTAATGAAAATATTTTTACTAGTATTTCGCATATTGCGACATTGTTGTCAACAGTGATTAAAGTGCAAGATGCCCATTTAGAGAATCTATCCACAATGGTTAAGAATTTTTGACGTCCGAAATGATAAGTGTCGATCTGCCATATCTCCATCGGACAATTAGGAGTAACAGTAGCCTCTAATGGGGCTGACGTGGGGTGCCTTTCGTATTTAGAATTTTGACATATTATACACGTTTTTAAAAAATCTTTTATTTTTGTCCGCATATTATTAAAATAGTGCGTCCGTTTTATTTTACTGAGTAGGGCATCTAGACCCATGTGACGCTGGTTCTCGACATGCGTCGAACGAATTATCTCCTTTTGTTCTTCTAATTTTATGGGTTCAATCTTAACATTTGTAAAACGTATTAATTTTAATGAGTTCTTATCAATATTTTTTCTATAACATTCGCTTAAACACTCATATAATCTATCGTTATTTATAATTACTGCATATTTATCTTTATCCAAACATGTTTTAATCAATTTTAAAAATATTGCTTCTGCATTTTCTAAAGGGATACACCATACAAGGTCCGTACCTTTTTCCTTAGCTCTCAAACTATGCTTCTCAATATCGCTTAGTTCAATAAAAATCCTATTCATACGCGGGGGTGGGTGTTCGTTACGAATTGGGATTCCACCCTCGTGGTCATCCACATTGCTATGCACGGTGTCAGCGACACTCTGGGCACCCGAGGTGGCTTCTACTCGTAATGAATCATGCTCCTCACCGTCCTCACTATAATGAATCTCTACTCTCGAAAGCGCGTCGGCTACATGGTTTGTGCAGCCACGTTTGTGTTTTATGGTATAGTCGTATTCTTGGAGCCTAAGTCTCCATCTTGTTAATTTAGCGTTAGGTTCCCTAAGTTTGGTTAACCATATTAATGGTTGGTGGTCAGTTTCAATAATAAAATGTTTGCCATAAATATATGGGCGGAATTGCTGGAGAGCCCATATAATCCCGAGCAATTCTTTCCCCGTTGTATTATAGTTACTTTCCGTTTTAGAAAGAGTTCGAGATATATATGCGACGGGCTGACACTCTTGACTAAGTACCGCGCCCAAAGCAATATTACTTGCATCCGTCGTTACGGTGAATTCTTTACTGAAATCTGGGTATTTAAGTATTGGTGCATTCATTAACAATTCCTTACAAAGGTTGAAGGCATTTAAGAATTTATTATCTTGGTTATTTATCTTTGCTCCTTTCCTAGTACATTCAGTAAGTGGTTTTGTCACTTTACTTAGGTTGGGGGCAAACTTCCGGTAATAACCTATTAACCCTAAAAATGATTTAATTTCTTTGACCGTTTTCGGTAGCGGAAATTTACGTATAGCATCTAATTTACTGGGGTCAGGTTGTAACCCATCATTGTTCAAAATATGCCCTAAAAATTTTATTTCCTTTTTAACAAATTCACACTTGTTCATGTTTATCTTTAGGTTAGCTTCCCGCAGAGCGTTGAATATTATTTCTAAACGCCTGAGGTGCTCCTCTACATCTTTTGCGTATACAATTATATCATCTAAATATACTAAGCAAATTTTACCTATGTATTTGCGCAATACATCATTTATCATACGTTGAAATGAAGCAGGTGCATTTTTTAACCCGAATGGCATTCTAACAAATTCATAGTGCTGGTTAGGAATAGTGAATGCTGTCTTTTCAATGTCTTGATCAGACATTTTGATCTGGTGGTACCCACTTGTCAGATCTAAAGTTGAAAAGTATTTATTGCCATGTAACTGTGAAAAAATGTCTTCTATGTTTGGGAGGGGAAACTTGTCACTACGTGTCTGTTCATTGAGTTTCCGATAGTCTATGACCATCCTCCACTTTTTTATACCCGATTGGTCGAGTTTTTTCTCGACTATATGGACAGGGCTTGCCCAAGGCGAATCGCTTGGTCGGATGATTCCATCCTTTAGAAGTTGGGCGACTTGCCTTTCAACTTCAAGCCTCTGCTCATACGGTAACCGATAAGCGCGTTGATACACAGGTTCCTCTTTAATTAATTTTATTTCATGTTTTACATGAGGTGAGCAATTAGCTACCAGTTCCTCAGAAAACAAGTCCCTATTTTTCTCCAATAACTCATCAAGTCTATTTATATCCATTACATGGAACAACTGAACTTGTCTGGTTGGAGTTTTTAAAATATTATTACAGTTATTTAAAATTAATGTTGCATTCATTAATTTCAACATATCTATCCCCATTAAAACATCGTATTTGTGGGAAAAGTCAAAAATATAAAAACGCATTTCAGCATTATTATTGCCGAATACTCTTTTCCAAAATGGAGTCACGACGGCGCCTCTATGGGTAGTCGTAGAGTGTGCTGTTTGTACAGTAAACTCTTCGTTTACATATCTACAGTCACGAAATAATCTATTATACACATTTTTATTCATGAATGATTTGGAGCTTCCCGTATCAATCAGAATTTTTATATTTAATGGCGCTACTACATATGGTAGGCCATTGTTAATATGATTCAGGTGGACTAGGTTTCTCGGGGAGATTCTTGGTCTTCCCAAAAAATCCGGCCGTTCCTGATCATTCCCGTCGGTATAAAATAGCTCTTGTGCCGTACGTCCATTGCCGAGGTCGATGACCGGGCCTTTAGGAGGTCGGGGCATTGGGGCCGTTCTCATACTGACATCACCGGAACGCGCATGATGCGTATTAAAATTATTATTATTATTTCCTTGCCACGGGCGGTTTTGTACGTACTTATGCGTTTGGTTATTATTATGCCACGGTTTATTATTATAATTGTTAAGGTGATTATGATTATTATGATTAAAGTTATTATGAGGTTTGAACGAATTTTGCGTTTGCGGTGGAAAAAAGTTAGGGCGAGTAAAAGGTTTATTTGATTGGCTTTGTCCTGGCCGCATGAAATTAGATGGTCCTGCTTGTGGAAACACAAGATTTTGTTTAGACCGTTGATGGAGCTCGCCATGAGCCTCCAGCATTCTTATTTCCGTGCACAGGGCATCATAATTTTTGGTTAAGTTTGCACATTTAATGTGCGTTGGCATGAGGTTTAATAACGTATTTCTTGCTGTATCTTTGTATGGTTCCATCAATATGTGGGCACTAGGTCCTCCATATTGATCAGAAATTTTTATTTTAATTGAAAAAAGAATTTGATTGATTTCGTGGATCGTTGAGGAGAAATCCTTTTGACCGCGGTTGAAGTTGATTAGTTCGGTTTGCAATAATGTAACAGACTTATTGTCCCCACATTCGTTTTTTAGCGTCTCTAATATAGTTTCAATGTTATTATCATGATCACACATGAGAATTACGTGAAGTGCTTTGCCACGTAATCTTGAGATTATTTTCTCAACATTACTAGGTGTATTGCCGTTTCTAGTAATGAACCCCCTGGCTGATTTTATGAATAAGTTGATGTCTTGGGGAGAGCCACTATACTCCAATATCGACTCTGCGTATTGGGGAGCGGGTCTCTCATTTGGCTGTGCCATTTTTCAAAAAAGTAAAAAAAATAGAAATATACAAAGTGACTTTAAAAAATTTAGTTTTCTCTCTAACCTTTTGGATAAGGTAGGGAAGGGATCTATCGTACGTATGGGATAGACGATCAATTGAAAAATGTACTCACAGAAGTATTGATGCGACGATCTTCATTGCCAAGTTAACAAATTTGTAGTGTGTGGTCCTTTTCGCGTTGAGATATTAAAATATCTAGGGAGTCCTAGTTTTGGCCAATTTTCAGACTTCCTCGAATTGACCCACGTGCTGGGCGCCAGTTAACTTTTGATGTCGTGTAGTGTTAAAAAAATATACTTGTGGATAAATTATCCTTTATTGTTTAATTACACAATACAACTTAAAATAAGTACAATTTCAAAGGGAACTATTATGTGAGCAATACAACAAGCAAGTGCTTGGATTCAATGCACAAAATAGATTAACTAATAGAAGTAAGAGTCGGGGTTTATATAGTCCCTGCTGGCGTGGTGGGGGGGCGTCGTCTTCCTATTTTCGGTGCTGCATGCCAAGGGGTCAATATGTCATCCTGATAATGGGGTTGTTGTCCCGATGCTCGTGGATACGTGGGGTTTCGTAATCCAGTCTTTTATTTTGGGACTGTTCGGCGTGAGGGCTGCGTTAAGTACATCCAAATGTTTCGTTGGTTTGTCTATTAATGGTTTTCTTCGAGTTGGTATGTCGATTAAGGGATAGTGATTAGAGTATATCATCCCGGTAATGGTCCTCGGCTGGATGCAGCTGTTATCAATAAACATGTAGGGTTTATTAGTTTATTTTTAGGCAAGATGAAGTGCCGGTTGCAATGGGCGTACTGCGATGTCTTCTTGTAGGTGGGGGTCGTTTAGGGTGGTTAACTCGGGCGTCGCATCTCAAACATTTGCACGTACAGGATTTATTGCAAAGGAGATAATAAACTTTCCAATGAAGTCTGCATTTTAACCGTGTTAAAAATATTCAAGTGCATTTTTTCGACTGTAATGAAAATTCCGAGAAAATAATGTGGTTGATTATTAGAAATGTAAAATGAAAAAAAAATCGAGTGCAGTTTACACGCGGTAGATGCGAAACTTTACCAAAACAATATCAATCAATACTTGAAAAGTGAGGTCATAATCAAAGCGACCAATGAGAGTAGATCTAGCGTAATTTCCGTTTCATGTCTCAACCAATAGGAGCCTTTAAAAATGACATCATAATCAAAGAGACCGATGAGTCGCAGTTGCAATAATCGTCATTTCCGTTTCATCTGCAATCCAAATCATAGCGGGGCTATAGAAGTTTCACTTAAATAATGTTATCAGAAGAAAATATGGTGAAAACTGAATGGCGGTTTTCGTTTTACTTTAGAGAACTTTTCTCTACATTTTGACTAGTCTCGTTGATTCGTCATTGTCGTATAAAAATTGTTTATTAAAAAAAAAAAGTAGTACGAGCGGTCAGTGGTTGAGTTGATATTGCGTCTGGGAATCACCCAAGCATCGAAAGTTTAATTAGTCGGTCAACATAATTCGTATATTGGTCGAAAGCCTGGATTTCACCAATATTGTATTGTCTATCACTTAATATGGGAAAGTGTTTCATTGTTCTTTGAAAAACAAAACTACTATCTACATGAGTGGTGTATCTGTGCTCTCTACTATCATCGTCATCGGGCATATTCATGCACGGGCGATTGTTTTTTTTTCGTTGCGTTATTATGACCGCGATCTTTCAAGAACGACGGCAGTTTATTTTTAGGCGAGTTTAATTTACGAGTTGATTTTTGTTAAAGTTCGCCACTCCAATCAGCATGGTGCAATATGTTAGTACATTAATTTTAAATAGTCAATGCATTATTTAGGAAATCATAATTAATCTAGCTCGGTTCCGGCATGCGTTGCTATGCCATTTAATAAAGAAATTGTTTCTCCCTGCGTGTCCTTTCCCATACGTCCCCTTCACCTTCCGCCTCCCCTTCCTCCCCGCGTCCCTTTCCCCTCTCGCGTTTCCACTACATCTCCACCACTTTCCCTCTCCCCACTCCACTCCCCCCATTCCCCCACCCCGCGAACCCCCCTCCCGAGTTCCCCTCCCCCCTCTCAGGTTTCCCACACTCCTTCCGGGTTCCCCTCTCCCCTCCCGCCTTCCATACATTCACTCCCGGTATATTCAGTTTTCAAACAGCTCACGTGCCAGCTATTGCAATTTTTTTATACGAATTTCATAATGCCATAGCTCACCAGTAGTTTTATACAAATCTTATTCTGACAATAACGAAAGTAAAAAAAGAATTATCCAATTCGGCGAAGTCGTTCTGAAGTTATGCGGGTACATACATTTCATCGATTCATTTTTATTTATGAATATAGAAAGAGTAGATAGGTAGATAGGTAGATAGGTAACCGCTGAAAATAAACCGTCCTGACTGAAAATCCTGAAAAAACTGAAAATCCCTTACCAGACTACTTTAGATTGATTATTTATCAATTAAAATTCGATTACTCATCGCTCGATGAATATAATTGTCCATACTTACTGATAAAAGTACGTTACATAAATTTCGGTGAGAGAAATTATTTATGTAAACATCAAGTTTGGCATGTGTGCTGGCACCTCGACTTCTATCAAAGGAATTATTCTGCGGTTTAAGAGGTAATAGCACCGGTGAGAAATCTCGACGGTAGGTATTTTAAAAAATTCTCGCTATCGCACCGCGCTCAAAAAATAACTAGCTATCGATGTGTTGGTGAGACCACGTGAGTGTTTGGCTTGTACACCCTCTCGCCCCCTTTGCGTCTCATGCCTACCGTCTTTCGCCTCATACCGCCATATCCAATATTCTGTTTAGATAAAGCATGTTTCGACTTATTTCGTCGCTAATGAAGTTTTTGAATCGGCCTTGCGGTGTGACAGAAAAAGGGCCCATTATTTTTAAACGCACGAGGTCTGCTATTGTCGGTTATTTATAAATATCGTCGATAGGTATTGTAACAATGTCTTCTGTTCACGCTTATTACCGACAAATTACGAATTATTTTACTAGAACTCTATGTAGGTTAGTAGTTTTAAAGTTTTCACTGTATTTGCGTTTATAAATATGCAGTCAAACCAACTACATCGAATTATTATATACATACATATGATTATTCTCTATGATACATTAGTTATTATTGAAAATTAGTATTAACCTCTCAGGCCTCGGGCCTGTTTTTCGAAAAGTCAAAATATTTCCGCTTTCCAATAAATTCCAAATAACTTTAATATTTGTGAACGCATCCGAAAACTAAAAACTGTTTTTGAAAGATGATGAAATACGCTTTCAAATTTTATAATTCGAAATAAACATATAATTTTGTTTTTATTTTATTAATAACTAGCAGACCCGGCCACACGTTGCTGTGGCTAACGAAACACAACGCCATTTACCCAACCTTTATAAAATCTACACCATCCGCTCGCCAGCTGCCCGCTGCGCGCTGCCCTTTGCCTAAATTGAATATTTGAATTTCTTGGCTTTTCTCTACTATAATAAGCATTTATTATACACATAAACCTTCCTCTTAAATCACTCTATCTATTGGTGAAAACCGCATGAAAATCTGTTGCGTAGTTTAAAAGATTTATGCGCACATACATTTTGAGCGACTTCATTTTATACTATGTAATGATGATGATACCACAAAACTTAAATTTCTACTCATATAATTTGGCACTTACCTATCTTATTAAAAAAAAAACTCAAAAATGCATATGCAACAAAAATGTATTTTTGACCGATTATCTCTATCTCTACATATTATAAAGTCCCCCGCGCCATCTGTCTGTCTATTCGCGATAAACTCGAAAACTACTGAACGGATTTTCCTGCGGTTTTCACCAATATACAGAGTATTTCGTGAGGAAGGTTTAAGTATGCAATTTGTCAATGATTTGTGTAAATTGGTTGAAACATAACGATAATTGTTAGAAGTGTCGGAAATAAGTCCAGCCGCCTGGTAGCTTTCATCGAAAACGCTGCACAATCCTTTTGGGATATAACCAGGGCTGGGCAAAATACATGCTTTGCTGTAATTGAAATACAAATTACAAAATACTTTTTCGCATGTATTTAAAATACGAAATACAAAATACTTTCAAGTCATGTATTTGAAATACAAAATACAAAATACAGTATTTTAACCATTTTTTTCTTTCAAATACAAAATACAAATTACAAAATACAAAATACATTTGGTTTTGGTAGAACCTTTGGTTGCAATAAATTGTCATAAATGCCCTTATCTAAGGGTGCGTTTAAATAGAAGCAATGTTGAGCAGAGTGAAACAGAGACGTGCAAAAATTGACCAATCATATTGCTCAAAAGACACATCTCATCTCCGCTTCACTTGTAAAATTTGTGGTAAAGGACTCAGGTGTTAGGTAATATAATAATAATATATTATTATTATAACACGACATTTGTATAGCGCTATTTTGTTTTATTTCTAGTGACCGACCGAAGGTTCGGTTTCGGTTTCGTCAAGGTTCGGTAAAAAAATCTAGTTTCGGCATCAGTTTCGGTTTCAGCAGAAAATCTGCCGAACCTTCGGCCGCACCGAAACTCTGCATTTGTGAATTATCGCGTGCCGTTTGACTGACTTCCGGTGAGTTCGTGGCTCGTGTGTCATCCACCATCATCAACTGAGTTCGCTGGCCGGTCCGGCGTGCTTGTATTGTGAGTTTATGTAATCACAAACTTCAATTATTTTTATTTATTTCATTCTATATTTAATTTTATTTAACAAGTGTAAATAAAAATTAAAATCTAATCTCCTTCAACGGAAGCGATCTTCTGAATAGTCCCTCCTTTGATGTGCTTGGTGTAAGGCCCTCCGTTCATGGAGATACTTACAATCTTCGTAATTGTGACGAAACCACAAGTACCCTGTTGATATACATACTACTTTTTAATGCTAGTCTCCGTACACGGCGCTATCCGAAATATACTATATAGTCACATGAGAACGGGTCGTTTCTATGACTCATTCTTGAGTTCAACAGCTCGGCTGTGGAACCCGGCCTCTATGTTTCCTCCCTCCTTCCTCTCCCCAAAAAGACCCTCCATACAGCATCTTCAAAGATGACATACGCCCTGAGGGAAATTATTTTTCTCTGGGTCTCTCATGTGGAGTTAATGTAAAAAAATGTTGTGATTGTAAACGCAATTAAAATTATAGTACTCAATTTATGAGGTCCTTACTTTATAGTGAATAAAAGTGTAAAAAATAAGCCGAATTTCAGTAAACAATAGATTTTTAACATGTCTAAAAAAGTTTCGGTTTCGGTTTCGGCCGAAACTGAGAAAGATATTGAATATTCGGTTTCGTTTTCGGTAGAAAATCCTGTTTCGGTCGGACACTAGTTATTTCACTTCAAGTGCGCTCTACTGTAATTAACTTAAAAATAGTTTAGTATTCAGTCAAATTATTCCTATAGTGCTTGATCTAATACTATGACACAAAAATGTACAATACAAAGCAATGACAAGCATTACATAATATGATACAAATATGATAGAAAATGTACAATAACAGTGCTATTATAGCACAGGACGTGTTGCCAACTCTAAATATTAACACACATAACATATAGCTCTGGATTCTAGCGTTTTTAGTCTACGTATTATCTATGTCAGTTTATTTTTCATTATCATTATTAAGATCGCTAAATGTATTTGAAAATGTATTTTGAAGCCATAAGTATTTGAAATACAAATTACAAAATACCTCAGCCCCATGTAATTGAAATACCAATTACAAAATACATTTTTAGGAAGTAATTGAAATACAAATACAAAATACGTATTTGTATTTCAAATACGTATTTCAATTACAAGTATTTCAAATACTGCCCAGCCCTGGATATAACAAAACAATTAATGGTGGGATATTCCTCTTTTATAGATCTACAAAAAAGTCCGCGAAGGCATAGATAGGCAGATAGCTTACTATACACATTATATCTAAAATGCAATTGATAAGAATAATAAGATAAGAAGATAGAATGCGTATAGTAAAAGATAGATATATGCCATCGCGGACTTTTTTGTAGATCTATAAAAGAGGAATATCCCACCAAGCGTTGTTTTGTTATATCCCAAAAGGATTAGGCAGCGTTTTCGATGAAAGCTACCAGGCGGCTGGAATTTTTCCGACACTTCTAACAATTATCGTTATGTTTCAACCAATTTACACAAATCCTTGACAAATTACATACGTAAACCTTCCTCACGAAACACTCTATCTATTGGTGAAAACCGCATGAAAATCCGTTCAGTAGTTTTCGAGTTTATCGCGAACAGACAGACAGACAGACAGACAGACAGACAGACAGAAAGACGGCGCGGGGGACTTTACTTTATAATATGTAGAGATAAAAAAGGTTTAAAAATAGCCCACCTTAAGTTTTTTTCTAATTAAAATTACGATAACGAAAAAGATAAAAGCACTTACATATTTTATTAGACAATTAAATCTAAATGGATTTATTGTGTTGTGTGTATCATACGTGTGAGTTGACATGTTTGTAAATAATAATGTTTAAAATGTTAGATATATCGCTTGCTGAGGTTTGATTTGTACTCCTGTATTTTTGAGTTTCTTTAAGCAGTAAATACAAAAAAGGATGTGTTAGTTCGTTCAAAATTCAATCAAAAATGTTGGTCTTTTACCTATAGATAGATTTACCTACACATTTTTTTTAAATATTTATTACAGTCAGTTTGAAATAAAGGAAACAAATATATAATTTTTTTAAACTTCAAAACTTTTTATTTTTATTTTCAACTTTATAAAACCTTAAATTGTAATATTTAATTACATGAAGACAATATTAGCGAAACTTCAACCCAAGGCTTCAGGCCCAACTTCATAGTACAAAAAAAAGTGCAAAAATCACTTACTTCGCAATTTTTGCAATAAAATAAAAGCACTTAGAAAAAAAACCAACAACGCTAAAGGCTTTGTACCAGTTCACATAAGGAAAAAGGTTGAAGCAAACGTTTTACGTATGAGAAAAGCTATAGTTTGAGCAGTAAATTACAGAAAAGAGCAAGAAAACACGGCACAAAGTGATAAAGTAAAAAATCTGAAAATGGACAAAAAAATGCCGCAAACCATGTTTTTGGTGATCATACAAAATGTTCGTCATACTATTGCAAGTCGGAGAAGTATACTAATGATCCAAATTTAGTAAGCGATCTTCAAGATTGTGGAACAGGACTGATATTCAACAATTATTGTCGTCTCTAATAGCAAATGCAGAAAGTCTTATTATTAACGTGACAAATAACACTGTGGAGCAATTCAACAACGTTATAGCCAAATTTATAGGCGGAAAAAGAGCAAATTTTACAAAAATGGGATAACTTCAGCAGTTGAGCTTCTTGAGCAGTAACTTCGTGGAATAGTGAAATGACAACCCATTCACGAATACAAAAAAAATCTAAGGCCACAGTCCTGGCAACTACACGAAGCATTTTATTGAAAGAAAACGACGTTCGAAGGAGACAATACAGAGGTGTCGAAAAATAAAACTAAGGTATTACGAAAACACGACAGAAAAGAGAAAAAAAGTTGCAGGGCCTGATGAAAATTATGGTCAATTGGAATTAGATCCAGATATGCCAGCTGAATTATTTGAAACGATAAAGAGGAATTTTTCAAAGAATTATCTCCATCGAATAAGGATGAACTCGAAAGGAATACGGTGGGCCAAAGCAATAATAATTTGTGGACAATTGAAAGGCGTAAGCGGCTTACAGCTTCTAACTTTGGACAAAAATATGTAAGCTACGGCCAAAAACTTCAGTTGCGAGAGTATTAAACTCGCTACTGTACTCGCCATTTAAAGGAAATATGGCCACAAATTATGGGAAAGAAAATGAAAACCAAGCAATTGAGCAATTTACAAAAGAAACAAAATTAGAGGTATTCGCCTGTGGACTATTTATCGATGAAAACAAAAACTTTTTAGCGGCAAGTCCGGATGGCCTTTTTGGCAAGGATTCTATAATTGAAGTGAAATGCCCATATAGTATAGTAAATATGTCACCAGAAGAAGGATTTGAACAAAAAAAATTGATAACTGTAAAATTGAAGACAATGCTTCAACATTAAAACGGAATCACAATTACTTCTACCAAGTACAAGGCCAGTTACACATTACTCGTCGTAAATACTGTTATTTTGTCGTGTGGAGTCCTAAAGGTTTGCCGTATGAAAAAATTGAAAGGGACGATTCAATCTGGCAAAAAATTGAACCACTGTTAGAAAAACTTCTACCACCAATGCCTTTTACCAGAAACAATTGACGGTCGCATATCAAGAAATTTACCGGCGAGAGAAAGATCTAAATCATAAATTGTTTAAAATTCATTGTATAGTGGTAAAAAATTTTGTACAATAAAGTGTTTACAAACAAAAAATTTCAATTAATCACTGAAGGCAATGTAAGCGACTCTCAACTAAAAATTTGAAACAGATTTTTTTTAAAAACATAAACCTCACATTGGAGGCACCGAGGAAAAATAATCGCTCAGGGACTTTGTTGGAGAAGTTGTTGGACATCATTGGAGAAGCTGTGTGGAGGGTATTTTTAGGATAAGGAAGGAAAGGAAGTTTTGGGTAGGGAAAAGGTAGATAAAAGTATGAAATGATGGTGGAGAGTCCAGCTGTAGAGATCAAAAGATCTTCCTCTTCCAGTTTCTCCCAATCCGGCCCGCCACGCAGTAAGTGGACAAAATTATCCGCCACCAAAACCCATGCAGACCTCATCCGTGAACCCGGGAACCCAGGCTCTGTCACCAAACATAGAGGACCACTTGCGGTGACCAAGTGGCGGGGGTGTTGGTTATCCAATAAATGGTTCCCGGGGCGATGGTACCTAAAACGCCTCCCAAATTGAAAATTTATTATAGTACTTGACATAAAAAAATTTAATTTTGCACAATTTTAGTATGAAAGCTCGGTCAGTATTGGTATACCGCGATGAGTCACTAAACAGAAAAAAACGAATAAAAAATATCGATTACTCGGGCAAGGACAACACTAGTCTACCGATAAAATTCTTTACATCACTACTTCGCATTATATGTATGTATTTGTCAAAACCCACGTTCCCCGGCCCCCCTCAGGAGAAATGAGCGAAAGGGACACCTGCACGTCGGGCCGAAAATACCTAAATAAAATCTTCGAAATCGATGTTTTGTATTCCCCATTTTTCTTCTCCAAAACTGGACGGATTTAAAAATTTTTTTTCACTAACTGTATTAAAAGAAAATATTCTATGTCGGTACGTTTTGCTTTTTTTCAAAATACATTGTTTAGTTTGTATACTGAACGTTTTTTGACGGCGTTTAAATTAGGCAATTTTATTCATTTTTGGAAGGTCGTAACTTCTATGAGAAGTAAATTATCAAAAAAAACAAAACGTACCGACACGCTAGTGGTCAATATCTATATTATGTAAAAAAAAATTTTGCTCTAGGGTCAAAATCCAGAGAGATAAACGGGGAATACGTTTGTATAGAAAAGCGCAGCTAGTATTTCCTCTTAAGCGGCCGATTAAGCCCACTTAAAATTGAGCGAGGAATGCCGTACATAGCGAGGATACGAACTGACCGATATACCGGGCCTAAGTTTCATCATGACAAAAGCAACAATTTCCGCCTACTGTGTTGGTGGCAGGAGATTTTAAAATTATTGTCAGGTTATTTGAAACCCGGGAATGAATGCTTTTCTTAAAATAAATTATTTGCCTTCAAAATTGTTTTTTTGCAAGAACGAGAAGGAGTTAATCTTTTCCCAAGTAGACAAGGTAAAAGAAAATAGTCTGATATTATGAACGGTTCATCAAATCTTTGTGTGGCGTTATCAATTAATTGGCCTGCAACTTGTGCTTCCTCCAAGTGGAAACAGTAATGACTGGCGTTTGGAGGGTAAGGAACAAGTGAAGCCTGAGTGAGTGATGATCGTTATTGTGTATTGTGTGTAAAGGGATTGATTTTGTGCGGCCCGCCCGCCGGTGCGGCTATCCAATATTTCCTTGGATATTCTTGAGCTTTTTTTTATTTTTTACTCCTTAGGCCTGGCGAACCTGTCTGACTTTGCTTTCCGATTGTCTGATCAGACTATCCTGCACACCTACGATTTTTTGTGTTCACGGTCTATGATCTGTCTAGCAAAATACTACAATCAGCACAAAATATAATATATGGCGTAATTTATTTAATTATAGACTTCCTCCCAATCCAAGTCCTTTATTTTCTTATCATGGTATTCCTTTAACCTTACTTTACACTTACTTATACTTATTGATACTTATTTATTGTTATCAAGTTAAATTTGTAGAACTAAATTTTAAGTTTGTCTTTTATATATGCAATAAAAATTCAATTTGGTACGCGGGAATGGGTTCTGTCACCCAGGAAGCATTATTTGGAAAACGAAAACCTCTCGAAAACTTCATACCATGAACCCAAACACCATAAGGTGTTTGGGTTCATGGTATGAAGTTTGTCTTGGTCTTGGTGGCGGATGACTTGGACACGCTGAATTCAAGATTTCTACCAATCCCTCCTACATTTTTCCTTCCCAAAACTTCCTTTCCTTAAAAAGACCCTCCACAAGGCATTCCCAAATATGACAAGCCCTGAGGAAAATTATTTTTTCCCCGATTACCCGTACATGTGCGTAATATAAGACAAAATTTTTTAAGACAATTTTAACAATAGCCTTCTGAAATACCGAATAGAAGTAACGTGGATGATCAAAAATTAATACAAGAGCGTGGAATGAATCGGGAGCATCTCCTATCCTTATCCTATATTCCTCTTCCTTACCTCCTCACCTAAAATTAAAATAAAACTCCTTCTTCAAGCTATCAAGTACCTTTATAGGAGACCTTTTTGGCTTGACTTAATTTAACTTTGTATATATGCATCTCCTTATCTTATATACCTGTTAAGCTGTTTGTCTCTTACAAATAAAGAAATACCTAAATAAATTTTTAGTGATAAAGTTAATGTAAAAAAATCAGAGTATGCAATTCACAGGCGGTAGAAGTGAAACTAGAAATTCGCTAGATGTCGCTTTCTTTTTGCCTGTTTATTTTAAAGTGGTTTGAAGATTGGATATTGATTTACAAAAAAAAAAATGTTTATTTTTTTTGGATTTCGTAGGATTCGAACCTACGTTCACTGGATTTATCTGGATGTTGAAATTTGCGACGCGTTATACCGCCGAGTTGTGAATTTGCCGCATTATATTAGAACCGAGGATCCGTCATATAATAAATATTAATATAAATGTGTCAGCGTTAACAAAAATGTGTCACTAATTATTATAAATATTAGTGACACTTTTCCGTTTCATCCAAATTTCAAATCACTAACGGGGCTAAAGAATTTCACTTCAAATATATTATTATTTAATTCCTTTCAATAGAAGGCAGAGAAAGCGCAATTAAACAAAAGTAGAACAACTTTAGTGTTTTTAGTAATGAAATGGTTAAATCAATGACTCCGCACTGCATCACATTGCGCGTTTGTTGGAGCAATAGCACCCGCAGCTTATGAAACAATAATTAGAGCAAAACTTTATTAATCATCCCTCTCTCGCCAATGAAGAAATACATTTTATTAGTCCCGGTACAGCGCGGGCAAAAGTTTGCGTACTTTTATAGTTCAAATCGCCCGGGCGAGTGTGCCTTTGCGCGCCTTACTGTACTCGTTCTTCGTACTCTACCGTGGAGAGCGTTGGTATTACTTTCCTACCATTTAGTAATGGATTCATTAGCGCTAAGATTAGAATCATTTAAATTCACAAACATCCCATTAAATATTAATAAGACGACCGGGTAATAGTTCTCGGTATCTGATAATTGACGGATTCGTTAAAACTAAACGCAGAGAGCCATCATGAATTAACTTATTTGGCTGTAAAATCAGCTATTTCTTCGAAGCAAAATCGGGGAGCCGGCTAAAGGGCGCTTACTCCGGGTTTCGTCTGCGGTTGGGCCGATAGCCACGCACATTGTCATTGGGACTGCCTGGTGGTTTGTGGAATACCTTATCTGTACATTTTCTTTTTATGCATTTTATCTTCTCTCTGTTATTATTGCAAATACTTGCATTATAATTTCACTGTTACATTTTTATTATTTCTCTTATTCTAAGCTTCCTCAATCCTCAACCGACCGTAGCTCTTATTTTCCTTTTATTTACTAACACTTTTATCTGTATATATTTTTCTCTGTAGATTTCGGAAGAATTATTCTATGGGCTACCAAATTTATTATTCTTTTGTATTATGTTAATGTAATTACTTGCATACTGCTTTCTAACCCCGTATGCATGTATATTGGAGGGTCTAGAGAGTTGTTCAAATAAATGTAGCTTCGTTAAATAAAATATATTCTTGACGTGTGCGGTGAAGGAGGAAACCATGTGTTTCCTTATAACGCCGTTGGGAAAGTAGTGGGGTCCCCTCCAATGTAAAATCAGCTCTTAGAGATTTGGAGCACACGACACAGTTTTGTATATACCTTACCACAATCTTCGATTACACATAAACATTTGCCTTGTTGGTGGATACTCTAATGCTGTTCGAAACGTTAGCTAAAGAAGAAGGTAACACGGCATAATACATAATACCCCAAAATTAATCACGACAATATTTTGGTGTGTTAATATCTGATGGGAAATTTTTAATGCTTTTTTAATTGATGCGCAAGATTCTACGCCATTGGAAAGAGATTATTATTATTGGTTGTTATATTATTTTATTTTTATTTTAACTTTATGAGTTATACTTGAAATTGTAGATAATATTTAATTAAATGAAGACAATATAAGCGAAACTCAATCGAAAATCTGAAAACAGAAAAATTAGAAAAATATATTAGCACCTCTGGGTTCGGGTTCCAGAGGTGCCAATTTAATTAAATGTTATATTATTATTATGAGGGGGACATTGAATAATATTTTCCATGTCGATCATTTTAGTAATTGACCATATTTGCATGATAACCTTTATTTATTGCGATTTATTCGTTCATAGATAATTCTAGTGAACGTTGTAATTTGATAAAGGGACCGTAACCAGCATACGGATCATGAAATGGAAAGCGGAATGTTCGCAGTAGATAGATGGATAGTTTGGTTAGGTTATTTTGAATGGTTGTGACAGTGTAAGAAGGTTCACTGTAGATTTTAAATTCAATTTTATAATTTATGATTGATAACGTAAGATCCAAAAAGTTTAAGGTAGAATTAGTTCTTAATTCCATGGTGAATTTAATTTATTTATGAAAAAAGTTTATTAGTAGGAGAAGGAATTTAGTTGGCGTTCAGTACCTGTCCACATATAGAAAAAATGTCATAAAATTACTGTGTCCATCAGATTTCGAAAAAATCTGCATAAAATCTAGGCAACGCCTGGGACTTCAGCTAATCGGAATTTTTTTTTTAAAAGTGGCATAAAAATATGTGGTGTATAATTAAATAGGTACGTATTTAAGTACGTAGGTACTCACAAATCTTATGATTTCAAAGTAAATTTTGCTTTTAATTTTGTTAGCATTGCCGCATACTTACGGCCTTTTGCTAAACCAAACCTGGAAAGGACACGCAATAAATAGGCCAACAGAACTAGCTCAGGAAGCCGGCGCAAGCAAGGTTCCTCTTAAAACCAAGGCGAGTGTTGTGGTTCGCTTGTGAATTCCTCCTCCTCCTTTCCTCACAATCTCCAGGTCTCTTTCCTCAATCAGAACACAGTTTTGCACGTAAAGGGTTTATTCATTTAGAAGGAGACAGGGTTTTACAATTGCCAGCCTCGGCAAACTACACATGGGTACTTGCTAGGACTAGTATTCTAACATGGCGGGAAACTTCTCTCTCTCAACTCTCCACACGTGTTAGTGAATTTAAACGCGGGATGTAGCACACAAGAGGGGGCAAAGATTCATTTTACTCACAAAGCAGGAAATGAGGTAGTCGTCAGACAGGCTACTGGTGGGCTGGAGCCTTCTCGTGCACAATACACATTATAAATAACGAGTCTAGAATTTCGGAGAGCGCCATAGCGCAATTACTTGGACACTGTTGTCGCGCCAGGGGCAAGCGGTTGAATGAATGCCGGGTGCCGATCGGCACTGGGGCCACGGACCTCCGCGTGCGGAGAGGGGGGCGGAGAGGGGGGTGGTGCGGCGAGCTGTGCACTGGGACCCAATTCACTAACTCCTCGCAACAGGAATAAAGGACTCTATTCTTTATCTTTTGTAACGTAACAATTTATTAAATTAGAGAATATTAGAAACATACTGTTTTGGGCGCGATATTTGGGTAAAAAATTGTTCACAGAACTACTGGTTAGATGTTGTTGATTTTAAAGACAGATATCATGCCTAAGTTTACAAATATTTCTAATAGTAGATTGAAATTTTGCTCTGGCTCTTCAATATCACATTTTTCTTACATTACACACCACTATTAAATTCACATTATCATTTTTCTTGGTTACACTGTCAGGGAGAATTAATTGCTAGACAGTCTGGCTTTAGTATGGGTACTAATGTGACTGGACTGCATTATTTGATCATAGGAACTATTCTATTCCATTTCACTTCATATGAATCTTCAGCTAGATAGAAAATCAGTATGTTACTCATTTATTTTATTTTATTTTATTTTGCAGAAACAAACAGTACATTATTACATAATGGAAAATAGTTACAAAGTTATAGAATTAATACAATAGTTGGTACCAATGACATGTCGCTGTTATATGCTTATGTTTTTGTGAGATAAATAATACATTATACCTAAATTAAATTAGTAAATTATTGAAGGAGAGGGCTGTGTGAGAGTGTTTGTATGTGTGCGAATGCGCCTGTGAGTTTTAAATTTATTTTATACATTTTACAAATATAAGACAAAAAGTCCCGATAAACTACTTTTTAGCACTTTGTCTAACGGGTTTCAGTGTGCTAAAAATGTTTTTCTTAAATAGAGGGAGGAAATCAAAAAATATATCGGTATTTGTGTTTTTTTTAATTGAATTGGATCTTTGAAGGATGCGGGAAATGGGGGAGTTGGCCGCAGCGTTCGTATTATTACTAGTTGTGTAAAAAAGGTTGGTGTGGCGATTAATTAAACGTTACGATTAATAAAACGTTTAACGTGGCAAATTACAACGTTACAATAAAATTATCTTTGAATGAATAAATCGCAATAAATAAAGGTTATCATGCAAATATAGTCAATAACAAAAATGATCTACATGGAAAATATTATTCAATGTCCCCCTCATAATATTAATTTGCTGTAGCAATGAGCCGTATTGGTGTTCACATTAGCAGGACTATAGTAGGGGGTTCCATTTAAATACGGGGGCGATAAATAATTCAGAATAAAACGGAAGGTTATTATAAGTACAAAATATTTTGTTTAAGTTTCGCCTCAGCTGTGGAAGTTGATCGGGTTGTACGGGGCCAAGTTTTTAGACAGCTTTTTTCAAGACGTGCATTTTTTATCGCTTCATGAATACATTTAAGTATTTTGTGAAATGACGGGCGGAGGTAATGTGGTAAGTGGTAACCAAATATTTATGGAGATTAATTGAATGGATGTAATGAATCTGAGATGTATTGTACGTTTGTTGCATTGTAGTCAGGCACCGTTGCAGTAATAAACAAATTACAAACATGTAACATCGCGATGTTGCAATACTGAGTTGACTTGCATTCTGACAGCTCCTTTGTTCCACTTGGTGTATTAGCTTCAGTCATTTAATAATGTAATAATTTATAATCAGTTCTCCAAAAACCCCAACGTGTTATTAAAGTGAAAATTCTTTTAAGCACGCACCTTTCCATCTCAGGTAACCGTTTGCACATTATCACAATATCAATGGACTATTTTACAAGAACTCTTAAAAAAAATTGTATCATTGCTTGCGTTTTGTACAAAACAAGCGTAGACCAAAGGGAACTGTAATATTGGCCTGATGCAAACACGTTGTAAAATCTCACAAGAGTAGACTGAGAAAATGGCGCCATATTTATATGCATTTTACAAAAATATTGCTTTTATTTTACAAACTCTCAAACCCTCCACACATCATCTTCAAAGATGACAAAGGCCCTGAGGGAAATTATTTTCCTCATGACCTCCTGTGTGGAGTTAATGTAAAAAAAAAACTATTATTTTTAAGTTGAAGCCATGCGACATAATGCAAAATCATACAAAATCTTGTATTTTTGTTTTGAAAATTTGATCGCTCAGAAGTATTATAGATGCTTCAATTAAATACTGCGTGTAGAACATATCTTTACTATTCTTGGCCTTTAAAAATATCGGTCATTTAATTTTTTTTATAAGTCTTTTAAGTGTTTCTTTCAAGTGCAAACTCTCCTACTTATAAACTCCTTTTCGGATATGGTTTTATTATTTAATGTGGTAAATTTAGTTTCTTTTATAATAATCGCAAAAAATGATATTTACGCCAGAACTTCACAAAATAAAATAAAATATGCATTTTCTCATTCTAATTTTTGACATTAATCAATACGCCCGGCACTCGACGAATTTGGATTTTTAAAGTGAACCTTATGCCGTCCACCTAAGGACTACAAACTTGGCACACCCATTTCGTATCAGTTACGCCCCACTTGCGACGGGGAATAAACGTCTTAGACTCCGCGTCACTTGGTTCCGTGAAATCAATTTTAAATTTCCATGTTCTTACGATAAGCAATGCTTAAAAAATTAGTTAATGTTTTTTACAGGCCTTTAAGAAATCAACCTGAAAAAAAACTCAAATACCTTTTCCAACCTTTCCAAAAGCTTTTTAAGTATTTTTAAACTCCTACCAAAAAGAAGCATGGATTCCGATTTTGTTTTTTTCTTGGACTATTGGATCACCTTAATGTGAATACGCAAAATCGCCTGGAGCCAGTGCGACAGCGGCAACTCCAATTGGTGTATGTTTTGAGGCGGAAGGTAGTGGGGAGGGGAAGGAGATAGGGAGATGAAAGTGGGGAAGTTTTTGGTTTTTTGAGGTCTGGTCTCACAACACCGCTAAAGCCATTTCAAGAATCGTTTCAATTCTGAATAACAGTCCTTACACTAGTGCGGTATTTACAGTATCTTCCACTCTGAAATCCGCCGCAAATATTTCTCATATTATTTTAAATGATTAAATTGTGAATTAACAAAACTGCGATCTTCGGACAGCTAGTCCAGAGCGTTATCCCTCTACCACGGAGGTCGTCAATAGCGATGATTGAAAATGATGTGTAGAACAGAAACTGATAGTAAATAATGACGGATTATCTGTGAAATAATTTCCACACGAAACAACAAAAATAACTGGTAAAACATATCTATACCTAGGTTTGCATTTTACGAAAAAAAATAGCTCCATACAAACCAACACAAAGAACATTGAAAATAAAAGATGAAAGACAGACATTTTTTGAACAAAAAGCCTGGGAATAAAAACATTTTAAATACCAAAAGACGAAGAAAGCTAATAAATAATTATTAATCCTTGAAGAAGGTAATATTAACCCTTAATACCACTGGCGGGGGAGGAGAATCCCCCACCAAGCAGGTTATCGCAAATATTTATTTTATTTTAAGCCTTACGCGCTTGCGGCTCCGTGTATTATTAATATCGTCCGGGCTAACCTTGGACTTAGGACCTAGGACCTGGGACCTAGTTCCCCCACGAGTGTAGTAACGTAAGAATTTTTATTTTTTTATTTCATTTTTAGCATTGGTGACTCGGAAAATGATAGCCTGGATAATGATAATCTTAATGACAGTATCTCTAATGAATTTTATTGCAAAATCAGGTACAAATGGGGAAAAACATCGCCATCGCAATCACGAGTTCGAGCGCATAACATTATTGTGCATTTGCCTGGCCTAAGAGGTCCTGCTCGATCGAAAAATGAGATGACTGGGCTCGAAATTTCAATAAATGTCACATATTTGTGAAAAAATGTTCTAAACCAGTTTAATTGGATTTATTATGTCTTTAATTAATTTTAAATAAATAAATACCAAAAAGTGCTTATTTCTATTTTCACGCAGCATAAATTTACGGGGGACCTAGGTCTCCCACAAATGAATTTGTGTAGACTGAAAATAGCGAGTGTTGCTGAGGTATAACTTTCAATGAAATATAAAACTGATAAAGTCACGGAAAAATGTAAGGGTCGCATCTGGAAATGGAACCAAGATCTTTAATCTCCGGGACCTGTACTCTACCGGTTGATCTACTGACACATAGTATTACGATAATCGGTTACGTTTATCGATCTCATATTTAATTTACGAATTACTTAGTTATTCCAACAAAGCTGACACTTTAGGTTCCGCCATATCAATATTTCTTTTTATTTAATACATAAATGACGGCCGGCGTGGTTTAGCGGTAAAGCTCTTGACTCGCAATCCGAAGATCTTTGGATCCAATCTCGGCCGGCGTGGGCAAATGGGACCACCATTCAGAATTGAAAGGTTGCTTGAAATGGCGTTAGCCGTTGGTGATCAGATCTGAAAAGCCAGCTCCTTCCCCATCTTCCTCTTCCCCATCTCCTTCCACTCCCCACCACCTTCAGCCTCACAACATACCCCAATTGGGGATGCCATTGTCTTACTGGCTCTAGACGGGAGCAGCTGAGACTCTTGTGATGTATTACTGTAAAAAAAGACGTAATATTACAATGTTTCACAGATATTCAAATATAACATTATCAGATAGCCATTCAGTGTATTTGTTTTTAGACAGTTGAAATGTCCCCGTTAAATGCAGATTCTAAGTCCGTTTCATCTTTTGAACAAATTGTGATCAGTAGAAGAGGACAACCATCATGTTGGTAAGCTTGTAAGCTTTTTAAAATTTGATACAGAGGTGAAACGCAGCTTAAATCGGCGTTTAGCAGTCTTTGTCATAAGTGAATTTCGGCGAAACTCTCTGTTCCTTAGTGACAGTTGTTCGTGACAATGCTTTAAAGTTAATTTTCAAGTAGTGTGAAAGTTGTATTAAAATTCTGTTATCATTTCCGTTAATGATAATAATAATATTTGGATTACTTGTAGGGCGCCGTTTTTGTGAAAACCACCTCAAGGGCGCTGTAATGCGAATTCAATTTGGGAGGCGGGAATGGGTACCGCCGCCCCGGGAGCCTTTATTGGATAACCAACACCTCTGCCATAGGTCACCCCAAGTGGTTCGCTACGTTTGGTGATTTAGCAGGGGTGCCCGGGTTCATGGGGTGAGGTTTGTCTAGGTCTTGGAGGCGGATGACCAGGACACACTGAACCCCAGATTCCTACCCACCCCTTAAACCCTTTTCCTTCCCAGAACTCTCCTCTCCTTCCTTTCCTTAAAAAAACCCTCCACACAGCATCCTCAAAGATGACATAGGCCCTGAGGGAAATTATTTTCCCCATCGCCTCCTGCGTGGAGCTCATTTAAAAAAAAAAACAAAATGCGAAGCAACTGACCAATAATATTGTGATAACAATGCTTAAAAAGAACCTTAACAGAATTTGAACTGCATCACTTATTGAATATTATTCAATGTTTTTGATAATAAATTTAATTATCATTATTAATTACCAATGCTATTAAATAAATTATTATTTATCGAAACAGACGTGGCACGAAGCACACAGCGCACCGTCCCAAAGTTAAAGTTTCGGATCGCAGTTCTAATAATATTCCATTCGAAACCTTTGGATATCCGATGCTATTCGGGCTTAGCGTGCCATTATATTACAGTTTATTCCTTCATTACCCAGTCCATTCAGAGAGTTGGTTATTGCGTGGCTTTTGAATTAACTAGGTGAACAATCTGGCAACTTTCGAACGACGGATTGCAATCCAATGCATTGAAATAATTTTGTCAAGAAGTCGTTGAAATATTTACGAGACGAATATTTGAAATCTGGCATTTTGGCTTGTCAATCATAGGAATGAATTAGTTTAATTATTATCTAAAAAAATCTCTATTTATAAAATCTGTTGGATTGGCTACCTTCACCTACTAACTGAAGGGATGTGTAATATGAAGACGTGGTACCTATAATGCCGATTTTCTTATTTCATTTTTTATTTCATAATATTTTATTTGTTACAGATTTTTGGGTTTTTTTGGCTACCACACAAGGCGAATGCCCGTGTTGTGGTAGTCGTGCATTTAATATTTTGAATGGAAAATAAAAAACACTATTCTATTGAAACATATAATAAATACACTAAATAAAAATTAAGAAATAAATAAAAGTAAGTGAAAAATAAAGAAAAAATATCATATTTTAAAGAAATATAGAAATAAAAATGAAAATTCGAATTTTGAAATACAGAGACTAATAATAAAGATTTAGTGTTAAGTACTCATGTATTATGTATAAATTAAAACATGTATGTATATATAAGTTAAAACCTAAATAAAATTAGTAGGTAAAATCAAGAGAAAAAATAAATAATAATAATATTTTGAAGAAAAATAGAAATTAAAATTTTGAAATGCAAACATTAATAATTAAAATGTATTGTTCAGAACTCATGTATTTTTAGAAGTACACTCGTCCCCTTTTAAAAATCGGTACATATGCTATATAAAGTAATTTAGAATTAGGTTGACTTCATGTCAAGTCAGAGAATTGTCGTTGAAACATTATTTTAATCCATCTATAAATCTATACTATATCTACATGTAATATACCAAGAAGAGTGTCTGTGGTGGACGAATTGGCTTTTTGTACAAATTTACAGTTTTATAGGAAGATTGATGAATTTTTGCACACCTGACCTTCAAAACGGGAGGAAGGTCACCGTCGATATTTCGAAAAATCATTCCATCCCACGGACATATGAATATATCTGGACCTGCCCTAAGTGATAAAAACGTATTATTTCCCCCTCCACATGTTGCTGGCTGGAGCTCCTCCTTGGAACTGGCTCGCTCCATGGGGAGGGGATAGAGCCTCGCTTGAATCTAAAATGTGTGACGTCATCATTCTTGCCGTGAACAGCGCGAAGCTAACATCCATACATCCATCCAAATAACACGCCAAAACGGTAGCTTGTGCTATACAATATACCTACATATCAATGTGCACATAGCGAATGTGGGCGGTTCTCCAGTGTGCTTGTCGCTGGTTACAGGGGTAAGTAAATTATGAAACATTTGTAAAAGTGTTTTAACTAAACACGGCAGCAAAATATTGCTATGTGTATTGGGGCGAGTCTTTTTGGGCCGAGCATTTCGCCGTAGCAAATATGTTATTAACGTGGCAAGCAATTCGCGCTACCATGTAAAAAGGTCTATTCATTCAGAGCAGATTTTGCTTTTAAGAACTAAATGGTGATATTGTAATGCGAGATGCCTATATACTGTCAGATTGATTGTTTAACGAATAACAGTCATCTTCCTCTCTTCGCCCCCCATAGTTTGGTTTTACCCCTCGTCTGTATCTTCTGGTCTATCGAATTCTGATGTCTATGTCTATGTTCCTTCCCCTTTTCCACTTCAGCAGATTTTTGAAACTTGATGAAATTTTTGAGCACATAGCGTTTAAAATTAGAAAAAAATACTGTCCTCGTCTAATTTACAACAACTCTGCGTAAAGCCCGGGCATAGCTGTGTTCGCTGTTGTGGGGTTCAAATCGCGAGTGCGCAAATAAATTTTGTTTGATTAATTTGTGTTATTTCACAATTATTTAATTTATAGTATATTTGCGGCACGTTCCTGATTGGAAAATAGTCTCAAAATCGCTCAGACCACCATTCAGAATTGAAACGTTGCTTGAAGCGGCTTTAGCCGTGCTTGGTGACCAAGTACTTCCTACCTCTCTCCAATACCTTTAGCCTTATTCATTATTGGTACCCAATTGGTGATGCCATAGTCTCACTGGCTCCCGACGGGAGCAGTTGGGACTTCGTGTGCGGTATTCATATAAAAAAAATTCAGATCGACTAGAAACTGTACAAATGTCTACCCTCTATCGAATTGGGACAACTTTTAAAACTGCAGTCCATTCTAGTCAGTTATGAATCAAAGGGCCACTGTTGTACTGTGAAATTATGTCGTATCTTAGGTCGGTAATGAATATTGGAAGCCTTTCAATTTGAAAGCTCGGGTAATTAGAATATTTAGGGTCGGTTTGTCGTGCAAATTTGCCGCTGCAGGTTGGAGGTATTTTTGAATTCCGGCTGCGGGGTCGATGGCAACTTTGTTTATGGTTAAGTGCAAAGATTATTACACTAAAAATTGGTTATTATATTTTAAACGGTGCTTTCAATTATTTAGATTCAAGTATCATTACACGACCCGATATACCTAAGAATCATGTGAATTGATAGGTTTTTGAGATATTATAATTTGGATTTTGGCTATTCAAAGCCCGGAAAGGAAGTATCACCCTTCGAAATACCACATTAAATAGTACAGAAAAAGAATCTAAGTATAAAATACACAAAGGAAAGAAGTGAAAGTAAGTTTTTCAACATGACTGTGTGTATCAAAAACTTAAAGATACGTGATCAAAAACTTCCCAACCGTCCTATATCGCTGTCAACGTCAGCATCACAACATACCCCATTTGGGAATGCCATAGTCTAACTGGCTCCGGGCAGTTCGGACTTTTGTGCGGTATTTATATTTAAAATAAAATCTTAGAAAATTTGGAAATAAAACTAGTGGATTATTTTTGTGATATGTATTACATTAAAAAACAATATCATAAACGATGTTGTGAGTGATGTGAAATATTTCCGCGGAATGAACTAAAATTTGTTTCGAAATGTTCAAAAAAATTTTTTTTTATTTCAAATTTTTTTTTTTTTTTTTTACAGTGAATAACCGCACAAGAATCTCAACTGCTCCCGTCTGGAGCCAGTGAGACTATGGCATCCCCAATTGGGGTATGTTGTGAGGCTGAAGGTAGTGGGGAGGGAAAGGAGGTGGGGAAGAAGGAAGGTTGGGAAGTACCTGGCTATTCAGATCTGGTCACCAAACACGGCTAAAGCCATTTTCAAGCAACGTTTCACTAATTTGTCGTTTTACTTCAAATGAATATACATGATGTATATTCATTTGAAGTAAAATTATCTATTTAATATGTAACATCATTCATAATTTTAATAATAAACTTTATAATTACCTGTATGTACCTAAAATTAACAAAATAACTTATAATACCTTAAAATTAACAAAATAGAAATATTCATTATATAGAGACAATGTTGTGTACCCCTGCCTAAGAGTGTATAAATACCGTAGCATAAGAATTTCAACTACCAGTCTGAAAATGTCCGTAATAGGATGAAACCGGTCCTGGTGAAATAAAAATTAGTGGAAGAAAGTACAAAAGTGTTTAATTTCAAATTATAATAGAATTGTCTTTGATTTTTAAACGACTTCGAAAAGGAGGAGGTTCTCAATTCGACTGTATTTTTTTATTTATTTTATTTTATTTTTTATTTTTATGTTTGTTACCTCAGAACTTTCGATTGGGTGAACCGATATTGATGATTCTTTTTTTATTTGAAAGCTGGTGCTTCCCGTGTGGTCCCATTTTAATTTGGTCCACTTTTGACAATGGCATCTATGAGAAAATCATATAAGTCTTAAATTTGCATCAAGTATGTGCGCGACAAATGGACGAATAACTCAATATCACGCCAACCGATTTCGATAATTCTTTTTTTATTGGAAAGGATATACTTCAAGGATAGTTTGATGAGAGTTTGGTTAGGTTCTGATTATCGGATCCATGACAAAGTAACGAAAATCTTCAATTCTTAGGAGCAAATTAACGAAACTCGGCCGAATCTCTTAATTTGACCCTAACATCGTTATGGTCAAATTATGTCTGTCTCATATGAGCAGCACGTTTAGTAGGTCTACCCATATTTAGACAAATTAGTGTACTTCAGATTCACAAAAAATCAAAAAATAAACAAAAATTTTAACAAAACAAAAAAACGACTTAAAAAAATGCACTAAAAAGTAAAAAAATAATTTCGTATTCTTCTACAACTTCATAATCAACTTACTTTTTCTACTCATCAATATGTAGGTACGATTGTTATTTTTGGAGTCGGTGTCAGCAAAGGTACCCCTCCCGCCGCGGCTCCGCTCTCGCCTCGTCAAGTCGCTTGTGCGACACAAGCACATCTCACCTATAACTGTGCATGTAGTTACAAACCTACCTTGACTGACACCGATTACAAGAATGACAATCGTACCTACATATTGATGATTAGAAAAAGTAAGTTGATTATGAAGTTGTAGAAGAATACGAAATTATTTTTTTACTTTTTAGTGCATTTTTTAAAGTCGTTTTTTTGTTTTGTTAAAATTTTTGTTTATTTAAATTATAGATATTTTACATACGCACATGTGTTAGTTACGAAATTTGATTAAGTGTACTCATAAAATACAAAAATAAATATTTGTAATATACAAAAAATGAAAATTTGAATCAAAAAATTGTAGTAGGTGGCACGCGAGCTGTTCGAAAACTGAATGTACTGGGACTGAATATATGGAACACGGGAGAGGGGTTTTTCTGGACGGGGGAGCGGGAAAGGGGAGAGGGTGGGCGAGGAAACTGGAAGGGGAACGCAGGAGGGTAGGTAATGCGGGAGGGGAATGGGGACGCACGGGAAAGGACACTCAGGGAGAAACAATTTATTTCTCTGAATGTGACATTGAATCACATGCTGGGAACCAACTAGTAAATTATAAAAACAAATTAACACAAAATATAAAATATTATTAGACCTTTTTTTCTTTCAATTTATAGCATTGTAATGAAATACCACCACGAATTAACAGTTTCAAAAATAAAAATAATCCGTAGTTATTTCTTCCACTTTAAATTTAACAAATAAAATACATTTCATATGGAGAACATGCCGGTATTAAATAATAAAAAAAATAACTTTTAAGCTCATTTCAACTTCAACCGGTAAAACTTTAGCTTTAACTGAAATTCATTTTATTTACCATTATTATCCTTAAATACTGCAAGTACCACAGTTCACTTACAAACTTCTGTATTCAACTTCTTCCTTCGAGAAGGCTTTCTTTCTTCTTTTAGTCCAATCTGTTACTGTTAGTGCCGCGAAACCGCACCAGCTGCGACTTCCGCCGGAAATGTAAGAGGGGCAGGAACAGGAAGAGTCCGGAATAAGAAATGGATAAGTTTCCGGTGTTCTGTTATTAAGATGGAGCGTGGAAATTAAGATTCTGCTTCCGCACAATAATCGCTGCATATTATTTATTAAGCTGGGATTTTTATTCGTGGAGAAGTTGAACTCTAAATAAGATGGAATAAAATATTTTTAAAGGAAACTGGATTTATTGTATTTAAATTACTACCTTCGAAATTCAAGCTCTCTTTATTGAACCAAGGAGTAAGTTAAAATGATTTTTCTATTTCTTATTGTTTACAAAAAGGGTATATTTAAAAGTGTTCATGATTTTAAAATGGAAATATCCATTGAAAACATTAATTACTTCTCCCTGTTACCTGTTACATCTACTGGGACTTGATATATTAAAAGAAATAAGAATTTTTTCCGACTTAATTTATTTATTTAAAATTGTTAATAACTTGTTGAACTCCCCTGAACTTCTTTCGTTAATATGTTTTCATATTCCGAGTAGATCAGTTCATCACAAATTACCTTACCATTGTAACAATACAGGATCTAATGCTGAATTATATTCCATAATAAATCGCCTGCATATATGTATATGGTTATAAATATGTTGTTGACGATGTGATAAATATTGAAAGATTATCAACATACGAACATTATTTATTTAAAGCTGATTGTAAATGTACTTTGAATGTTCAGAAATGTTTACTTCTGGAATTTTTAAATTAATTTTTATTACCTACTTTACGTAGTTATTTTTTTAGTTCAAAATATCTATAAATATTACAATTTCAAAGCGTTTTTAAAAGAGAAAATATTTTACATAAGATAAACAGATTTAGACTAACAGCAAAAAAGGTTGTCGTTTAAATTGTGCTTCATTGATATTAAACATATCGATATTCGTAGTGATTCTATTTAACAACAAGACCGCTCTCCCAACTGGCATGACCCTTGGCAAGTTAGTTTTGCAAGCCGGGAGATATAACAGTCTGTGCTGTCTATGTCATCTTTGGAGATGCTGTGTGGAGGTCTTTTGTGGAAAGGAAAAAGGTTTGAGGGCTGGGTAGGAATTTGGAGTTCAGTGTCACCAGGAGTGACGGACTATGAATCCATCCTTACCACTGCAGTGCAAGGTGATGTTCCGAGAGAGTCCAGCTGGAGAAATTAGAAGGTCTCCTTCAACCAGTCTCTCCCGATCCGGCCCGTCACGCAGACGGTGAGCCGACACACCCGCCACCAAGACAAACTTTACCCTTTGAATTCGGACACCCTTGCTAAGTCACCAAACGTAGCGAACCTCTTGGGATGACCTATATGGCAGAGATGTTAGTTATTCAATTATTGGTTCCTGGGGCAACATTACCCAAACACGCCTCCCAAATTGTGAAACTATTTCATTTTGGATATGTATCATAAAACCTTCATAAACACTTATTAAATAGTCAAAACATGATATAGCGTATGCTTGTATTGGACACTGGGACAAAATAATGACATTTAAAAATCAATTGAAACACTAGGGGTTGAATAATCACTAATTATATATCCGTGTCCTGTTTGCAAGGGGACAGGCACTGGTACTATATAACATTCAGTGGCTTGTATTACTAATTTATCAGCTCCGCGATACCTTTTAAGGCAGTCTATTTTGGATATATCATAAAACCTTCATAGACACATATTAAATAAATCAAAACCTGATATTGCGTATGCTTGTATTGGACACTGGGACATATATAATGACATTTAAAAATCAATTAAAACACCAGGGGTTTATCAGTGTCGTGTTTGCAATGGGACAGGCACTGGTACTACATAACATTCAATGGCGTAATACTAATTTATAATAGCTCCGCGATATATTTTAAGGCAGTCTCCATTCTCGCTCAATGGATAGAAATATTTTTTATCTCACAATAAATTATCCATATAAATCATAAACGTTTATATTCAATGTTTACAATGAAAACATTCTCTTTTCTTGAGTTAACCCGTTTAATCACAGGAGACCCAGGTTGTCCCAAAACATCATATGCCGTTATAATAACAGGAGACCCAGATTGTCCCAGAGCGACCGTGCATTATTAAATGTTAGATATCTCTCTTTCTGTAATGCGAATATTTGTGATTTCTTTTATGTTAGAAACGGAAAGAAATAATGCTTCTCATTATCTTAGAATTATATGAGCTAGGTTGTTCAGATATTTTACAAACCTGATCAAAAGTGATGGTTTGATTTTGCGCCTATTTGTGACGTAATACACATTTAATTTTAAAATAATATTGTATGAAAGTGATAAAAAGTGAGGTGACAGTTTTATTATAAATTTTGTTTAGAAAAGGAATCTGAATTTAAAATTCGAAGTTTATTCTATTTTAATTACTTTAATTCAAATATTCGCAGGTATGCATTTTTCAGCCAATTTACGTTTCCAATATTAAAATTTTAATATTTATAAACAAAAATGTTGATTTCTAATAAACATATCGGAAAGATTATTTTATCTAAATTTTAGAACAATTTTTATTTTTGCAAAAGCGTTAAAAAAAACTAATAAATAGGAACATTTAAAATGCATGGGAAGGACCAGGAATTTCGCGCGCAAACTTTGACAGGCAAAAGTTGACAGAAAATTATTTTCTTATTATTCGAAGGGTTAAAACTGTCTTGAGTTTGCATAAGACAAATATAATTTTTCGTGCAATTTTTTTTAATTCTTATTTTTACATTAGCTCCACACAGGAAGCCCTGAGGAAAATAATTCCCCTCAGGGTTTTTTCATATTTGGGGATGCTGTGGGGAGAGTCTTTTTGGTTTTGGGAAAGGAAGGAGAGGAAGTGGGAAGGAAAAAGGTATGAGTGGTGGGTAGGAATCTGGGGGTCAGTGTGTCCAGGAGCGTCTGACGTATGAATCGATCCCCCAATGCGGTTGGTGCTGTAAGGCGATGTTCCGAGAGTCCTGCTGGAGATGTGTACAGGTTTTTCTCAACCAGTCTCTGCCGATCCAGCCTACCATGCAGTTGGTGGGGTCCGGGCATGAACCCGGGCACCCCTGCTAAGTCACTAAGTAGCGAATCACTTGGGGTGAACTACTGCAGAGGTGTTGGTAATCCAATAAATGGTTTCCGGGGCGGCGGTACCCATACCCCCCTCCCAAAATAAAAATGTACCAATTTCAAGTCTAAAATCCACCTGAAAGGTATCTTTAATCGTCAGTTGGAATGGATATTAAATTAATTTATTTGCAGTGTTAATTTTTCGTATTAAAGGCTGATATTCAGATAAGTCGTTTTTTTCCAAGATGCATTTGAATGAATACATGTTGTATACTTTTGTTATTCGGCTGTACATTACCTCTGCATACCCTTTCGGGGGCACTTAGATATATTTTGTGTAAGTAGTTATACCGTGTATTTACTAAACCGACTGCATATTGTATGTAAGTATGCTTGGGGATCAACAATCGAGGAACCAACTGTCATGGAACCATTTTTTACGACTATATGAGTTCTGGGTTTTGGATTCTTAAAAAAATATGGGTATGACAAATTTATCCACACAGTGGGTAGGAATTTGAGGATCAGAGTCACCAGGAGTGACGGACTTTGAATTCATCCTTACCACTGCAGTGCAAGGTGATGTTCCGAGAGAGTCCTGCTGGAGAAATTAGAAGGTCTCCTTCAACCAGTCTCTCCCGATCCGGCCCGTCACGCAGACGGTGAGCCGACACACCCGCCACCAAGACAAACTTTACTCTATGAATTCGGACACCCTTGCTAAGTCACCAAACGTAGCGAACCTCTTGGGATGACCTATGGCAGAGGTGTTAGTTATTCAATTATTGGTTCCTGGGGCAACATTACCCAAACACGCCTCCCAAATTGTGAAACTATTTCATTTTGGATATGTATCATAAAACCTTCATAAACACTTATTAAATAGTCAAAACATGATAAGGCGTATGCTTGTATTGGACACTGGGACAAAATAATGACATTTAAAAATCAATTAAAACACTAGGGGTTGAATAATCACTAATTATATATCCGTGTCCTGTTTGCAAGGGGACAGGCACTGGTACTATATAACATTCAGTGGCTTGTAATACTAATTTATCAGCTCCGCGATACCTTTTAAGGCAGTCTCCATTCTCGCTCAACGAATGGGTAGAAATATTTTTTATCACACAATAAATTAACCAAATTATTTTCAATTTAAAAATCAGCAACGCTTACATTGAAAGTTAACCTTGAAAAACATTATTTTTTCTTGAGTTGAAACACTCTTGAGTTTGAATAAGGCAAATAAATACCTAACAACCTCACCACCTTAAAGAAAATGCTCGTTTTTCCATCAATTGTGAAATTGTGCTCTTATCAGGTTAAAATTTATGTTTAAGACTTTTACGGTAGCCCAACAGTTGATCCCCCGATCCCTCGACTGTTGGCACCCCGAAATGACATTTATTATAAAATATGACTTTTGACTTCAATTACCAATTACGAATCTAAAATCGATATGGATATCATACGAATTTATTTGTGCTGTCGATTTTTCGTACTGTAGGCTGATCTATACAGTTTATAGAAAAGTAGTTTTTCCTTGATGCATTAAATTTTATATAAAAATATGTTTTATACTTTTGTAATACCGTTTTAAATCCTCTCGGTACACCCCTTCCTTAGTTTTGTTTTGTGTAAGTAGTTACACCGTATTTTTCCTAAACCGACTGCATATTATATATACATAAGTATGCCGGGGGGTCAACTATCGGTGGACCATCTGTCATGGAACCATTTTTTACGATTATATGAATTCTGGGTATGCAGACACTTAAAAAATATTGGTAAGACATATTTATCCACATAATTAACTAAAAGTTTTTAGATTGGTGTCTTTACACATTTTACTACTTTGTAAGCAGGGAATGAACACACAGAAAAAATTATCATGCATATTCTAAAATTGTTTTGAGGGTTCGTGACAATCGTGTGTCATCATCATCATCACTCTTGGTTCTAGAACCCCTGGTGGGTCTTGGCCTCCTCAAGAGTCTTCCTCCACTCATCTCGGTTTCGTGCCAGCTCTCTCCAGTTGACAATCGGGTGTAATAAAGTTTAAAACATCTATTAACATCACATACGAGGCCCCACAGTGAATATTATTTACCTACATATCTTTCGTCAGTCGATTCGTGGGTGTTCTCATGGCGAATGCCCACTTTCCGGGTAATTGATACGCCACTGTCACCTCCATCCGGTAAAGTTTGAACATTTATTCAGCCTCGACCAGCGGTAATTGGTGGTCAACAATTTCCTCAGGTTTCATCGCCGTGAAGCGGATATAAACATTGGATAGGCTCCACCGCTCCAAGGCCGGCTAATTTGCAATCAGGAATAAATCAATTGCCAGCGTAATGGGCCAGCGACTGGTTTTGACTTACAAAAGGAATATTATCAAACTGAAATATGAATTATTCGATAAATGGGACCAAATTTTTTAAAATTTACACCAATTTTCGGTTTTTAAACGATAATCTAAAATATGTATTTTTTGTAGACTTTATGTTGCCCTTTTATCCGGAATTACATAAAATTAATGTATTTGACTTGTTATAATTACAAGTACATTGTTTATAGTGGACGCACATAGATAGATCTTAGTAAATCAAAGGAAATTTGTTAAATTTATTTAAAGATTATCTTAGAGATAGAAAAATATGTACCAAAATAAATAATACTTTTAGTAAAACAATAAATGTCTCTGCAGGAGTTCCACGAGGTTCCATATTGGGACCTACACTTTATATAATTTATGTAACTACAATGAAAAAACTTTTCCCTTTTGTTAAACATTTTGTATTCGCAGATGATACGGCATTAGTCATATCACATAAAGATCTAAAAATTGCAATTGAACTCATGCATATTGACTTTAACCAACTTTGTAAATGGTAACATGATGCAGGACTATTAATAAATGCTAAAAAAACCAAAGTAATTCATATAAGATCACCCAATGCCAAATTTAAATTTAATCCTAATATTATTTCTAATAATTTTAATTGCATCCATAAAAGTATTCCAACTAATTGTAAATGTGAAAGCCTAGAATTAGTTATGGAATACGTGTATCTTGGTGTTACAGTAGATTGTTTTTTAAATGGGACAAACATATTAAAAAACCGGTAAAAGACTCAGATCAATTGCTGGCAGAATGTACACATAAATTTTTTTCTATCAATTGAATCACTTAAAATAATTTATATGTCACTGGCAGAATCTATTATAAGATATGGATTAATAATATGGGGAAATACTACTATAACCAATCTGAAACAAGTCCAAGTTGTACAAAACGCAATTGTAAAATTATTAGTCATCCCTAATATTTTCAAACAGAGACATAATACACCGTTGCTGTTTCAGAGTGCCAAAATTTTAACTGTTAAGGCAATACTATGCACAAAATTATAATTCAACATATATTTACCCCGCAGCATAAAGAGAAATTAGAACATAAATACAGCACAAGATTCACGCGCAATGACGGGTTAATAGTTCCGAAATTTAACAATAAGTACGGACAGAGAACGTTTGAATACATCATATCGAAGAAATTTACTTTATTACCTGACACTACAAAGCAATGTAATTCTATGAATAAGGTTAAATATATGGTGAAAAATTGGCTATCGGAAAAAAAATATTTATATTGATATTGAAATGTATGAAAAAACGTTGAATCTGTATATATACATAATATGTAAAATTTAAATTAAAAAAAATGTACATGAAACTAAAATATAAGCACTTGTTGACAAGCCAATTCAATTGGCTTAACAGGACTTGTTTGTTGATTAAAAAAAACATTTCTTCTAACAAACTTATTTTGTGGCATCATTTTAATTCAAATTAATAAAATATTTAGTTTTTACCACTTTTATTGTTTACAAAAACCAACATGTTTCGTGGGCAACGCTCACTTCTTCAGGGTTTTATTAATACTAATTATAAATATCAGACATAGAAAATGGTGTCAATGGAAAAAGAATAGACATAGACAATGGTATCAATGGAAATATGAGAGTGGTTAGAGGAGAGAGGGGCAATGGGGAACAATATTTACAAAGGGAACAGGTTTAATATTGGGTCATTTAAGAATAATTTTTGATTATTAATAATTTTCAAATTCGCATTCACACTCTTTTGGATTTCTAAAATTTCTAGTTTATCCAACTGAATGCCATTGACATTACAATGTATTAAATCTATTCCACTATTGATGTTGTGTGTGACTGGTTTCCACCAAATGGTTGGCAAACTGAGAAACTATTATTTTTTAAAGATTTCATAATATATGTTCTTTAATCCTTATTTCGAAGTTTCTCGAAGTTTTACCCACCTAAAAGAAACCACAATCATTACGCTTCAATTTATAGATTCCAGATTTTTTCATTTTTGAATCTATATCTTTATTATTTACAATTTAATTTTAAAGTTTGTTATTTGCATAAAATAATGATCAACCAATAAGACCAGTGGTCTCAAATTGTATCTAATGCTCCTAGCAATAAAATATCATCAACAATTAATAGAATTATTATGGATTCACATATTTTTCATCCCAAATACACGATTAAAAATTCATTTGATTTGATTGAACACTTAAAACTTTTGGAAATCCCTGACAAAGCATTATTAGTATCATTTGACATTGTTAATTTATTCTAAGTATTCCAATTGAATATCTTATTGCCTTCATTGTAGATTTGAATGGAAAAAAATGTCGCCTCTGATTTAGTATCGCTTGGTTAGCCTATTTAGTACAAGTCTCTCCACACACCTAACATAGTATATCGTCATCCCATTTGAATTTCATTATGATGAAGAAGCACAGTTCTGCAAAAAAAAGTAAGTGGAGAATCCTCAGACTTTTGCATAACGAAACGAGCCCACAAGGCATTTCTTGTGATACTCTTTATTCTGGGTTCGTATATAAAGTTCTCACTTATAATTTATTAACCTTTAAAAATACCGGTCATCGCAAAACCGGCGTGAAATGAAACCCCTTTCACCTATGTCCGAAATCATGACGCGCGAAAAAGTAGAAAGAGATAACAGACAGCATGATGTGATGGTCATCCTTGTCAAACACTGTCCAGCTTCATCGGTCCGGAGACGAATCAATCATCTGTTCTTGTGTTGGCCCGACAGATGAATTGAAACGGCCCACATACAAGTTTGACGCGTGGCATGTAAGGCCATCTATTGACGAAACTGATTAATGAACTGGCTGGTTTCGGCCCGTAATGTTGTGCAGCTAAATGAAATACACGATGGTCATTTAGTTTTAATAGAATATGGGTAGGTACTTGGCGAGGCATGTTAAAAAAGTGGTAAATGTAAAGAATAATTATTTAACGAATCATGTAAATAAATTCCAAGGCACTGTAAATAAAAGACCCTCATGTTATATAATATTTTATAACGGTGAATCCTTGGAGCTAGTAGATAAGTTTCTTAACTCGGGAAGCATATTTTCGAGGGACGGGAAGACTGATGAAAAAAGGACGAAGATACGACATTATGGAGGACTTAATTAATTATTGTAATTAAGTGAGGCTGGTTGTCCACAATAGAGTTATAGAACCAAATCTGATAAACGGCAGTAAACCAGAGATCTGTTTGGAAGGACAAAAGTAGAAATATAAAGTTGTAAATAATAAAGTAGACATAAAAGTTATTTACGGTGTACGAAACCATTTGGTACCAGATCTTTAGGCAGACCAAAATAAAATACTAACAAAGTGCTGACTAATCCGGAGACTATGTGAAAGGAGCAATGCTGAGATTAAGAAATGTTTAATTGTCTAGGGTCAAATATTACCAATGATGCTAAAACTCTAATGTACTGAAAAAAGCGTCCATTTATGAAATAACAGGAGAAAAAGAAGGAAAATATGCAATCTTAGGACGGACTAGTGACAGAACAATTCTCAAATTTTAAATATTAGTATTCACCCCGTGAACGTTCTATTCAAGTTCTGTTATTATTTCAGTACTGTGAAGACTTTAGCTTTCTTCTTAAACTGTCAAGGACCATGACAAACATCGCACCTAGATCATTATTAAATGACTTACCCATGATAAACCCCAATTTTACTTCAAAAAAGTAAATACCCAAATCAAAAATGATTTATTTTTCGCCCTTTTTTTAATAACTATCAATTCCTGCAATTAATGTGTTGCTAATAGTGGTGCCATGCCCGCTTGGCAAATTAGAGATGGGCGAGCGGTTTCGCACCAAAATGACGCTATATTTTAATTGGCGCGCGGTCAGCGAAAAGTAGAGCGACGCCATCGGCTGTCAATGGATGACCAATTTGGGGGCGCGCGAGGCACGCTGCACATAATGCCCGAATTAGTGACGTCACTTATTTGTATATAGACCACCGAGGGAGGGTGTTGATTAACGATTTAACTATTAGTAATGTATATTAAATCATTATTTGTTTATTATATTATACGACTATATTGGATTACACAAACAAGTGATATATTATGTTATTCCACAAAATTTGTATGCACGGAGTGTTAAAGGACGTACTTGACTTACTTAAACTAGCGATTCCTGACATTTTTTTTCTTAAAAAAAAAAAATTCTTCCGCATGTCGTCACTATTCACTCAGCCGAGTAATCGATCAATCCCTTACCCCGCCTCCAACTGTCCAAAACTTTTATTAAATATTTTTGTCATTAAAAATATCATTAAAATTGAAATTAAAACACTTTTTAACTTATTTCCACTTATTTATTTCACCAGTACCGGTTTCATCCTATTATGGACATCTTCAGGCTGGCCAGAATAGGATTGAATAGAATTGCCAGCCTGAAGATGTCCATAATAGGATGAAACCGGTACTGGTGAAATAAATAAGTGGAAATAAGTTAAAAAGTGTTTTAATTTCAATTTTAATAAAATATAATTCCACTACGTATAACAGAACAATAAATAAACTCATTAAAAATATCGCCGGAGACCAAAATTTCATTTACGTTTTTTACTCCAAATAATGAAAGGAATCACAGTTTAAAGAGACATGGAACTGGCAGAGGAAGGATGAAAGTAGACTGAAAGCTGTAGAAATGAGATCCCTGAGGCGTGTGTGTGGTAAAACCATGTATGGTCGTGTGAGAAATGTGGAAATCAGCAAAGAATGCAAGGCTGATGTAAGCGTAATGAGTAAGATCAAGAAAGGAACGCTCCGATGGTTTGGGCATGCAGAGCGAATGAACGAGGAAAGGAGTGTAAGGAGAATATATGACGCAAATGTGAATGGTAGAAAAAGTCGAGGACGCCCAAGAAAGACATGGCACGACCAAGTGAGTCAGATACTTGAGTTGGGCCATGTCAAGAGTCAGAATAACAGAAGAGAATGTATGAGACGTTGTATGAATGTAAACGAGGCAAGGAATGTGTGCCAAGACCGGGATGTTTGGCGGTCCGTCCTCTCTGACTACCCCTGCGGGGAAACGGCATGATGGTTAGTTAGTTAAGATTTTCACTAAACGATATCACTCTTGGAAAATCGTGTTTATGTCATCTAATCTTAAAAACATAACGTTAAAAATTTATTTCTTTCTCCATTTCAACCAAGTGAACGAAGTCACTCCTTAATAAGTCAGCAGGTTTTAAAAGGATTTTACTTATTTTATTATATTTAAATAAAAGAAATATGGTTCGCTATCGGCTACAATTTTGGTGGACACTCATTTTTGTTCTTCAAATATAACTTTTCCAAGGAACAAGGATTTTAAAATCACCTGGACCTTCCACAAAGGAACTATAAATTCTAAATCAACCGCGAACACCATAATCTATATTATCTAGGCATTATGTTCGACAGTAAACTCACCTTTGTATGTCATATCAATAATATTATCAACAAAGCCCTAAAGACTCTTGGTTTTGTTTTGAGAGCTGCAAAAGATTTCAATGATTTAGACACATTTATTATGTTATATAAAACCCTTGTCATATGCCAACTTGAATATAACTCTACGTTATGGTCTCCCTTTTACAACATTCATTCAGACAACATTGAAAAGATTCAACGGAAGTTTTTAAGGTTTATAAACTATAAATTGCATATTCCTATACTAAACATTGATTACAATTATCTCCTGGATAAAACGTCTCTATTGAAACTTTCAGAAAGAAGAATAAGCACAGATTTAATACTATTACATAAAATACTGCATTACAAAATTGACTGTTCTGAATTACTTCAATTTATCAATATCCATGTTCCCCAAAAATCATGTCGACATTTATTACCCTTCTACTTCAATAACACCAGGACACTAGCTTATCAAAATTCCCCGTTTCCGAGACTTCACAGTCTCGGAAATAAATATTCTAATCTAGGTGATATATTTCATCTTAAAACTAATCAGTATAAACGTTGTATATTCTATCACTTTTATTCTTCTAGGCACAAATAGATTTACATAATTTCTTCAATTTTTGTTTATATTGAATATGAGACTTCTTATCATTTTTACATAATATGTATTTTTATTTTATAATTTGTTTTGTTGTTACACTGTTTTGTGTATTTTCTTTTCTCATTGTATTATATTTTCTTCATTGTTTGTTACTCAAGTTATAAATTATAATGTAAAAGCCAATCAGGGCGTGTAATAAATAAATAAATAAATAACGCTACACAGAACTATACAAATTCAGGTTCATAAAAACATTTTTATTTATTTATTCAAACAATATTTTGATTCGAAAATTTAGCATAAATCGGTTATCGGAAATATTTAACTACTCCCTTATTATAAATATTGTTTCGGGCTCCAAAGCGGACGGCGAGATAAACGGCACACAACATATTCCAGTATCGGCGGAGTGTTTTTATGGCTTGGTGCGTGTTGGTTGGACCATAAATTGAAATTATTGGGAAAATTTCCTCGCTATGAAAAATAAAGGCCGCTTTTTAAAATGACACGGACCCATTATTGACAGAAGAGCGCCGTAAACATTAAATTGCTCGAATCTGATGCCGACTTTCGATCTGGGTTTTAATTTTGATTCATTTTATGGCATTCAATTCATTGGAAGAATGTGTGTTTGCGGTTTTATACAAACATTAATTTTTTTATTATCCATCTTTATTAATTATAGATTTTTGTAATCTCATGTGCCTGTATCTCTAGGAAATCCTGTGTTGAGAGCAGGCGCTTTAAAACATGAGCTGTTTGTAATAAAAATACAAATAACATCAAAATATTACATTTAAAGTAATTGACAATGATCATCGTACCATTGGAAAATCATACTTCTAAGATGCTTTTGATAATATCGATGTTAGATCTGTCTTGGCTAGGGATGCAAGGTTTTTAAAAATATCGATATATATCGAATAGAGTCGATATTGATATATCGGTCTAGTAGGCCGATATATCGATATTTCTTCTTTTTTTAAAAGCTTATAGAAATCCAATGTAGTTTTAGATATATCAAACGTTTATCGATTATGTATGTGTGTGATTTTTTATACATACCTATGTGAATAATCACAAAATTTGGATAGGTTTAAGAATGTGTTTTTTTTTCATAAATTTATTTAAAAAAAAAGAAATCTAGTATTTCGTACCAGCTATCGAACTTAATAAAATAGTAACTTAGACAGTTTACTTTCTTGTAGCCAATTTCTACTTTGAGTAATATAGTGGCTCCTGTCTTTGAAAACACATTCAGAAGGAACACTTTGCCACAACTGGTAGATGACTCATTGCCACATTAAAAAGATTGGTATATACCTACACCTTGCATCTCTTGCCATGTTTCAAAAATGTTTACTTTTAGAATATTTACAGGAGCAGAAAGATGTAGGTACTTAACGTAAGCTTGTTGTCACCGTCAGTTTTTTTTCTTTTTATTTGCGTGTGAGCCAAAGATTTATGGTGCTTCTAAAAATCAAATTCACCTTTATCTTCATCCTCTGAAGATGTATTGATATTTTAATTTGGGCGGGTTTTTCGATATATCGATACGATGTATTGAGTTTTTCGATATCGATAAATTTCGACATTTTTAAGGGTCGATATATCGATATTGATCGGTCATCCCTAGTCTTGGCTGATAATCCAAGATATCCATATATCGACCCCTAAAAATATCGATATTTATCGGTTTACCGATATATCGTTGCATCCCTAGTCTTGGCTGATAATCCAAGACTTGATGTAATTTATATTTAAAATACCTTGAATATTTAGAAACGGCATTTAAAGGGAAAATTTCAAAAAAAGCAAATGGTGCTGAATGGCCATTTTATGACTTTGTCACAAACTATTTTCCGTGAGAAATTTAGAAATCCACAAAGAATGCAAGGCTGATGAAAGCGTGTAATGATTTTGGGTATAAAGAGGTGTTGAGTTGAGTTGATTCTGAGTTGGCATTTTTTTAAAAATGAACACCGCACAAGAGTCCCTACTGCTCCCGTCTGGAGCCAGTGAGACTATGGCATCCCCAATTTGAATATATTATGAGGCTGAAGGTAGTGGGAGACGAAGGAGATGGGGAAGAGGAAGGTGGGGAAGTAGTAAGCTAAAGCCATTTCAAGCAACGTTTCAATTCTGAATGGTGGCCCCACACCAGGGCGATACTGGGAGTATCCTTTACTTTGGAACGTGCCGCAAATATGCTATATATTATTTTAATTGAATAAATTGTAAAATAAAACAAATTAAAAATAAAATTTATTTTGCACGCCGGGATTCGATCCCGCGACCTTCGGATTGCGAGTCAAGAGCCTGCGCCGACCGTCAACACAATAATGCAGCAGCTCTTTCAAAAGATGAGTTACACAACAACAGTTTCAACAACTATGCTAAACAACCGACGGCTATTTTATGTTTTAATTGGTTATTTCATTTTTATTTTATTCTTTCTCTTCTCTTTTTCTTTCTTTTTTTTCTACAACACATGTATGCAGGACTATAATATGCAACGCATACAGAAGTTACCTAAATGTTTTAACCCTCTTAATTCCTCTTAGTTACCTACATATATGTACCTATTTACCTTTTCTTTTTTAAATTTATATTATTTTAATAACTATACAAAACAAATAATAGTTACTAGGTTTTAATTTTTTTTTTATTTTATTTTATATTCTTTCTGTTATTTTTATTTCCTCTTTTTATTTCATCAATTTTCTTTCTTTTTTGTACAAATCATGTTGCATTTGTTCATATCCATAATAATTTGACTGTCCTAAAGCGGGAATACTCCTAGTTGGGCAGTCAAAAAAAAAAAGAATTATGTACTAAATAAACTTGTACTATATAAACAAACAAATAAACAAATATTGCGTGTCTCATCTTTTATCTCATCATTTTATAATGTGTAGGAAAGAGCTGCATCATTATTAGGATAATGAACGTACGTTTTATGCCTTTTTAATGTCGTCACGGTACCGTAATCGTGGATCGAATTAAATCGAATATTATCGAATAATACAAGCGCTCAATATCTGGGAGTTAAATCATGTAATGATTTTGCAAAATCCAAAGTAAACATAACAATATGAAACAAGTTAACAATGTAACATGCAAAGCCTTCGCAAATACAACTTTCAAATTGCGAGTTGAATAATCCTCCACAACTCGGGCTTTAAACTTTATCATTGATGAAAACATGTTTTTCCGAAGGTTTGCAAACGTTAATTTTTTTTGTTTCAATTCATTCTCTTTAATCCTCATTAAACATACTAATTTAGGCTACCGCAGAGTTGGTTTATAAAGTGAAATATTTCTGCGTAATGCGTAAAATTATCAAGTTCAATGCCCTGTTAATTCAAAATTACTACTTATTGAAACTACCTTCTCATCTTATCATAATATATAAAACAAAGTCGGGTTTAGAACTCAAGAATGGCTTAACCAATTTTTATGATCTTTGATTTATTGGATTTGTTTCCGCCCGAATAGCAGAATAGCTATTAAAACATCGGAACAAATCACGAAAAAAAATTATGAAGAAAATCATTTTCCTCATACATTTTGCATGGAACGAATTCTTATCTTTTGACAGAGCAGCAGGAATATTGTGATAAGTATAATATTGAGTTGTGAGTTAATTCCAAAAATTCAAAAACGTCAAATGTCAATGCGCTGATTGTTTTGCTTTTGTTCTTAAACATATGATGCTGCACTTCTTTCTTAGACACTAAATGTCAACAGTAAAAAATGGGACAAACGGTGAACGTTCGTCTGCACCCCCCCAAAGGAAAAATACAATAATTATAATAAATCTCCCTCACACGTACAAAGAAAATGAGCCATTCCCATAAGTAAGTGGAAAAATACGAAAATCACAAAAATTTTGAATCAGTACACAAACAACGCCATCTCTGATACTAACAACAAATATAGTTGCTTCATTGTGTAATTTTTAACTTAATAAAAACACTGAATTTAATTCAGCTAATAAGTAAACAGTTATTGATTTTGAGGTGGTACGAAGTTTTTCGGGTCAGCTAGTATCAGATAAAAGTTGAAATTGGTACCAATATAATTTAATTAATAAATAATTCTTTATTTGAAATGCGAAGATTTTATAAAGACGGATATAATCTACAATAAACATGTCGCCAGACAGTCACATACAAAGAAAATTTTGATTGTGCAAGAGCCCCAACTGCTTCCGTCTGAACCCCGTCGTCCCCTTAGACCAGTGGTTCCCAACCTTTTTCTGACCCGGGACCACTTGTACGTTTATTTTTTTCGACAGGGACCACAGGCAGTGGCGTAGCGAGTAGGGGCGGCGCCCCGGGTGCTACCCGACCGAGTTTCTCTAGCTACCCCCCCCCCCCAGGACGGACAATTTTTTTATGAAGTCGAAATTTGTTTTTTATCAACTTCAATGGGGGGGGGGTGGGGGGGGGTGACACCACGTTATCCGTCCCAGGTGCCACCCATACTAGCCTAGGCCATTGCTCGTCGTCAGTGGCGTGGCCTAGCATGGGTGGCACCCAGGACGGATAGCACGACGGAAGGGGCGTAATGGGTTAGGGAAGATATTATTTACCACAACGGAGAGGGCGGTAGAGGATAGGGTGGGACGGGTTCTAGCAGAATATTTACCACAACGGAGGGGGCGGAATGGGATAGGGTGGGATGGGTTCTAGCAGAATATTTACCACATCAGAGGGGGCGGAATGGGATAGGGTGGGACGGGTTCTAGCAGAATACTTACCACAACGGAGGAGTTAGAACGGGGTGGGGCGAAACGAAATACCATAATGGCCACTGACCACAAGGTACAATAATGATAAACTGAATATTGTCCCGATATTTTTTATTCAGACTTCTCGATCAGGAACCGCTCGCGACCTGGCTTATTTATAAAACCGGCAAATTTTGTGGATCTCGTAAAAAACTTATTCCAAAACTATTCCTAAACACATCTGTATTTTTGTAAATTTATCAAATCGCTGTACCTATATATTTTTTTTGTATTTTTGTGACTTGTGTGCATTTTTTATCTAATTTTATTTTTATTATTTCTTTATCTGTTGAAAAATCATCTGTCATGAATTAATTGTACTACCAAACATGTAAAAGCCCTCTGGGCGTTGAATAAATAAATAAATAAATAAACAAAATTTGCACAATCCTGAATTCGATCCCAAGATCTTCGGATTGCGAATCGAGAGCCTTATCCCTCCACCACAGAGGCCACGATTGACACGGACGTATCAAAACCGTTAGCAGATAAATAATAAATTAATAAAATTATCAGTTTAATTAAACGAAACTATTTTAAACGGGTATTTTAAATCATTATTTTATATTTCCAATAATGTAATTTTTTTATTACAGTAATTTGGATTAAACGAAGTATTCTTTTTTGTTTATGGTTTGTATGAAGATTGTACCTGAATAGTAAATACTATATATTTAAAACATTATACAGAAATAATTAATTTAAACATAATAAGGTTTTTCTGCAATCACGCCTTGAAGACTTTAAAATGGTTTTCATGCAAAAATAGAAAGTTCTCTCAGCTTAGTACGAGCAGAAACACGATTTCTGCAGACATACTCAGAATTCTTCCAATAATACGCAGACTCCACATAATATTTTCTTCGTACTTTTAATTTGAATTCTAGACGGTCTCGTATTCAAATTACTAAAAAGATCCAGTGACTCGCACGCAGCTCGCAGTGTCTAGGCATGTTGAATTCAAATTACATATTTTTATGGAAGATTATTCGGAAAATATGAAAGTCTTATTTTATATTGTTAATATGTTTTCAGAAGCTGCAAAATCTCTCCAACGGTGAGTTCTGGTGTCATGAAAATTAAATTTTTTGTAAGTTTAAACGCTTTATTGCATTACTATTCAATCAAAAACTCGGGGCGGAACGGGGAAGAAAAACTAGTTAAACAAAAACCTTTATTTCCGTAGTCACCATTTTTAGTGTCCGTGTGTTATTATGGTGACCAGACAATAGATCTCCGTTCGTTGGCCCCTTGATACTATAATTATTACTAAACTATAATTTTTTGTGCATTATTTACCAATTTGAAACCTAAAATCGACTTACAAAATTATATTAATAATAAGTTTGTGTAGATATCTAAGAAATTTATTAACAGTGTAGATTTTTGTACTTATGCGCGCTGATATATATAGTTAATAGTTTTATCCTTGATGCATCTGAATAAAAATATGTTTTATAGTTTTATGGAATTGCTCTAACCATTGTTTCTTGACATTATTTAGAGTAGAAATGTTTTTCTACGGTGTCACATTAATTTTTTTTTTTCATATTAAAACGTAGAAAAATTAGGTGAGGGATTGGGCTATTACTCGGCAGAATGATCAGTGTGGAAGACTTTTTAAAAATTGTTTAAAAAAATAAAAATGTTGAAAAAAATACTAAAATCATCAGAGATCAAATCATCAACATTTTTTGTTAAACACGATGTCAAGAATCACTAGTTTAAAAGTAAGTCATTTACGTCCCATAACGACCTTTATATACATTATGATTCCACAAAAGGTCCCGACTGCCTTCTATACCAGAATTTCCTGATGTGTTGGAGTCTACTGAGGGTATTAAATTACATTTTTTTTTTAATATGAGGCAAATTAATATCATCGACATACCCCTTTCGAATGGTTGGTGGTTCGGTTTTGCGAGAAGTTTTTTTTTGCTCGTTTCTATTCCTTCATGTTATTATTACAACACTCTACATTTTAAAACATTTTTGCAATGTAAAACGAGGTGTGAAATGAGGTGACTGGCCAATGGATAATGTTTATCAGCGTTTTGCTCATTCGAAGAAGACAAGACACACTCCACCCACAGATGAATTCTATTTCTCAAACTATTTACTTTTTGATACTTTACTTTTTTTCCTTTTCCAAACTTCTTCTCCATACTTTTCTTAGAAATACCACGCACACAGCATCCCAAAAGGTGACACAAGCCTTGAGGGAAATTATTTTCCTCGGGGTCTCCTATGTGGAGGTAATGTAAAAAAAGGAACGAAGAAAAACATTTTTTTTAGAACAGGGGTACTTTTGGTCTTTCTTTTATTTATAGAGCTAACGTTTCGGACATCCTTCCAATGTCCATAATCAGAGTACACGATGAGGAGAAAGAATAATGTGACTCAATACCTCAAACTTCGATCTTCAAAAATCATCTTCAACAAATGGGTTACTGTTGATATTTTTCAATATCAATATAGTTCAAAAAACCAAAGCTTCCAACTTTTTGCGCTTTTCAAAATTATTGTATTTTTGCATTTTACTTTTTCTTGGAAACCTCTTCGGTTTGCTAAACCCGTAGTTTGACAAAAAATCTTTTCACACTCAAAATATGAAAATCAGCGGCAAATGCTAAAGATTTTATGAATGTAAATACGGAGGAAGGTACTTTATTTAATTTGAATACGAAAAAGCGAAAAAAATTGGCTTAGGTTTTAACCGACTTATAGGCTGAAATTTTTTCACCGCAGTGTTTCTCTTGCGACATTAAATCAAAAGATTTTTTGATTTTAACGAGTTTAAAAATGCAAAAACGATTGGGAAAAATGTTTCTCCCACATTTTTCTGGTTATTCGGTAGTAATTATTCAATTTTCGCTTTTTGTCTGTTTATATAATTAATGGAGAATTTTGCAACATTCTTCCCTGACTGTTTAAAACCATTTAAAAGCACCTAAAATAAACTTTTAAATCACCAAACTAGACTAGTGCCTACTTCATCGCTTGTAAGATACATATACAATTTGGGAGGCGGGAATGGGTACCGCCGCCCCGGGAACCTTTATTGGATAACCAACACCTCTGCCATAGGCCACCCCAAGTAGTTCGCTACGTTTGGTGATTTAGCAGGGGTGCCCGGGTTCATGGGATGAGGTTTGTCTCGGTCTTGGAGGTGGATGACCAGGACACACTGAACCCCAGATTCCTACCCACCCCTTAAACCCTTTTCCTTCCCAGAACCCTCCTCTCCTTTCTTTCCCTAAAAAAACCTCCACACAGCATCCCCAAAGATGACTTAGGCCATCAGGGAAATTATTTTCCTCGGGCCTCCTGTGTGGAGCTCATGTAAAAAAATATATATCTTTTAAAATCAGCTCCACACAGGAGGCCCTGATGAAATAATTTCCATCAGGGCCCATCTCATCTTGGGGGATGCTGTGCGGAGGGTCTTTTGTGGAGGAGAGGGAAAAGGGTATGACGGGTAGGTAGGAATCAGGGAGTCAGGGAGTCAGAGTGTCCAGGAGTGTCGGACGTATGAATTCATCCGTCGAATTGCAGTGCAAGGCGATGGGTTGAGAGCTAAGTCACTCCTGCTAAGTCACCAAACGTATTGAACCTTGAGATGACCTATGTTAGAGGTTAGTTATCCAATAAATAGTATTTATGGCGGTACTAATCCGCCCCACTAATATTAATAAATAATAATAAATTTGGATAACTTATATAGCGCTGTTTTTGCGAAAAATCGCCTCAAGAGCGCTGTGCTGAAGCACTAATTGTCGGATGTGATTTATCCAAAGTACAGTTCATAATCATAGTTGAAAAGAGAGTCTCCGTCGGAGAGAAGATATAAAAAAATATTTCTTCAATGGGCTTCGTATGCTATCGTTACTTTGCAAGAAAAATAAAAAAAAAGTTTACGTTTATTTCTTTGCGCACTTTTGACGTTTTTTTATGTAATTACCGCACAAGAGTCCCAACTGCTCCCAGAAACCTGTAGCCAGTGAGACTATGGCATCCCCAATTGGGGTATGTTGTGAAGCTGAAGATATATGGGAAGGAAGATGGGGATTACTCTTCAGTCATTTCATGCAACGTTTTTATTTTGAATGGTGGTCTTACATCAGGACAATACGGAGAGTATCTTCCTCTTTGGAAAGTGGAGCAAATATGCCTTAAATTATTTTTAAACCATGAAATTGTTTAAACACAAATCAATCAATTTAAATTTACTTGCGCATGCCGGGATTTAAATCCGCAATCTCCGGATAGCTAGTAGAGGGTCTTGCCCCTTGACCACAAAGACCTGTTCAATCTCATCAGTAATTTCATGTTTTCCTGTAAGTTTAAAGCCGGATACAGGATAAACACTTCCCACATTACATTTTCCATGTTTTACCGGGCAGAATGTTGTACAAGAATGTTTGTTTTCCTTGATTACCTTTCCCGTGTCTATGGCGTGCATTTCCCTCCTAGAATGATGCACGTATTAGTTTGTTTGCCCTAAAGAATATTGGATATTAAAAATGAACGATTTCGATGTTTCAAGTAGTTCCTGCGTTTGCTTAAGGAAAATATTTATTACTGTGATCGTCTGCTCCGTGCTGAAAATAGCAGTAATTTGTTTGTAGAAGTTTTATGGGGAGTGCTTGTGGAAGACATATAATTGGTTTTTGAGAATATATGACGCGTAAAAGGATTGACAAAGAATCCGGGGAGATCTTAAGAAGACATGTTCAAGTGAATTAAATACTGGAGTCAGGTCGATAAGTCTGAAATTACAGAATATGATTTTTACCTTCTTTTTTTAGTAATAACTGTTTCTTGATGGTCTATGTCTATGTTATTGATTTTCGATGGGTTTGAATTATTATGCACAAATTATGAACTCGAATTTCATAAAATTTGTCAGTATTATCGCTGGAGTCAATTGGTGTATTATCTCTAAATGTCCTCTCCAGATATATTATTTGCATTACGCTAAATGTTATTTATCACAACTGGGACCAGTATTATGTTAGGTCCTTACATATGAAATTGGCTTTTTTATACCGCAAAAAAAAACACAGTGCGTTTTTGGTTCCAAAGTTTTCGTTCTGGAAATTTCGACCTGCAGAATAAGCCCCGTGGACGGCCGGAGACCAAAGTTGATAATGAAGAATTGAAGGCTATTGTGAAAGCTGATCCATCGCAAACCACGTCCGTTAGCTGCAGGCTGCGGTGTTAGTGATAAAACTGTTTTAATCCACTTGAAGTAAATTGGGAAGGTGAAAAAGCTTGAAAGGTGGGTACCTCACGAATTGAGTGAAGCAAATCAACAAACGCGCATTAGAACGCCGGACAAGCTAAGACATCCACCGTACTCTCCGGACCTTGCCCCAACAGATTACCATTTTTTTGGAAATTTGGATAACTTCTTGCAAGGGAAAAAATTCAACTCCGATGGGGCAGTTCAAACCGCCTTCAAAGATTTTATTAATTCCCGTCCCAATGGTTTTTTTAGTAAAGGGATCGATGAACTACCTATGACAGTGTTCCGCAAACTTTTTATGTTCACGGTACACCTAACTAATCAAGAAATTTTAACGGTACACCAAAGAAAAAAAAACAAGGTAAATTTTGGATAGGATTGGCTAGGCTTATTACGAATAACGGCGAACTTTGAGGTAAAACTACGAAAGCTGCATGTCATCATAATTTAAAAAAACATCCCAGGTTTTGAATGGTTTGTTTGGCAAAGCAGGGTTTGTCTAGCCGGGTTTGTCTAGCCGGGTTTGTGTAATTATGATTGATATTTATCACATAACAGTGACAGAATGACCGCGAACTGTCACCGAATCGGTTCGAGAAGTGAATTTTAATTTTACGCAATTGATAATTAAAATGCATCTTTTTCCGCCGCCACCAAGCCAAAAAGTTTCCTTTTATAGTAATTATACCGGCATATCTAAAGTTTTTTTCTAAAAATTATTCGTAATAAGCGTGGCCACTCCGAACCAAAATTTACCAAAAACAATATTTTATTAATATTTATTATTAAAATCAATATAACATGAAAATATGTTTAATGCGAAATGTGAGCCTGTTTAACTGAACACAGACGATCAAAATTTGAAACAATCGTTGATAACGCTGCTCGCATCTCTTCGTCGATCGTCCTCAGGCGTTCTCTTTTTTTTGACTTTATCGTAGTGAGAGTTGAAAACCCCAATTCGCATAAATAGGTCGTGGCAAATGGTAATAGAATTGCAATAGCTCGCTTTGACAGCAGTGGATACTCATTTTTTACGTGGAGCCGAAAATGTGCTAACTCTGTTTCAGAAAATTTTAATTTTAGTGTCCGATCAGTTTTAAGCTCCATGAATTCTTCCTGCTCGTTTATTGGTAAATGTCCAAGGGAAATGCTTTCCGAAAATGGATTTCTTACACAGTCCATAGGTTGCAGGTCACACTTAGGAAAATATGAGTTCATTTTTTCTGCTAACAGCTCCAAGTGTTTCACTATCAAAGCCTGCACTTTTTTTTCTGAATCGGCAGCCATGACATTTGGAAACATTTCGTTACTACCATTGGTAGCGTGGCTGATCCATAGCACCAACTTAGCGCGAAAGCTTTCAATCTTGTCCGAAGACGTTAAAATGTTACAATTTCTTCCTTGCATTTTTTGTTCAGCTCATTTAATTGAGCGAATATGTCCGCCAGATATGCAAGTTTTGCTACGCATTCTTCTTTTTTAAATAGAGAAGTAAAGTCTGAACCCTGGGTTTCTAGAAATGTCTGGGTCTCATTTTTCAGCTCGTAAATCCGAGAAAGCACTTTTCCGCGAGAAAGCCATCGTACTTCTGTATGAAACAGAAGTGACTGATGATCTGCTCCCATTTCCTGACACAATGCATTAAACAGACGAGAGTTCAGCGGTCGCGACTTGATGTAATTGACAATTTGGACGACTTCTTGTAAGACAGACAACAATTCATCAGGCAGAGACTTCGTCATCAGTGCCTCTCTGTGTAAAAAGCAATGTAAATTTTTAATATTCGGATTTTTTTCAGAAGCCCTGGTTATAAATCCCCTAATTTTTCCTGTCATAGCTGCTGCTCCGTCTGTGCATATGCTTAAGCAATTGCGCCATTCCAAATTATGTTCACTGAAGTACTGGTTTGTTACTCTGAATATTTATTCTCCGGTGGTATAACCAGGTAGTGGCAGACAAAATAAAAACTCCTCTTTTATTTCATATCCATCCGTGTATCTCACATTTGTGATGAGATGCGCGTGACCACTGATATCAGTAGACTCGTCGACTTGTAGCGCGAAAACTCCACTTAGCCTTAATTTTTCAATTAACGTTGATTGAATGTCGGTGGATATTTCATTAATGCGACGTGAGATCGTATCTGCCGACGCAAGTATTTTTTCGATTTCCTTAGCGGCTTCTTGGCTAATCATAATTTTGACAATTTCTTTGCAGACAGGTAAATTAAAGTTTCAGCGAGAGAATGAGGTTTCTTCGATTTAACCAGCATATTAGCGATCACGTAGCTTGCTTTTTGCGCTTTGCTTGATGTATTGAAAGACGAACTCATGAGAGTTACCTGTTTCTTAGACTGGTCTTTCATACGTTGAAATAAGAAGGCTTTATCTTTGTGAGCCACCGATGGGTGTTTAGTTGTTAAATGTCGTGAAAGTTTTCTGGGCACCATCGAATTATTAGCCAAAGTTTCTCCACAAACAAGACATTTTGGGATTGGGCACGATTTGTCACCGCAATATATAAAGCCATAACGCACATAGCTCTCATCGTATTTCCGATCAAAAAGCTTAGGTTTTTTCTTCGTTGACTCTGCTTCTTCTTGGGAATCATTAGTTTCACTTGACAAACTTGCGGTACGTTTAACGAATTTATCCATTATATACACGTAATATGGGATATTTTTTTGCAATTAAAAAAGTCAATTAAGTTCGCGACGACACAACCAAACACTAGCATTAACGAATGACTACTAAACAAGTAAATAATTCGTAATGTTATGTTGTCACGCGCATGCACCCCGATAGCTCGTGCGCAATCACGTGATAATGTAGCAATAGCACCCCACTTATGTAGTGTAGCACACGTAATAATGTAGCGTAGCGGCGTACCACACGGCCACTTTGCAGCGATCGAGTCCCACCCACGCCACCCCCGGCCGCCGCGCCGCACAGAAAAGTAAAGACCGATTTACAGAGCACTTTGTGAGAAGTGACGCGGGACTCGCGGCACACTTACAAATGGCCACGGCACACCAGTGTGCCGCGGAGCACACTTTGCGGAACACTGACCTATGAGATGGCAAAAGTGCATAGATAGAAATAGTACACACTTTGATTAAATAAATATATTATATTTAAAAAAAACAATTTTGTGTTCCTCTCATACAAAACGCCAATTTCATATGTAAGGACCTAATATTATATTATGTCCGAAATTACTGAATATGATTTTTACCTTCTTTTATCTTTTAGTAATAACTGTTTCTTGATGTCTATATTAATGATTTCCGATGGATTTAAATTGTTATGCACAAATGACAGAAATCGGATTTAATAAAATTTGTCAAATCCGTTTTGGATTGTTATCGCTGCAGTCAATTGGTGTATTATCTTGTTAGCATCGGCGCTACTTGCGGCCAACGCCAAACCCAAAACCTGGAAAGGACATGCAATAAACAAGCCGGCGGCTAGCTCTGCACAGCCGGCGCGAGCAAGGTCCCTCTTAAACCCAGGGCGAGTGTTTGTGGTTTGCTTGTAAATTCCTACTCCCCTTCCTTTCCTCAAAATCTCCAGGTCTCCTTCCTCAATCAGAACACAGTAGTTATGCACGAAAAAGGGTTTTATTCATTTAAAGGTGAACAGGGTTCTACAAAAGGCCAGCATCGGCACTACACACATGAGTATTTGGCTATCTCTAATTAATTCTATCATAACGGGGGAGCTTCTCTCAACTCTCTCTACACGTGTTTAGTGAATTTAAATGTCAGTTCTTAGCACACAGAGGGGTAGCAAGGTTCATTGGTACTCACAAGCAGGAGATAGGCGGTCGGCAGACAGGTACTGAGGAGGCTGGAGCCTCTGGAGCACAATGCACAATTAAAATAAACATCGCGAGCGTTTACGGAGAGCGCAATTACGGGGACACAGTTGTTATGCCGAAGGTCGGCCGAGGAATGAATGCCGGGAGCCGCTCGGCGCTTGGCTACTTGTGTCGAGCGGTGCGGGGAAAGGGGGGCGGAGGGCCTGTGTAAGGGGTCAATTCGCTATTAGCTCGCACGGGAATCAATTCCGTAACGTAACAATCTCTAAATGTCCACTCCAGATACATTATTTGCATTACGCTATCGGCTATATGTTATTTATCATTACTGGGACCAGTATTATAGCATGTACTCCAATAGTTAAACTAATAATCTATCTCTAAATGTCCACTCCAGATACATTATTTGCATTACGCTATCGGCTATATGTTATTTATCACTACTGGGACCAGTATTATAGCATGTACTCCAATAGTTAAACTAATAATCTATCTTGTATATATTTGCATTACGCTATCGGCTATATGTTATTTATCACTACTGGGACCAGTATTATAGCATGTACTCCAATAGTTAAACTAATAATCTATCTTGTATATAAAAATCTCGTGTCACGGTGTTTGGTAGGTATGAGAATAGGTTTTATAGTATATTTCAGTACATTTCTAGTGTCCCTATCCAAAAGAAAAATTCTATTTTTTTACACAAAATTTTATGTACATTTAAAAATATTTTTTTTTTTTACATGAGCTCCACACAGGAGGCCGTGGGAAAAAAATTCCCTCAGGGCCTATATCATCTTTGGGGATGCTGTGTGGAGGGTTTTTTTTTAGGAAAGGAAGGAGATGAGAGTTCTGGGAAGGAAAAGGGTTTAAGTGGTGGGTAGGAATCTGGAGTTCAGTGTGTCCTGGTCATCCGCCTCCAAGACCTAGACAAACCTCACCTCCGTGAACCCGGGCACCCCTGCTAAACCGCCAAATGTAGCGAACCACTTGGGGTGACCTATGGCAGAGGTGTTGGTTATCCAATAAAGGTTTGTTATGAAAATAAGTACGGCGCATATTTTTTTTATTATTGTCTATGGTTTTTTTTAACAACCATACTTTGAGTGCAACAGGTTGGTAGGAATGATTTCCGTTTTTGGGTTGGCTTCACTTTCTGGTAGGGCCTCGAGGGCAGGAGACCTTACCTGGACGTCACATCGCCATGTTTAAGTTTTTAAAATTGAAATTGTGAAAAGATCGCGAGATTATAGTTGTACCGAATATTTTTCCAACCTGGGAGTTGAAAGATCAAATGATCAACCGTGCGATAATGCCGAAGTGGCTTAAAGCGTGAATTTAGTAAAAGTCGCGAGTGGAATGTACGCGCATGGAATATTTTTTAGCCTGGCGGGCTTAATTTGGCTAATCTGTACGCCACACGACAATCCCTTCTCGCTCCGCGATCGATGCTTGCATAAATAAGGATATAAGGATTTTATTTGGGACAAGCCACATATTTGCGTCCCACTCATTCGGCCACGTTGTGTGGAACCTGAACTTCCCTTGGGCAAGGGCTACCTGGACCATCAACCCGTGACGGGCCCTCCATGTCTTGGGCCGGCTTCGCCCTGGCAGGCATGGACGTGATGCTGCTGCTCCAGTGGGTTGGAGGCCTGGTGATGGCTCCGTCCATGTGACTCCGAGGAACTTCTCCGTCGGACATCCGTATGTTAACGTTAGTGAGTTTAGTTAGAATTATTAGATTTTCACGGTCTGAACCTGGGGTTAAGGTTGGTGAACAGTCCTGTCTCGCATAATAATCACCATTATTTGTCTAAGTTCAAATATAAGTTTGTTATTCTGTTTTCCAAAGCAAATCTCTTTTATTTTAAGTCTACCCGTCATTCCTTATGCCATTGCATTTGCAGTATTGTGCCCCTACCTTGAAAAGAGATCTCATAGTAATAATAATAATAATAATAATAATAATAATAATATATCTTTATTGAAAGAAAATTGCAAGATTATAACTAAAAAGTACATATTCAGTGTTCTGTTTACAGTGGTTTAATATTACATAAGGACAAAAGGATATCAACAGAAAAAATATATAAATATGAACAGTAGATAAATGAAAAATAGAAAATAGTTATAAATTTTGGTTTTTCAGTAATCTGCCTCACTAGGCTAGCCTGTGTTGAGGCAGTAATTTTTAAATCAATTTATAAGACTTATAGACATACCTACACTTTTATTAAAAAAGTAATCACATAATAGATTGGTTACATTAATAATAAATTTAAATAAAAGCAACCAATACATTGTTTGTATATTTCCACTGTATAATACCAAATCATTAATAATTTCGAATTTGGGTGAGTGCACCGGTAAAAACCCTATCATTATTTTTGATCCAAATTTTTATGTTATTTTTGAAAATTTTTTAGGAATCACATTTTTTTATTCTATCTGGAAGAATGTTGTAAAGCCTTGTTGCAAGGTATCTGAAATTTCGTTGACCAAAAGTAGTATGCGTTTTGGGGATTTGTAGTAAGTCTTTGTCATTATTTCGAGGACAGCGAGTATTTAATCTTTTTTCATAGTATTTATGTATATTTGTGTATAGATGAGTAAGGATTGTTTTTGCATATATCTGCCGAACGTCAAACACATTCATAATATTGAAGATTAAGTTCGAGTCTGTAATTAGAGGTAGTCTAAGAATCAATTTTATAATAGTTTTCTGTGCCTTTATGATTGGGTCTAGTGCTGATGCAGTACCGCCTCCCCATGCAATGATACCATACTCAATAATAGATTGACAGACTGCAAAATAAATCATTTTCAAGTGTTGTAAGTCGAGAAAGTTTCTTATCGTTCTGAAAAAGTGCATGGTTTTTCTTATTTTGTTTGCAATTATTTGAGTGTGTATATTCCATTTGAGATATGGATCAATTGTGAGGCCGAGATACTTCATCTGTGTAGTGCGCTCAATGTAGGGACACTGACAAGATTCATCGGAATTAAAACATTTGTGTATTCTAATGGAGACATCATCATGAGGCTGACCTGTTATATTTATGCTTGATGTGACATATTTAGTTTTCTCGGTGTTCAAAGTGAGCGTATTTGTATCTAACCACTTTTTTACAATGTTTATATCCGTTTCAGCTTTTTTGTAGACATCTACCCAAGTGTCAGCTTCAAACAGTAAAACAGTGTCATCGGCAAAACTAACTATTTTTCCCTGAATATTAATGTTACATAAGTCACTGATATATAAAAGGAACAAAGACGGTCCTAATATACTACCTTGTGGTATGCCATAGTTAGTTGAGCACTGATTGCTAAGAGTGTTCAATATTTTAACTTGTTGCTTGCGCTCATCAAGGTAGCTCTTAAAGAAGTTAAGTTCGTTGCCTGTAATACCGATTATTTGAAGTTTGTTTATTAATTTACTGCGTGATATTGTATCGAAGGCTTTAGAAAGGTCTAAAAATATTGAAATACATTTTTTGCTTCTATCAAGGTTTTTTACTATGAAGTCAGTTACGGCGGCAATAGCGTCTGAAGTACTCTTGTTTTCTTGAAACCCGTATTGATTTTCTGAGAGTACTTTATGGCTAACCAGAAATTTTACCAACTGGGCATTGATAATTTTTTCAAATACTTTGGATAGAGTGGTCAGTATAGTTATTGGTCTGTAATTGTTTATGTCTGTCTTGTTACCTGTTTTATGTATGGGAATAACAATACCTTGTTTCAGGTTTGAGGGGAAGTGTCCTTGACTGATACTAAGGTTAATTAGGTATTCTAAAGGCAATGTAATTTCCATAGCCAGCGTTTTCAATATCTTAGTTGTTATTCCATCTACCCCGGCAGAAGAAGTGTTTTTTAGGGAATTAATTATTTTTATAATCTCTTCCCCTGACACAGTTTGAAAATTGAATCTTCTTTTGGGAAATTGAAGTTCTGCTTCAGCAGGTAGAGCATTCGCACAATTTGGTAGACGAGAAGCAAGATTTGAACCGATATTTGTAAAAAAATTATTGATATAATCCGCAACGAGCTTGGGGTTTTTTGAGGTGTCAATAATGTTTCCGTCAATACAAAGTTTACTTATGTCCTGTTTGTCTTTAGTGTTTTGTGTATTTGTGGCTTCTCTTAGAATTTGCCATATTTTTTTGGGATCGTTGTTACTTTGTTGGATTTTGTCTCTGTAGTAGATTTCTTTCGCCTTTCTAATGACTTCGCTGCATGTATTTCTATATCTTTTGTAGATGTTTAGTGATATTATGTCGTAAGGATTTTCTTTAACTTTTTTGTGTAGTGCGTTTCTTCTACGAATGCAGTTGATAATTGAAAAGTTTATCCATGATTTCAAGGGTTTAATTTTGTTAGTATATTTTTTTGTTAAAATTGTGGTATTATTAATTAATTCATTTTTCAAAAAGTCAACAAAATAATTCCATGCATCATCTGGGTTTTGTATTTGGAAGAGCTCTTGCCAAGATTTATTTTTAATTATGTTTTTTAGATTTTCAAAATTAATATTATTGTATATGATTGACTGATCCCTTCTGGTTTTTGTGGCGTCGGATTGTAATGTGAATATTGTTGTGTAATGATCTGTAATTGTTGATTTGTAAACGATACTTTTGTTTTGTTTATTAGTTTTGACCATTATGTGATCAATGCATGATGTAGATTCATTAGCTGTTCTTGTTGGTATATTTATGGTACTAATTAATCCATGGAACTCTAACATATTCAGGTAGTCGTGACATTGGTGGTGTGGATTATTTGGGAGTATGTTGATGTTCAAATCTCCCATAATTATTAAATTTTTAGTATATGAAAGATTAGAGAGTGTGCTATTAAGACTGTTAAGAAATGGTGTGATATTACGGATGGATGGAGAGCGGTATATTGCTAGAACGCAAGTATCATTATTGTGCATTATTTGCATACAGCTCGCGTCAGTAATGTTTATTTCAGTTACAACATAGTTTAGGTCATTTTTTGTGTATACCACAATTCCATCATTCTGACTATCATGGTTTGATGAGTTGAAGGAAGAGTAGTGATTTATGAATTTTGGAGTGTAAATATTTGTCAACCAACATTCTGTAAGAATTATAACATCAAAGTCTATATTTAGGTGGTTAAGCTGTATCTGGAGTTCATTAAAGTTTTTATTAATTGATCTAATATTTTGGTGCATAAAAGTGGTGTTTTTTGGATTAGCTGTCAGATATTTACATATTTTAGCATCTGATGTTGTAAGCAAATTGTCTTGATAAATTAATTCTTCATATGTTTTGTTAAAAGCCATATTATAATTTATATTACAAAAAAGAAAAATAGTTTAATTAATTTTAATGAGAGCTCCACTAATCCGTGGCCATCACTGGGGATTTCAACCTTTGATTGAATGTGAAGGAGTTGAATTATTGTTGCAATAAACAAATAAAAGTGCGAAATATGACTCACCATACTGAGGGGAATAGACCCAGTGAACGACCGGTGAGAGGGGCTCTCACTAAAAAAGCTAAACTATTTTTTTTAGATCATCCGAATGTTTGATGTATATTATCCTATCACTTTCATTTTTTTTAGCCATTATTTTACATTACCAGACGAATTTGTATCCCATTTCTTTTGCTTTCGTTTTTGATCTCCACAAAAGATCTTTGAAATAGGCACCAAGGATTTCACTAACAAAGATCTTCTGGAATACGTTTCCTTGGGTTGAGGTTAGGTTCAGTTGTTTCCTGTTTTGTAGAATCTGCCGTCTTTTTTGGGGGTTGGTAAATCTGACGTGGAATTTTGGGGGGGCTCCTGGACGTCGGTCCGGTATTTTCTTGATATCGAGAATATCTTCGCCTTTTAAGTCAATACCCGTGACTGCGACCACCCGTTTGATTGTTTCTGCAGGCTGCTCACCCTCTCTTTCAGGAATCCCAGCAAATTCGAGGGTGTCTTCACGAGATTTTTGCTCCACTTCTGCCAATCTGACTTCAAGGCTCTTTATTATTCCATCTTTTGCCGTCAGTTCCTTTCTCAATGATTCCACTTCGGAAACCAGTTTAATTATGGTCTCCATCTTGAGGTGGATATCATCGTATTGACGGCTGATGAAGTCTCTTGTGCTTCTGCTTTCTTGGTTTTAATCGTCAATTTTTTTTATTATTGCTTATTTAAATATTTCTAGTTTTTTCTCCATCTTCGTCTCCATTTTCTCCAGCAGTACTTCAATATTTATATTTTGGGACTCCGATGTAACCGATATCCCGGTCGTTTGTCCTTTACTTCTAAGATTTTTTTCTGATGTTGACATTTTGAGAACTGGGTTTTGATAGTAAGGTCAAACACTGGCTATGTTACCCTTTATTTGACACTTGGTTCACTTGCGAAGAAAGAGTATTATTTACTTCGTAAAACTGTCAATAAATGAATCCCCAGTGGAAAAAAAACACTGTACAAGAATAAAATGATGAATTCCTATCAGTTTTGACAAATGCATGTAACGTTTGTTCGCTTATAATCAAATAATATCAATTAATTTCGGGACCAGAGCAAAACACAAACTGTCACTCGATTGTAGGTATTGTTATAGTGGCTCTACGGATGGCTTCGTCCTCCCAACATATCTTGGCGACAAGATTTGGCGCGTAGCTAAGCAAGCTACAAAGTTGGATGGACGATTGCACACCTTTCTCTTTATTTAATTACCCTGTTAGCGGACCTAAATGGGGGTCCCTACATTCTGCCGACAGACTAGCTCAGGTTTTAGTCAGCAGAGCGGGAGAGGCCCTCACCACCAGGGTGGTAGGATCTGTGAGGCGTGTGTGGGTCTTTCCTGAAATAAAGCTCAAATTTCTACGGGCTGGGAGAAGGCAGTGAAACCAGTAATCAGGGTAAACATCAGTTATATTGGGTAAAACACCTGCGTAAACACAATATCACAATAATGCATACATAGTAATTCAGGGTAGCAACAACAGTTATATCTAAAAAGGAGGAATCTGTCTCTATAATCTCTCTGGAAGGGCTATTTATCTCCGCGGTGAATTTACTGCGAACACACGCAAATAAGGGGGAAAACAGCTTGGGTACTTACAGTGAGCGTTTGGACTCCTGTATCTTCCGTGTCGGGAAAGAGTTCGGCCATTCTTGGTGTCGCAGTGTAACACTTAGCAAAACACGTTCCATTGTTTTCCGCGTGGAAACTTCTAGAATGAGCGCGGAACGGTCCCCACGCCATGCGTGCTTACTAGATCAGGAGCTACGGGTAAGTGGCGGTTGGTGGCTCGCTGCCGACGGTGGCTTGTTTGGGTTCCGCCGCCGGTAGCGCGCCGGGAAGCTAGCGGAGAGGGGGCGAAACTGTAGTTTGCGCAGTGGAGTGCTCTACAACTTGGGAGGAGGGGGCCGAGTAATTTGCAGGGGCGTATTTGTGTATCGTAACACCTTCCCCCGCGCTCGGAAAAAAAAGCGACGTGGCAATGGAGCAATAGGGCAAGAACCCTCCACGTTACTCACAGGAGTTGAAAGAGAGATTTGTTGACCAGAGAGAGAGCTGACTAACATCTTAAAACTAGGTGCAATGTTTGTCAGGTAAGGGAGGGGGGTACATAAAATATGAGGAACAGGCAGTTATCACAAGGAGGGGTGAAACAACATACATATTTATGCAATTGAAAGAACAAAAACAAGGTTATAAAAATGTGAAACAATGACAAAAATGTTAAAATGTGAAAACAAAGACAAAATTATGAAAATGTGAAAACAAAGACAAAATTATGAACAAAAAATGTGACTCTAGGGTTTCATTGGTCTGTAAGCTAAATTTGCGGTGCGTAGATTTGTTTGTGTTTTTGACGGGGTTCGAAGAGTTTCGAAGAATTGCGAAGAGACGTGATTTCACAGACTCTAAAGGGATTACATTATCACTGTAATCTGACCCATTTGAGATAACACTCAAGAGTACACTAGGGCCTTGGAGAAAAACACTTTGTATTGTCGTAGACGTCGAAGGTTACGAAGTGGAGACTGTGGTTGCAGTGCGGAGGGCTATGGTTACAAAGGTCGTTGAGGAGAAGAATCCAGGATCTGCAGACATGCCAGTACGAATCCTAATGTGCCATTATGGTGGGCACGGATCGTGTATAATGGTTATCGAAGCATAATGTAGCTCGGAATAACTTGTGAGGGTGCGCATTCAGCGAATACTGGAGAGTCAAGGTAATAATGGTTTACACATGACATGGTGTGCGTCACTGCATGACAGAGCAAGAGACGGCAAAACTGGCTTAGTAGCGAGAGCAGGAACAAAACCCAGGGGCTAGCGTGCCCAAAGGTAGTCCAGAGTGTCATTGTATATAGTGGGACAACTCGGCTCGCAATGGCGCAACAAGACAACATACATAGGGGCGGTATGGTCTGTGCTTTCAGGAAAAAATATGTAGAAAATGGCGGCGGGGGACCTGGTAACCACAGCGAAGGCTGCTAGGAAGTGAAGCTCAGCTTGGCTGCCGATGGAGACATCCTTCTGGGCTTCTTTTTAAATCCGGGAGGAATTATTATTAAAGCAAAATTCTTGAAGTTTACCTGCCTAGAGACCAATGAAGAAAAGTTTGGAGAGAAACAAAGTGTGTTCAGAGAATAGCAAACGAGGTTTTAACCCGGAGACCCAGAGAGATTAAGAGAGAGAGAGAGAGAGAGAGATTCCTAGCTAGTGTACAATTAAATTTTTGAAAATGAATACAAAGGTATCCTTTGTTAGGATAACCTGACTTTGCCGGGTGACAAAATACCTTGGTTGAAAAGCAACCGGCCTTCCATGGCCTATGTTAACATAAAATGGTAACATTTTTGAAGAATTTCAAAGAACAAGACACAAAGTCGTGAACGAGTCACGGCAAGGCAGCGAAACTGATTCATGGATAAAGGTTGTCGATAAGAGACAGATGATACGCCAAGTGCATAACATACGTGTCCAATATTCATGAATCTGCCTCATTGAAACCAGGATGAAGAACAGAAGAAACATATGACAAAAGTGAAATAGAAGGCCCGTTATGCCTGGTTAGGTACCGATTCGAACTCCAAGTGAGGGCGAAATATGAACAACAACGGATCTTCCACTTCATGCATGATGAGAACGTGAGGGAGGGAAGGGGAAAATGGATGGAGGGGAGTTGAGTGACGAAACTTGCTAGGGACTGGACTAATTTCCAGTTCAAACTCTATGTCAGTATGAAACGTAATCCACCAGCATGCTTCCTGACTCTTTACATAAGAAAAAAAATGATATGAAAAAGAATACACATTACGCCAAAGAGACTAGTCCTTCGCGTGTATTTGACGAAAGATTAGGGGTCACTTAAAACTTCTCCTTGATTGTGAGAAAAGATAGACCCTCGCTCCAATTTCACAATCCTGGGATTTCTTTTATTCGCTTCCCAGACGACGAGTTTTGTGGATTTTGTGCCCATTCGATTAACTCCCACGGCACTATGCCCCATAGCTGACAGTGAAGCTGACAAGCTAGTCCTTTTAAGATAGTAGATATTCCTGGGCTTCTTTCCTTTAGAGAAAGAAGTGGCAAAACAGGAAGTCCACGGGCATTGTCGTTGAACAATTTGCAAAAAGGTTGTGTACTTGTCTACTTTGTGTAGTGCGCACAAAAAGGGTTGATATTATTTCGTTCGCACGATTCATGGTGAGTATTGTAACGTCTTCACGTTTGGTGCACAAATTATATAAGTACACAATTATAACAAGGTACAGCTCAATTACAGACAGAAGTCAAAGAGTGTTATACAATGCATCTTAAAGAAGGTAGCAAGGCCGATATTATGTCGTTCACACGAATCACGGTAAGTATTATTACGTCTTCACGTCTCGTGTACAGATTATACAAGTACACAATTATAAACAAGGTGGTTCTCATGACAATTTAATGACACACGACCAAAAAGAGGCGGTTCTCATGCCAAATTTAATGACACACGACCAAAAGGGGCGGTTCTCATGCCAAATTTAATGACACACGACCAAAAGGGGCAGTTCTCATGCCAAAAGACACACGACCAACTCAATAACGTTTAGTTAAGAGTATAAAGTAATTATTTATTTATTTATTTCAACGCCATAAAATGGCTATTACAATCCGGTGATACATAGTGGTACATAGGAGGATAATTTCAATGATAATATATACATTAAACAAAGTACATATGTATGATAACAACTAGTATTTAGTTATAGGATACAAATATGTTTTACAACAAGAAAAAAATAGTATGAGCTCGTACAAAATACACGTTTTTATGCAGAATAAACATAAGTAAATTAAGGTGAATTCTTAGAAAAATTCTCAACATCAAGTATAATATACCCACTTTACTTTTATTTGTACATATTGTTTGATTCTAGGAATTGGCTAAAATGGAGTACATAACTTAGTAATGATATTATTGTTACCTTCAGTTGAAATTACTGAAGTTTGAAATGATTACAGGTACTGCTAATTAGTTCTGCTTATCAGGGCTGCCAGTTAGAGAATCAATAATAAATCTTAGGTTTAAAAATAATAATTTTGAAAAAAAGTTATACATTATTAGCTATCAGTGAGCTATCACTTAACTATCTGATAGTAAATATAAATAAAACAAGCAGTTTGGAATCTATATTAGAGTATGATATAGACGCCGTGCAGACGAACACTATTTAACATTAATTATTGTCATTGAGGTATGATATTATAGCCTTCTTATAACTATATTCGGTGCAGTTGAACACATCTACTACTTCTGAGAAAGCATTTCCAATTGCATGCAATCTAGGTATAAGCGAGTATCTAAATGACTCAGTCCTGATATTTTTGTTGCAATTAAAAAGAATTTTGGATCGAGTAGTTCTAGTAGGTATGTGGAAGGTAATTAGGTTTAATAAATCAGGACTGTCTATAATACCATTAACAATTTTAAAAATAAAGGTCAAGTCGGAAATAAGTCTTCTATCTGAAAGTTTGAGTAAGTTTAATTCTTTCATCAAGTGATTGTAATTTATTGATTCTATTGGTAGACCAAGTTTATAGTTAATGAATCTTAAGAATTTATGCTGAATTTTTTCTATGGAATCGGAGTGGATTTTGAAGTGAGGGGACCAAATAGAAGAATTATATTCAACTTGACTACGAACTAGAGAGGAATATAGGATTTTTAATGTTGAAATATTTTTAAAGTCTCTGCCATTTCGAAGAATGAAACCAAGCATTTTTAATCCTTTATTGGTTACTGTAGTTATATGTGGAATAAAGTTAAATTTGGTATCGAAAATAATGCCAAGATCATTAATCTCACTGACAGAGGTGAGGGAAACATTATTAATTTTATATTGATAGTTAAGGGGTTGATTTGTTCAGAAAAACCTTATTATCTGGCATTTACTTATATTCAGATAAAGTTTATTAGTTTTACACCAGTCTTGTAGTTTATTTAAATTTAATTGAATGTGAATACAGTCATTTATTGTTTTTATAAGTTTAAATAGTTTTAAGTCATCGGCGAAAAGCAACACTTCAACATTATTAGTAGGAACAGTATTGGGCCTAAATGTGACCCTTGAGGTACACCGCTAGTAGCCATGAATTTGTGTGATAGGTAAGAGTTATTTTTTACTTGGAGAATTCTATTGGTTAAGTAACTCTTTATCCATTCCAATAGTTTACCCTCTATTCCCATTTTACTAAGTTTGTTAAGAAGAATTTCATGATTAACTTTGTCAAAGGCTTTAACAAAGTCTGTATATATTGAATCTACTTGGGTTTTATTTTCAAGTGAGCATGCAATAAACTGTTCATACAAGGAAAGATTTGTTAGGGTGGATCTGCCCGGCATAAAGCCATGTTGGTTAGGTACAATGATGTTATTAATATGTATGGAGATTCTGTCAAGGATAAGTTTTTCAAACAGTTTGGGGATAGTTGAGAGCATGCAAATGGGTCGGTAATTAGTGACATCATGAATATCACCCTTTTTAAATACAGGTGTGAGATAACAGTTTTTCCATAAATCGGGGAAACAGCCAGAATTAAGCGATTGGTTAAATATTTGACATAGTGGCTTGGCTAGTATCGATACACAGTTAATTAGAAAAGCAGGACTAACTTTGTCAGGACCCGCTTTTTTCTTTATGTCGAGTGATTTTATTTTGCGTATAACATCCGGAACATTTATATGTAAAGCGGGAATGTGGACCGATTTCTTCGGATGAAAGGATGGAAGTTGAACATTAGGGATATCCTTATCGTACACATTTTTGAAGAAGTCAGCAAAGAAATTAACGATGTCGTTTGTATCACTGCTGCTTTTACCTTCGAAATACATGTGAGTAGGTATGCTGGGTTTATTTTTTCTTAGTGAGTTTATGTGTGTAAAAAAGTTTTTGGTATCAGAAGAAATAGACTTTTCTGTGTTAAGTATGTATGTTTGATATAATTTTCTGGCGAGTATTTTACAGTCGGTTCTATATTTATGAAATATTTTGTAGTCTGAGATAGAGTTGCTCTCTTTGAAGTTTTTGTGCCAGATTTTTTTGTTTTTTGTTAATTGCTTTAAGTCATTATTAAACCATTTGGGGAACTGATAATTATAACGAACTTCTCGTATCGTGGCGGATGTTTTAAGGATCTCTCCTATGATGGTGGATGTTTTAAGGATCTCTCCTATCGCGTACAGGTTATGCATAAGTACAGCAAAATAAATGATAACAACATTCGTTTTAATGTTGTTTATAAAGATTTGTTAGATTTAACTAACCCCGTAGCCCGGGGGCGTCCGATAGAATGACATAAAGTGATGGCAGGGTATATTCTGCTTACACCGAGCAATAAAAGAGACAGATCTGGAGTGGTTTTACATACTGTCCGAGTAACCATTTTTTAGAAAAGAAAAAAAGGTGATAATTGCAAAACGATGATCGAACAAATCAATGTTGATTTACGTTAAAAATTACAATTATTTGGATTCGAGAATCAGGATGACCTTTGGTTTTACTAACCTGTCTCGTGTTAAAACGTGTAATACAAAACATACGTGACGTAACAGTAGAGAAGAAACAAATCAGTGATTTCGTTGTAGCAACCAAAGACCTGGTGATTCGGTTTTACATACTTTAGTCGAACGAGCCAACGGATTTGTGTATGACTTATAAAAAGCCAACTTGTAGGTTTTTTTTTAATATATACCTATATTAAATACAATTTCCAAAATGGACGTGCCAATATCCAATTTTGGGGAGAGAAAAAAAAATTGAGCACGGGTGAAAAGGACGCCATCAATTTTTGATTTAAGTAAAAAATTGAAAAAGACTTATATGTACAAGAAAAAAGGTGAAGTAACCATTTCTGACTTTCGTACTTGAGACCACTATTGGGTTTTACATACTCAAGGTGAGCTGAAAATCAAGAGGTAAGAAAAAGGTTTTACCCTGGTAGGTAAAATGCGATGAACGTGAGAATGAGGTAAAAAAAATGTACAAGGGTGGCCAAAACTGAGGCCATAGACAAAACAAAACAAAAACAAAAAACAAAAAAACGAAACAAAACGAGTGACATGACATGAACATTGCATAGTGTGGGGTTGAGAAATGACAATTGGGATCATGACTTCCCAAAATATCGTGACTCGAGGTGTCTCTGCTCCGAAGTAATCAGCCTCAGAACAGGTGAGAGAAAAAAAGAAAAAAAAAATATATATATACAAAGAAACAATGCTGGCAATTTGCCGTGATGGAGAAAAGAGAAATTGCTACAACCGTAACATTTGGATGTACCTATTGTGAATGTACATTTATTTACAAACAATTATAAATAAAGGACTTGCTTTATTTATGGGGGTCTGGTCGTGTAATTGACACCTTACACGCCAGTTATATGCATATTTATTTATTTACAAAACATTGTCAAGAGATCGCTTGAAAGCTGACTCGAGACCTGCCTCACGCTTGAGGACTTAAGCCACAACTCCATAACTCGGGGTGTACTCTTGTAGGGTATGCACGCTGCGAGGGAGGTAGGTATTGCGGAAATAATTCTGTGAATTGAAATTCCTTGTGTGAACGACGCCATTGTTTCGTTCACGATGTATTTCACACATAATAATCGTATGGGCTTCCAAGGGGTTAACAGCTGCAAACAGCGCCGTGGTACAAGCTTGCGGCCAGCGTATGCAAATGAGACTGTCGCGCGCAAATTTTTGTTGCTATGCGCGACTTCCGAAATCCGGCAGTGGATAATCTCGCCAGGAGAGGCATTATTATCGGCCTCTATCCTCCTGGATGGCACGACCTGTGAGGTGTGTCCATTTCTTGAGTACATATTTACGGGTTTGACAGCTCCTATAGCTTGCGGCCAATGTACTAGTTGATGGTTTACATGTTGATAGCGCATCGTGCATGATTTTGTCGATGCCTTTGTAAGTTGAAGATGTTCGTGGTTAGGTATGTACGAAAACTTTGATAATCACTCTTTGTGATTCCATTTTGGTGCAGGTGATGGACGGCGTGACGGCTTAAATTCTTTCCCTGGTCGATGAGTAGAGAAAGAAAAAAACAAGAGGGAACTTTTAAAAAAAAAAAAAAAATAAATTTCCTGAATTTTTCTAAGTACAAAATTTTGAAAAATTTTTGCCAAGGGGGATTCTTACAAGGTTGCTTTTTTGTGTTTAAAATAAGCACTTTTTGAAAATTTGTTAAAATTCTTCAAAGTATTTCAATTCTGGCAGAATTTGGCCAGGGGTCTCCTTCTAGGGTGTATATTCTTGGTTTTACTTAGACACTTTTGAAAAAGTAGCACTTTTGTAGGAGCATCAACACTTTTGAGACGCAAAAACACTAGGCAGAAAAGAAAAAATTGGCCATAGATTTCCCTGTAGGGTCAGCTAGTTTGGTTTTCACAAAGCACTTTTGCAAACTTCACAATTTCACTTCTAAAAGATTTCACTTATTTGGAAAAAAATTGCCAAAGGAGGCCTTTAGAAAAAAAACACTGTTTGATTTCACTGTTCACTATTTAAGAGTTTCACACTTCCTGAGAAAGAAAACAAACACGGGGCACAAACCTATTTTGATGAAAAAGATTTGCCGACGGCTCCCGCTTAGGTATTTTACATTATGAGCATTTCGCTTCACTTGACGCGCGAAAACATAACAACACTTGTGTAAATAAGACACAATGTACCTAGATATTCATGGGAAAGAATAGTAAATCAACATTGTTATTTATAAGAAGTATTCCCGCCTGATAACTGGAAGGTATATTTGGAGGCAAACCGCGTTGTTAATTTTCGCGCGCATGTCGTAGTTACGGCTTACGTAATAATAGATCATTCCCGCGCCAAAACTGTCGCGTCGTTGAAATGACGTAATCGACGAACCTTCTAGAATTATTATGCGCGGGAACAAGGTACATACGAATATCGTTTACAATAAGTGATAGTTAGGTATTATTCTGGACTAGTATAGCTGAGAAGACAAAGGAACAAAAAATACATTTATCCTTCGCCGGCCTGTAAAGATTTGAGCTCAGGAGGTTGAGGAAAAGAGAGAAAAAAAAATGCCCCACATTCTAGCGTCAACACGTGGGGAAATGAGGAAAAAAATTGCCTCTAAGACGGAATGCCAGTGTTAGCGGCGGAGGTGAGGAAAAAAATTGCCTCACGTTGGGAACGCCAGTGTTAGCGGACCTAAATGGGGGTCCCTACATTCTGCCGACAGACTAGCTCAGGTTTTAGTCAGCAGAGCGGGAGAGGCCCTCACCACCAGGGTGGTTGGATCTGTGAGGCGTGTGTGGGTCTTTCCTGAAATACAGCTCAAATTTCTACGGGCTGGGAGAAGGCAGTGAAACCAGTAATCAGGGTAAACATCAGTTATATTGGGTAAAACACCTGCGTAAACACAATATCACAATAATGCATACATAGTAATTCAGGGTAGCAACAACAGTTATATCTAAAAAGGAGGAATCTGTCTCTATAATCTCTCTGGAAGGGCTATTTATCTCCGTGGTGAATTTACTGCGAACACACGCAAATAAGGGGGAAAACAGCTTGGGTACTTACAGTGAGCGTTTGGACTCCTGTATCTTCCGTGTCGGGAAAGAGTTCGGCCATTCTTGGTATCGCAGTGTAACACTTAGCAAAACACGTTCCATTGTTTTCCGCGTGGAAACTTCTAGAATGAGCGCGGAATGGTCCCCACGCCATGCGTGCTTACTAGACCAGGAGCTACGGGTAAGTGGCGGTTGGTGGCTCGCTGCCGACGGTGGCTTGTTTGGGTTCCGCCGCCGGTAGCGCGCCGGGAAGCTAGCGGAGAGGGGGCGAAACTGTAGTTTGCGCAGTGGCGTGCTCTACAACTTGGGAGGAGGGGGCCGAGTAATTTGCAGGGGCGTATTTGTGTATCGTAACAACCCTCATACCACAAAAACATAATGATAATAATGTTACAAACCGGGCCGTGATCAGCCCGTAACAGGTTCCCGGGGCGGCGGTACCCATTCCCGCCTCCCATCATAAAATTTTATTATATTTATTTATTTATAATTTCTCACCATGATAATGTGTTCTTACTTTTTTTACATACAAAAATATTAACCACACTAGGACTAGCAGCCTGTTAGAGGTTAACATTCATAAATTTGAGTTCTGCATTTACATACAAATCACTTAAATACAAAACACTACATCCAAAACACTAAAATATTATATGCAGAAATTAAGAAATAACAATATTATATTGGTGATCAGACGGGTAATTTGTAATAATATAGCCCTAAAACAAATCCTTAATTGCTATACCCACCAAGTAACAAAGGTAGTTCAAAACAACTAAGGTGACACTCCGATTTTGACAAATGGAACTCAAATAAAATCTAGTTATTTATAAGCCCAAATTTTAACCCTCCTACCCTAACCCTCCCATTTGTGAATCGCAATTTTAGTATTTTTGTAAGAACAAATTTAACCGTCCGTTCGTATTTCAAATGGAACGAAATTATTTAAGTTGTTGAATGACAGATGGCGCTCCGTCCGCCTCATCAAATTCGTTCGTTATTTTTTATTTAATAATCGAAATATTCACTAAAAATAATTTACATGGCAGAACAACGTTTGCAGGGTCAGCTGGTATTATTATAAAATTCTCCGGTACTTTGTTATGCTTATTAAAAAACGTAGGTTCTTTTCACAGTGACTGTTATTGACGTTTCGCAATTTAAACACGCAGTTTAGGAGTTGCTGACGTTCTAACTAACTGGAACTATCAATAATAATGTTTTGTCTAGCGAGCTCGGTCATTATTATGACTGAACTTCTGCCCTCAGTTACCCTTGGCAGATCTTGTAAACGAGACCATGTGACCCGAACAGCCCATGGACAACTAAAGCAGAGTGAGAACTAATCATAATTTATTTATTTATTTATATTATATACGTTACATAATTGTGGCATTTACATAAAGTAGATTATTGAATCACCATACTAGGCGGCTGCCTATTTCATGGTGACCAATGGAGTATTGTTGCTATGTATGAAATTTAAAGTTTAAAGTAAAGTGTAAACATATGGATTTAATATAAATGGTGCTAAAAGTTGGAAAATTTTAAATAAAAAGTAGAAAGTAGAAAAAATAGGAAGTAGAAAGTACACAATAGAAAGGAAAAGTGGAGCAATTTAGCATAAGATTATAAAAATATTTTAACAAAGATTATAAAAATGTACATAACCTTATTCTTTTATTAATATATGTGCATGTGCATGCAAGCACTCATGTACGTGAATAGATACACACATGCATATATACATACATGTCCACATGCATACACATACATATATATATATATATACACACATATACATATATATACACACACATACACATCCAAGCATACACATATACATATACCAACACATACATACATACACCTGCACATATGTATATATATATATCCCAATCCTCACACATATAAACAATATATTCACCTCTATCTGAGTACGAGAAACAGGCTACTAACACTATCACATTCACTCATCAAGAATAATGATACGACAGTTGGTAAAATAACCTTTACTCGGTAGCTAACTTGCACGGTTGCTCAGTTCGACAAAATTTATCTAAAGTGACGTCCGCCTGGAAAAATCAATTGTTATGCAGAGGCAGAGCTTGTGATCTCATGTGTAAGGCAATTATACGATTGTTGGGCACCACTAATTTCGCTATGGACTTTCGATATAGCGGTAAGTATGATTCTTTGTGTAAACACTCGCTTTTGTATGTGTCGTGCAAACTTGCAAAGAGATCACAGGTGTTCAAGGCAGAGAGGAAAACGAATTCCTTATCTCTGATCCAATAGGTGACGCAAAACAACCATGTCATGACATTGTGCTGAAATTACTGAAATAGAGTTTTTCATGTAAAATTGTAATTTTTTAGTAATGACTCTTTAAGCATTACGTATGGTAGTTTTTTTTGTCACATTTACTATTATGTGTTGTAAATGAATGGTTGTTATCTATGGTCTCCCTAAGAAATGTCTAACCAAAGTCTAAATTAATAGTCATTAATATAAAAGTGACCAGTGTTTCCTTAAGTCATCCACAATAACAATTTACACTTCCTACTAGGGATTACTGTTTCGAGGCGAAGTGTAGGTAAAAATTGTGTTGGTGTTACATCATAATTTCCTCATTTCCTTGTTCGTTGACAATGATTGTCGATTTTCACATCTTTGTGTGTGTCAACTGTAGATTATGTTAGTGCTACTATATATTTTTTTTATGATTTCATCATCGTCGTGTTTACTAAGCCATTTTTGATAGGTAGGATAAGGTAGGTATCATACAAAATATGGCGTGGATTTTATTGCTTTCGGCCAAAATACCCATTCCTTTGAATTAAGCATTTTTTAATAAAGTTTTATAATAGATACTGAAAATGTCAGTTTATAAAAAAATCTTTTTATTTTTATTTATTTTATGTATTCAGTAATATTATTATTTAATTTATATAAAAAAGTTTATTACAAACAAGTTCTGCGATGTAATTTATTAATACGCGTGATAGTGATAGCTGTTTTGCCTTCTGAAGGCATTATCAGACAGTTTGATAATGTCCTCAGAAGGCGAAACATGTGTAATAATAATTAACTATTTTTATAAATTATATAGTATCTAATATTATGAAATGTATAAAATAAACAAAAATTAAAATGGAGTTCTAACAATAAAACTTGATGACCACAAATACATTTCTTTTGATGTAGTTCTTAAGGGTACTTTTAGAATTATTTTTTTTTGTTTTAACGAGCTGCTTCGTGTAGATATTTGATCTGTATCTCCATCCAATAATCCCATATTCTATACGTGGTTGACAAAGAGCAGAGCAAACTTTACACAGATCATTTTTATGTAGTATATTGCGTAGGTTTCTAAAGAAGTACAAGAGCTTTGTGAGTTTATTTGTAATGTTGTATATGTGAGAGTCAATATATTTTATGCTTTTTCAATTTGAGAGGCGGGAATGGATACCGCCGACCCGGGAACCATTTATTGGATAATCAATACCCCTGCCTTGGGGTGACCTATAGGTCACCCCAAGTTGTTCGTTACAATTGGCGATTTAAAAGGGGTGCCAGGGTTCATGGGTTCAGGGTTCATCTACTGCCTTGCGGACCGGATCGGAAGAGACTGGTTGAGGAGACCTAAACCAGACCTCTCCAGCCGGACTTTCTAGAATTCTAGACCCATCGCGTTGCACTGCATTGCACTGGGAAGAATAAATTCAAACGTCCGTCACTCCTAGACACATTGAGCCTCAGATTCCTACCCGCCCTTCATACCTTTATCCTTACCAGAACTTCCTTCCACTCCCTAAAAAGACCGTCCAAACAGCATCCTCAATTTTTTTCCAGGGCCTCCTGCATGGAAATAATGAAAAAAATGCTACTAGAATATGTTGTCGTGGGACACGACTGTGTTAAGCTTCTTACCATGCCATTCAATCACAATGAGAGCATCACAATCAATTTGGGAGGCGGGTATGGGTACCGCCGCCCAGGGAACCATGTATTGGATAACCAACACCTCTACCATAAGTCACCCCAAGTGGTTCGCTACGTTTGGTGACTTAGCAGGGGTGCCCGGGTTCATGTAGTCAGGTTTGTCTGGATCTTGGCGGTGGATGTGTCTGCCACCAACAGCGTGGCAGGCCGGATCGGGAGAGACTGGTTAAGGGAGATCGTTTGACCTCTCCAGCAGGACTCTCTCGGAATATTGCCTTGCATCGCAGACGAAAAGGATCGATTCATTCGTCCTTCACTTCTGGACACACTGACCCTCAAATTCCTTCCCGCCTCTCATACCTTTTTCCTTCCCAGAATTTCCTCTCCTTCCTTCCCTTAGAAAGACCCTCCACACAGCATCAACAAAGATGAAAATAGGCTCTGAGTGGATTTATATTCCCTATCCACCATTCATAGCTTTTTCCTTCCCAAAATTTCATCTCCTTTCTTCCCTTAAAAATACCCTACACACAGCATCCCCAAAGACGAAAATAGACCCTGTGGTCCATTTTCCACGTAAATCCATCTTCGATGTCTGCCTACCCCCGCGAAGAAATAAAATGATGATTAGTCGGTTGAATTTTAAAACCGGTTGGGTTATTCGAAGTAAAAAAAGTCATTTCAGTGAAGCGGCTAGGAGAGTTTCTAATTTTCTTACGTCAATCAGAACAAAATATTTTGCCTTTTTGAGTACAGGGTTTTTTGTTAAGGTGAGTAGTAGTTATTTGATTACGAAAAAGCAAACAATTTACGCAAAACTTTTACGGTAGGTAGATACATTGGGTATTAAAAAAATGTTTTTTTCTTCTAGCCGAAGTCCCCGGCGTTACCTGGGCTTTGCACAGACAGTGATTGTCATTTTATTTTGAATGCTGAGTGAGCAAAAATAAAATTTTCAATAATATCGGTATTAAACTGTTGATTCGTTTAAAAAATAAACCCATACCGAGAATTTTTCTTATATAGGTAACTAGCGAGTACCCGGTAGGCGTTGCGATGCCACCCAAAGAATTAAATTGTTCCACCCTGCGTCTCCTTTCCCATGAGTCCCCTTTCCCCCTCGTTCCCTCCCGCGTTCCCCTTCCACCTTCTAAACCTTTGCCCCTCCCTCGTCCCCCTTCCCGCAAACCTACCCACCGCCCTTGTTGTCCCTCACACTTCCCGAATTCTCCTCACCATCAGACATAGAAAATTACTCAGGCGGACGTATTATATTGTTGTCGTAAGTAAAAACACAGTACTTAATTTTCTCCAGAATGAAGGCACACTTCCATTTTTTTAAACTTAACTCCTCACAGGAGGCCCTGAGGAGAATGATTTCCACAGGGCCTATGTCATCTAGGCCTCTGTCATAGAGGGTCTTTTTTGAGGAAAGGTAGAAATGAACACTGGTCTTGAAAAGGACCATGTTACAGGAAAGAGGAAACATAGAGGCAGGCAAATCGTTCAACAGCCGTGTTGTTGAATTCAAGGACGAGTCGAAGAAGCGACCGGTTCTCATGTGACAAATGTCAACGGTGTACCTTTGTTGGGCGCGCGTTTGGCGTGTTTCCCGACTATGCACCGGTGTCGAAGGGATCAATGACGCTAGTTCCTCGGAGCATCTTCCATTGAAATACCAATAGAAAAATGAAAGCATCCGTACCCGACGCCTGTGCTCTAAAGATTGCAATCCGTTTGTTAAGATTAAAATACCGTTTTTCAGCCAAAACACACGTAGTTCCTTATTCAGTGCGGAATTTAATACTTTATAATTTTCCATTCAACTCGCTTATTTTGGTAAATAATGTGTCACGACAGCAAGGAATAATGTATTTATCTTTTTTAATGTGATTGACTTCAAAATACTAAGTCCCCCATTAAACATCTCAATATGATATTGCAGAACCAAAAAATTAAAACACCGATAAAAAAATAACAACATCGTGTTGTGTTTTAGACCTTTGATGCAAACAAATTGTTTTTAAAATCGCTATAATATGAGAGTGGGTTGGTTTATAAAGGCTCTGGCGCTCGGCTGAGGTGTGTTCGGCTGATGGATTTTTGATACCACGAGTGGGCAGGTTTTTATCCAGGGCTGAATTTGCGGTGTTAATGAACGATCGATCAGCCTGGAGTTTTAAATGTCCGGCCTAAAGGGTTACAAATCAGGGCTGCCAAAAAGGTAACATCCCAAAAAAAATTCAGTTTCATTCGTGTGGATTTCGGCTCCAAGCTTTAAGGCTTTCCAAACTTCGTCTTACCAATATTCAATCCCTTTAGCCTCATCAATTCATGGTCCAACTAGCTCTGGTTGTCATGAACCTACATATCTACCCATAGCAAACTAACGAGTAATATTGCTACTGATTGCAGTTTCCTAATTTATATTGATATCAAATAATTATAGTTCAGTAAATATCTTACATAAATATTCATGCTAATATCAACATTCAGGTAATTAAAATAATGATAACAAAATACCTTATTTGCAGTCTGCAGTTCTTAATCTAAATAATGGACGTAAATAGCAATTATTATAACCGTGTTAAAATTACTTGTGATCAAATGTAAAATTAAGTGATTAATTTTAATTTTTAATTTTATTTTTATTTTAACTTTATGAGTAAAACCTCAAATTGTAATATTTAATTAAATGAAGCGAAACTCAATCAAAAATCTGGAAACAGAAAAATCAGAAAAAGATATTGACACCCTGGGACTCGAACCCAGGACATCTTGCTTTCCGGGCAAACGCGCTAACCACTGCGCCACGGTGTCGATATCAAATTCGGTCATTTTTAACTGTATCATACTTCGACTAAGAACCACCCACATTATCTTCATTTCCTTAACACATATATTATTGGCTACTATCTTTATGTATGATTGCAAGATTCAAACCCGAACTAAATGCCTCTAGATAGTGTCTGGATAAATATTTATCCATTTTAATTATATACTTAACCCATACATAAAATAACCCAACTGTAAAAGTGTTTTCCACTTCAAATCCATAACATCAGATAAGTATGTTTTCTGTATCCGTATGTAAATAATAATACTAGGTAGAGCCTGAGAACTTATAATAAATTGTACAGAGAGCCCTTTAGGTGATTTTTCGCAAAACGGCGTTCTACATATTAACCAATTATAATAATTATAAAACATTTTCTATATCCATAAATTTCCTATTTTGTTTTGTTCCTAGCATTGATCACGTATTGATACAAAATGTCTGACACAAGTGACGCCATGTTTAACGTCTTGAGGACTTGTGAGTGGAGGAAACCTCACCTGGCTGGTCGCGGGAGATTGACATCGCCGACGAGTTTACAAAACGTCGGTCCGTGTATGAATACGAATCTACATGCAGATATATGGCGGCTGTGGTCAAGATTCTCAAATACCCTTTTTTTCAGTTACCCTTTGGGAGAAGAGCCTAACAAGGCTGTAAAATTCTGAATCAAAGTTCAAGTATTTTTTCATTGATAACGCATGTAACTGTCTACAAAATAGAAATTGTTTTTCTAAGTCGAGCTAAGAACGTTGAATTCTGATAATCGTGTAAATTGCAATTTTTTACACTCATCGTGAGCTTTAAATTACCAACCCATTAAATCAGAAACATTTTTTAAAGAAAAACGTGTTTTTTGTGGAGGGGTGAAAGGAAAGTAGGACTAATCTCTAGTATGAAAGAGACATTAAGAAAAAGAGAGTGTAGATGGGCACTTGCTGAATAAGAACATGGATGCTCATTAAAACGTTATTTTTTATATTCCAAAGCAAAATTCTCGAGAAATCAGATCTAAATTTGGAAATGCAAATCCTACCAATATTATAAAGGCGAAAGTTTGAATGGAAGGGTGGGTGTATGGGTGTATGGGTGTGTGTATGTTTGTTACTATTTCATGCAAAAAATGCCGAATGGACTTTAAATTTTTTTTCACTAATATAAACCAGCAAGTAATATAGACTGTATATATTGGTAAGCTCTGGCGTTATGAAAATATTTATCATGAAATTGTTTATTGTCCAGACCAAAAGCCAAACAAATCATTACTTGGTAAGTAATTATTTGACGTTCGCAGGCATTTTGTTATTTGTTTAGGTTACTACGGAGATCCCTTTGATAGTTAAAATTATACCAAAATATGTATATTATAGTACTATAAATGTGAAACTGCGTGTGTCTGATTGTTACGCTTTAATAGGTGGCACGCGAGCTGTTTGAAAAATGAATATTATGGGTATGGAGTGATGAAGAGGGGAAGGGGGTGGGGAGGGGGAGGGGAGGGGGAGTGGAGTGGGGATAGGGAAGGTGGAGAAGGCTGAGACGGAGTGGGAGCCCCCCTAATACTATGCGAGCGAAACCGGGGGCAAAAGCTAGTATACATATTTTTTTGTGAAAATATTAAGGTACGTAACTAATTCATAGGTTGTGTAAGTTCTTCACACAACTGATTTCAATTTTGAAAACAGAATTTAAATTCAACGCAAATTTGAGTTCGTTGAAGCACATTTGTCGCTCAGACAGCCGACATTTGTATTTTTGGCTACGGCTGACGTGAAATATTTATACATTTTTATTTATTTTATGTGTTGAATAATATTATAATAAAAATTAAAAAAAAAAAAAACAGTTTATTTATTAACAAGTTCTGCTATGTAATTATTATTACGCATGACAACTGTTTCGCCTTTTGAAGGCATTATTAAACTGTCATTCAAACAAATCATTATAATTACAATTACACAGCAAAATTTGTAAATAAATTAAATAAACCGATAATAGTATTGAATAATAATAATAATAATACTGAATAATAATATTACTGAATAAGAATAATATTATTATTCTTATTGAATGTTTATTATAATTATTGGATTCCACAGATTAAACTTGATAACAATAACAAATATTTATAAATATTATTCTTATTGAATGTTTATTATAATTATTGGATTCCACAGATTAAACGTGATAACAATAACAAATATTTATAAATTATTTTCTTCAGAATAATCCATTGCCTTTTAAAAACAAATACTGTCAAGTTTTTATAATATAATCACATTTTTTTCGACAAATTAGAGAGACGATTAAAAATAATATAATCTTTCGAATGAACATCATAAGAAAACTTGAAAAATAAAGTCATCTGCCGAAAATTTTAACAAAACAATATTTTATTTATTTATTTATTTAAATACATGTTACATAATTAGACATTTACATAGAATTGGATACATTGAATCACCATACTAGGCGGCTGCCTGTTTCATGGTGACAATGGAGGATATTTACTTTAAGTGAAGTCTATTGTTAACATATGGAACTATTAGTATTGTAATGATGTTGAAAATTGGTAAAGTTATAATAAAAAACTAGTAAAGAGAAAAAGAATTGGGTAAGGATAAGTTTGTGAGAAGATACATATCCTTATTTTAAAATTTATATGTGTGAGTGCATACGCATACGTATATACAGGTGCACACATCCATACACACATAGGCATATACACACACACACTTACACATATATATGCGTCTAGGTACATGAATACATTAATACGTATATATACGGCCATGGACACAGTACCAACACATTTACACACAGTTGTAATTTTTTTTTTTTTGAAATGTATGAAGGTGTAATTAGAATGGAGCTTGAGTATTTGCAGTAAGTATCTTTCCAAATAGTATTGAGATATATGTTAATAAAAGAGGTGTTATTTTCTAACATGGTGACAGAATATAATTATTTATTAATGTTTTAATGTTTGAATAACTGTACTCATGCTGCTTTTGTAGGTTTATTATAATATTTTTATTAAGTTTATGTGTATGTTTCTTTCTTATCTTTTTTTAAAATTACATTATTGTAAAACTACATTATTGTAAAACTTTGTTGTAAAACTGTAAAACTTTGTTGTAAAACTGCACATCTCGATACAGGAAAGCCCTAGTGAGATGTGCAGCTTATTGCTATATATATTTCTTATTTTATAAATAGATAAATGAATACAATGTAAATATGTACAATAAATAATTCAGGCATATACTCTTTCTATTATTGAAAAGTTTTGATTCATTGTAACAGTTATTAAAAAAAACATACAAATACAAGATAATATAAAAAATGGAAAAAAAAGATTACAAAAGGCATAGCCTGTTCGACAATATGCGTTGGTATAATTCTATTTTTTAACATATTAATGAAGTGATTTTAAATTAAAACATCATAATATTATAAAGCATTACTTTTATAAGAAAAATTATGTCAAATTGAGCTATAAGCTGGGTAAAAACATAAAATATGACATTAAATATAATAATTAGTCGATGAATATGGAAGTTTAACCTCTCATATCGGGGATGTTCCGAAGGTTAGAAAATTTCCGTTTTGCATTAAAATCATTTTGCATTTGCAAAAACCGTTTTTAATTTTGAATAAATTGAATGACAAATAACCCAAAAACATTAGTAATAAAACATTATTATATCTTACGTTTTGTTTTCTTTTAACTATTAATAATTAATAACTATTTTAGTATGTGAAACAGGTTATAAACACTGTCATTGTCACTCATCAGAAGGTCAGTAAGTGCCTTTTTGAAAGTGAGATATTTGTCCTTAGACTTTATTTCAAATGTTAAATTATTAAAAATTTTAGGTGCAAGAAAGTTGAACTGGGACTGGGCCATTGAAGTTTTTGTTGTTGGAATAATATAATTCGATAGGTTTGAATATCTTGTGTTGTATTTTGAATTTATAATTTTTTTTTTGTAAATTTGAATTTAAAATAAGAGGTAATATTTTTTACATATATGGATTTTATATTAAGAACTTTGAAGTCTTTAAATAGGTCTTTCGTGGGGTGTATATAATGAACTCTGTAAATAGTCCGTATTATTAATTTTTGGGCTTTTATTAATGGATCTAATACAGTTTTGGAGCATCCTCCCCAGATAATTATACCGTACGATAAGATTGACTGACACAGGGAAAAATATACTGTTCTCATTGTATTTTTTTGTAGTATATTGCGCAATGATCTAAAGATATAAGCCAGTTTCCTTATACGGTGCTAGCATTGGCGCTACTTGCGGCCAACGCCAAACCCAAAACCTGGAAAGGACATGCAATAAACAAGCCGGCGGCTAGCTCTGCACAGCCGGCGCGAGCAAGGTCCCTCTTAAACCCAGGGCGAGTGTTTGTGGTTCGCTTGTAAATTCCTACTCCCCTTCCTTTCCTCAAAATCTCCAGGTCTCCTTCCTCAATCAGAACACAGTAGTTATGCACGAAAAAGGGTTTATTCATTTAAAGGTGAACAGGATTATACACAAGCCAGCCTCGGCACTAAACACATGGTTATTTGGCTAACTAAAATGCTATTGTTCTATCAACTCTCTCTCTACGCGTATATAGTGAAGTTAAATGTCAGTTCTTAGCACACAGAGGGGAAGGAAGGTTCATTGGTACTCACAAACAGGAGATAGGCAGTCGTCAGACGGGTACTGGTTAGGCGGGAGCTTCTTGAGCACAATGCACAATCAAAGTAAAACATCGCGAGTTCAGTTTACGGGGAGCGCAATCACGGGGACACAGTTGTTATGCCGAAGGTCGGCCGAGGAATGAATGCGGGGAGCCGCTCGGCGCTTGGCTACGGGCGCCGCGCGGCGCGGGGAGAGGGGGGCGGAGGGCCTGTGCAAGGGGTCAATTCGCTATTAGCTCGCACGGGAATCAATTCCGTAACGTAACAACGGCTTGTGACGTTAATTACATGTTCTTCCCATCGCAGTTTGTTATCGATTATTACGCCTAAGTATCTGATGGAGTCTACTCTTTCCAATGGATTGCATAAACAGCTGGATATATTACTACAAGAATGTATTTTTAATACATGATTACTTGAGGGTTGACTTGGATTATTTGTACTGAATGTTAGGTATTTTGTTTTGGTTATGTTTAGCGTTAGTAAATTATCATCCAGCCATTGTTTAACATTTTGCAAAATTAGTTCCGCTTTATGAAAAGTTTCTACCCATGTTTTACTTTTTAGTATCAGGGCAGTATCATCGGCAAAGGTGATTATGTTGCCATCAATTTCTAATCTACATAAATCATTAATGTATATGAGAAAAAGTATTGGACCGAGTACACTGCCCTGTGGTAAACCAAAATTGATTCTGATAGGTTGAGACGATTTGTATGATGGTAACTTAACAAATTGCTTTCTGTCTGTTAGGTAAGATTTGAACCAATCAAATGCCTTATTCTTTATTCCAATTTTCTGAAGCTTAGCTAGGAGGATTCGACGAGAGACTGTGTCAAATGCCTTAGCTAAGTCTAGAAATATTGCCAGACATTTATCACCTTTGTCTAGGGCTTCTGTTATGTGTGATGTTAATTCTACATACATTTCTAACTGAGAATTTTAGTTAAACAAACTGTTTATGGGAAGGTACTCATTTCATCGCGAATTATTCTTCAGTTCCAAATTTCAAAATAAGAGCAAATTTTGAATTCAGTGATCGGAAATAATTTCTGATTTTTACCTTCCGCACAAAAATTTGACGATTTGGTGTACGGTGACAACCCTAGCAAAATTCCAGAGTTTTAACGGTCGTTACCTCAATCTCCCCGGCAGATGACGCCAGCGAAATATCCCCTTGAACCGGACTGCCCCAATATACCGGCCTTTATGTTGTATTTAAAATTACTTTGGAAAATCGGCAGGATAAATTATATGCTTCTATATATATTTTTTTGAACTTCTAGATTCTTATTTGCCATGAAGCGGCGATCTTTAAAATTTAGTGAATTTAACTCCACGTCTCGTTCTTTATATAAATAGAAGGACCCGACAGTTGGTGTTACGGAATTATGATTATTATAAAATTATTATTTTTAATGCTTGCACACACCAATTTCAAAATTAAAATTGACTTCAAAAATTTTTTGGATGATTAGTTGGTATAGATATCTTAATTTAATTACAGTGTAGATTTATTTGTATTTGTTCTCTGGTACGAGTATATACGGTGTAATAAAGATAAGTAGTTTTATCCTTGATGCATTATAACGAAAATTTGTTTTATACTTTTGTTATTTGGCGGTACAGCCTCTCTGCACACCCTTGCGGGGACACTGAGTTTTTTTTTCAACTGCTCCCGTCTGGAGCCAGTGGGACTATGGCATCCCCAATTGGGGTATTTTGTGAGGCTGAAGACAGTGGGGAGGGGAAGGAGATAGGGAAGAGGAAGGTGGGAAAGTACCTGGCTATTCGGATCTGATCACTAAACACGGCAGAAGCCATTTCAAGCTACTTTTCAATTCTGAATGGTGGTCTTACACCAGGGCGATACTGAGAGTATCTTCCACTCTAGAATGTGTTGCAAATATACAATATATTATTTTTAAATGAATAAATTGTGAAATACACAAAATAATCAAATAAAATTTATTTGCCACGCCGGGATTCGATCCCGCGACCTTCGGAATGTGAGTCAAGCGCCTTACCGCTGCACTACGCCGGCTGTATTGTAGGTATACGTGCTTTCCCTAAATCGACTGCATATTGTATGTAAATATATTGACGGCCTCCGTGGTCGAGGGGTAAGGCTCTTGACTCACAATCCGAAGGTAGCGGGATTGAATCTCGGCGTGGGCAAATAAATTTTATTTGATTAATTTGTGTTATTTAACAATTAATATATAGTATATACGCGGCACGTTCCAGAGTGGAAGATGCTTTCAGTATGGCCCTGGTGTAATACCACCATTCAGAATTGAAACGTTGCTTGAAATGGCTTTAACCGTGTTTAGTGACCAGACCTGATTATCCAGGTACTTTTCCACCTTCCTCTTTCCCATCTCTTTCCACTCTCCACTATCTTCACCCGGTTTTCCACTCTCCACTATCTTGTTAATGTTCGGTTAATTTCAATAAATTTCAAAAATGTATGGTCTGTTTCACAATTTTTTGTCAATATTATGTAATGTGATTAAAGTATTTTGTTCATGTTGATTTAATTAAATATTTTTATTTTCACAGACACAAAAGAGAAATGCAGGTTTCATGATAACCGATAACTCTATTAATTTATGAAAACAATTTTTTGAAACCACTGATAAATTTTAACAATAGGATCAATGTTTCGTTTATCAAAACAAAAAATTTTATATCGTGAACATGGGATTTAACAACCAGTGTTTATTCGGTTATATGTCATATATTTGAGATGAAAATAAACGAATTTTAAAAATAAATGAATTTCAACAACCTTAACTAATGGGCGCTTTTCTAATTCCTACGGCGACGATACGGCAAAAGCACAAAAAAGGCGAAAAAGCCTACGTTCTTTATAAGGATATTGTTGCATCTCCCTATCTTCAACACAAAACATTAGTGAGGCAAACATTGTACGTAAGTCTGTGTCATCATTATCATACATGCAATCATTATCATACATCTCCCTCATTCGCATTAAAGAAATCAGACGCCGTACGGCGTTGCCGTCGCCGTGCCTTTACCGTGGGAAATACAAACGCAATCCCTTGTATTAAAAACAACAATCAAGCATAATTATATACACTTAAGTAAACAAAAAAATACTATTTAAGAACACGTATTTCTCACATTCATACCATAAGAGTAATGTTTTTTTACTTTTCGAGGTTTCTGATGGTCAGAAGTTTATTTTCTATAACCTTTTCAAAACAAACAAAGTTGTACATTCTTCGACTTTTAATAAGAAAACGCTCAAAATAATAATTATACTTAAAATATCTGAACGAGGTTATACTTTTCTCTTTTTAGTCTATTTTCATCGGAGCCCAAAAGAATAATTAGTTGGCATCATCTGACTCTGAACCCGCAACATCTTGGTCCAGAAATGAAAAGCTTTCTTGTCTGCCACGGAAATTGGCAGTTACATCTTATATACAGTATTACATATTAAAAATGAGTATTAAGCATCCCTCCCCGTTTAACCCCTAGTGTGCCAAGAGATCCACCGTGGATTCGCCAGCAGCTCGCCGCACTCGATTTTAATGTACTTTAAACCTTAAAAAATGCTCCGAGATTTCTCCTTATTTTCGCTCGGAAAGGAAATAATGTACCTACCTTTATTTTATTTTAGTTTGTTGTTTCGTCACTTGCCAGTATGCTTATTTTATCTGTGAAAAAAACACGACGCAAAATTCCAGTCATATGTCATAAATCAGATTTAAAAGTTATAGCACACTATTTATTTACAAAAAAGCTTTAAATGTCTTATATTTATTTAGAAGAACGCTGATTTGGCTGGAACATAATTTAACGAACCTCAATAATATGTTATTTTCGTATGTCTTCATTATATTATAATGTTTAATAACAATGGAGAGAAAAAAAATCTCTATGCTATACTGGGGAAACTACATAGAATAGATATGTAAAGCGTGTAACAGAACTTGTCCAACGAATTTTAACCAGCAATTCCTGAGCCTATTTGGAATAAAAATATACAAGTAATTTTACTGTCCGATGTTTTTTAATTTAAATTAAATAAAAATATTTTTCCATCTCAGGTCGCAACTGAAGATTCTTTGATCCTAGAGGGTTACGTGATACAAACTTCGTCTTGTACCAGCAGCACACGAAACAGCGTGTGTATCACGCGACCCAGTCGCTCCGTGTAGGGATGTAATTAAAAAAAATATTTTTTGTGTTTAATTTGAAAAAAATATTATCGAACAGTAAAAGATATATAATTTTTTTACTCCAAATATGCTCAGGAATCACTAGTAAAAATCATTTGAGTACTCGTATATATATTTAATAAATACATCAACACATTATCAGGTAAGACGGTACAATTTACAAAAATACAATTTTTCAAACAATCAAGTAAGTTATTAAGAAAATAGTGTCAGAAGGTGTATGGCGGGCATTTGGCATTCTAAGGGTTAAACTGGAGATTAAACTAAGCACACATATATAATTGTCCTATTCCGACAAGCTCCCACAATATCTTTCCTTGTACAAAGGCTTCCAGGGCGATTACTGCAATTAAGATGTCACGTTTGTTTGTGCGGTCATTTCCGGCAATGCCTTCGTCTTGTAATGCCTCCCCCGAGGTGCACTTTCATTACCAACCGCCCCTACTTGCATCTGAAGGCTGTGCATTTGTGCATTTTGCGGGCGGGTGAAATTCCCTAGTTATTTATAGTAAGGGTTGGGCGACCGGTCGTATAAAGCGCGAATGCCTCGACCATTAATCTCCTCGTTTTGTCACCGTTTTATACTTTGCATAATTTCCAACTAACGCGGATTTACAGGGATCTGTTGAAACGGTGATTTGTGCGAACTGAGTAACATACATTAAGGAGGATATAATGCGAGATTCGGGGTTCACGCCTTATTTACTGCGAGATCCAAGTTACTGAACTTTTAGTTGTCTAGTACAGCATCTTGATTACACACCACGATAGCTCATAATTTTTGGTGCGATATATTTGATTTATCGAAGTGACTTAAATAAATCATTCATTAAAAACACATTACTGTACAAGAAGCCGGCAAACAAATGCTTGATTTGTATTCTTATTCTGTCCAATACAATACATACAATTTCGACTTTTTTTAAGTATATTTTATTTTCTTATAAAATTTGACAACTTACATCTAATAAATTCTTTTCGTTAGTAGGTTGTAAAATTATTTACTACCTGCTAACTAAAATTTGAACTTCACGACATTGAGAAATCAAACAAAGAAAAATCCAACACAAACCGCAAGACTTTTAGCCCTCGAGGGTATAACCAGAGAAAACCAGAAATAGGTCATTTTTAAGTCAGATTTTAGACGTTTTGACTCTTTTCCACAAAAAATTATAAATTGATTTCCGAAAGATTGTTCTTTTATCTAGTAAACGAATGTTTTAAATTTTTAGAAAAAATGTTAATTTTTAGTATAATAAGGTTGTACCATAGGTCGATGGCAGATTTATTAAATTTACAAAAAAGATTTTGTATTATACAACCCATTTCAAATCATGTTATCACGCAGTAAAATGAATCAATACATTATCTGGGGAACGCATGTTTCAGAATTGTAATTTTAGTTTTAATAAAATCTATGTAAAATATGACCAAAAAATAATTACAAAATTACATAATTTTAACAGTTTTATCATCTCGCCTTTCAGCATTTTTGGAAGTAGGTATAAATTAAAGCAAATTTGGAATGAAATAAAACCGATTTTGAGTTATAATTTTTAAAAGCTGGTATGGAGAATAATTAATCGTTCTCATTGGAACCGCCCTGTGCGGCCGTAAGAACATCTCAATGTGGATTTACGACGCTGGCTGGTTAAACTCCTTAACGTTTACAGGGAGTTCATTGAACATTTTAAAACCTTTATGATAAATTGGTTTTAAGAAGTCTATAAGCAAAGAACCGTACTATTAATTCTAACAGTTTCAACATATAATCAGGTAACATTTTATTTTTTAAGTTATAAAAAGATACTAGGATACTAATCGTTACCACACACTTAGGATATTGAGTTGGCATTGCATGGTTTTTATCCTAATATATCTGCTACAGCACAATATAGACCTCTTGCCTCTGTTCTGAATTATTTCCACTCTTTTAACACGTGTTTTATTGTTCAAAAAGGTTTCAGGTGCAGTAATGCAGGTGGGATGCTACAGTGATTTGGTACACCAATTTCCTTGTTTTTACGTCTAAGTTTGCCTTTATTCTACTTAAGAAATTAACCCTTTTTGTAATTTTTTTTAGTTATCATTCAAAGTTAGTGATAAGTTCAACTCGTTATAGATTTTGATTCCCAATTATTTAATTCTTCTACTTCTTCAGTATTTTGATTGTCTATATTTAGGGTAGTAAGTTCATTTAGTTTTTTTTCCCTAATACCATGAATTTACTTTTTGTTACATTAAATTTCAGTTTATTTATATTTAACCATTTACCTAGATGTTTCATGAAGTTCAGTTTGTTTTTTTGACAGTATTCAATAATATTTGATATAATATATAAAAGTCGGTCATCTGCAAAAAGTTTGGGTCTCACCCGGACGTCGCTTCCTTAGATTCTTCCTTGCGTTCGATTCCTCGGCTGGCCAAGTCCACCATCACGATACGAGCAATATTTCCGCTTACTATAGTAGTGAAAGGAGATTTTAAAATATTATCAGATTATTCGTAATCCGGGAACTTTTATCTTTCGTTTAAAAAAAATATACATTTAAGTGATTTAAATAAAACACATGACTGTAGAAGAAGCCATGCCGATAGGAGGGGACATTTATTAGTTCGGCAAACAATTGCGTGTTTGTATTCTTAATCTGTTTATTAGAAAATATAATTTCGTCTGTTTATATGATATAAATTCTACAATTTGTGCGTTAACATTATAAAACGTTTAAGTAATATCCTGAAATGTGCAAATAACATTCTAAAGCTCAAAAATAAATAATTCTTATTCAAAAATACATCAATTTTATTTTCAGAAAATATTATAGAAACTACCAGGAATTTTACTTAAAATAAATAATACCAGTTATATAGTATTAACAGTAATTTTACTACTAAATATTACCAGTAAAATTAAATTATGAGTATTTAGTAGTTGGTGGGGTAATGGTCAGCAAAGTTGTCTTCCAAGAAATTAATCGGGGTTGCATTTTTAAAAATTTATTTTAATATTTTAAATTATAGTATTTCATAGTGATAGTTAAAATGGTAACATAATATAGGTAATTCAATGATTAAAAAAAAAGTTTCCGACTAATTTAATCTTAAGAATAACTTATTACTCAGTTTCCAAGTGATACTCCATTCTTCATATAAGTTAAATTTTCTTTTGTTTTTAAAAATTAATCACAATATTTCTAGGTATAGTTTGGCAATTAAGTGTAGAAATTAAATAAATTGGAACTAAACGTGTTCATTACTATGGCAGCACCGAAATATAAAACGTTTCCTATGGCTGTCATGCTATCGCATGTTACGGTTGATTTATTATCTTAAATCTGAGTAGAAGATCGCTGATTTGATAATATTTTTATTCATTGTTTGCCTGAATTTAATTAAAATAAATAAACCATTACATAGTGATGCAAGAGGGGTTATATTCTGCGTTTTTCAACGATGCCTAGCCGAGTGTCACGCGAAGAAGATTCTGTCTAATTTAGAAGATGTTTACAAACGAACTGCAGAAATGACTGGTACGTAGTATAGTTTGTTTAATAAATTTCATTAGTATTGCAAGATTTATGCCAATGAATAACTCAATAAAAAAATAATAATATGCAACTTCTTTAAACTCGTAGAAAAGTTTTTTATCTTTTTCTCTTTCTTTCTTTCCAAGTGAATATTATCTAGTGTGTGTTTTTAAAACTACCTTCTATAATAATAATTTTAATGATTTTTCACAGGTAAATCTGAATCAACGGTAAGACGAATCGTCAAGGAAGGGGAAAAGGCAGATGGAAAATTTGAAACACCGGGAAAACGGAAAATGGGCATAATAATAAAAAAATATGTAATAGCATAAGTGCTGATGATTGGAAAAAAATGTTGCAAACACGTCATGAAAATTGAGGCAGAATATTACGCACGAGGTAGTACCTACTATATATGATGATATCGATGAACTGCGTTTAGATGAAGATAAAGATACGGAAGAAGAAGAATCACACGAGGACGAAGACAATAATTACATGTCGGGTGTTGAATTAATAGACTTAAATTTTTAAGTACCTACGTTTGAATATCGAAATAAACGCCCACTTAAAACTTGTTTTGTTTTATTATACTTCTATTAAATTACAGTTTTTTGTGCAAAATTTTTGAAAACAGAAATACGCTATGAAATATGCATTTTGGCAGAAGTTTTTTTTAAAACATACATTCATTGTCTTATGAGCCATCTTGTTGTTGCCATTTAAAACTAGAAAACGGTCGCAGCGCCATCATTTATTTTCTACACTTAATTGCCGAACTGTACATTATTCAAATAGTAAAATTGTTTGATAGTAGATAAATACTTATAATTACATAACACCGAACTTACAACTTATTGTTTTTTACCTTCACATTGCAAATAATATAGCATTAAAAAAATTAAAAAAATGTACATTACTCTTCCAGACACAAGCTAATGCTTCCATGGAAGAGTGGTATTAAGATGTTTGAACATGTACGTAAATTATTATATGACGTAAATGTACATTATATTTTATGAAACCTGTAAAAAAAGGCTAACAAATTATACATAAAATAAAAAGGCCTTGGTGGTCAAGGGGTAAGACTCTGGATTAGTAATTTGTGTTATTTCATAATCCAAGAGTGGAAGATACTATCAATATCGCCCTGGTGTAAGAACATCATTCAGACTTGAAATGCCACTTCCCCAGTTTCCTCTCCCCATCTCCTTCCTCTTCCCACTACCTTCAACCTCTCAACATAATTGGGGATGGGGACGAGAGCAGTTGAGACTCTTGTGGGGTAATCACATAAAAAAAATCATATGCGCATGTTGCATTTGTTTTATACACATAATGGTCGCGTCGATTTCGTGGTACATAAACCACCCGATACTTAATTGGTTTGGATAATTGTTATGCTTAAATATGCATTCCTGATTTACTCTTTCCAATTGTCTATTCCTAAAAGCCCGAACCATACGTAGACTTAAATTTCTTGCTAACCCGCTCCGTTCGCTCGAACAGCCTTTCGCTATTTTTTGGGCTCGTTCGGAACCGCAATTACGACAGCGATATCGCACTGTCGTGAACCCTGCCGCGATCTTTTAATCGTTGTATCCAGTTGCAGATTGGATATTATTATCAGTGTTATGTTTTGTTATTTCAACTAATATTTTGCTTCTTGGAAGACACTCGTTTTATTACGTGCTTTGACAGTATAAAAAAAGAGACCTTATAGATCAACACACTTCAAAAGAACAAAGTCTATGGTTTCCTTATTTCATCCGTCCTGTTTACTCGACGTAGAAGCTCAATTGTTTTTAAATCGCCTCTGAAAAACCCACAATCAAACAACCAACGCCAGTTCTGGAAGTTTGATGACTGCCACAAAATTTCTCACGACAATCTCGAATATTTAATAAGCACATTTTTTAAATAAAATCTTCATTTTTGTTCTCTGATAAAAATAAATTTAAACCATTCCCAAAATCAAAAACCTTACGATTTTTTTTACAATAACCCACCAAAGGGTTCTGAGGAAAATAATTTGAAAGAAGAATAATTAATCATCTTTGTGGATGCTGTGAGGAGGAGCTCCCGCTGCGGTACAAAGCGATAGTTTGAGAGAGACCAGCTGGAGAGGCGAAAGAGTCTCCCCAAACCTACCTCTCTTGATCTGGCCCACCACGCAGCTGGTTCAGGCGCATCCGCCGCTGAGACCTGAATACATTTCACCTGACGAACACGAGCACCCCTGCTTAATCACCAAACGCAGCGAACTATATGGGGTTAGACGGCAGAGGTGTTGGTTATCCAATAAATGCCGGTGATCGATCCTGGGGATGCGGTACCCATACCCGCCTTCCAAATTGAGACGAACTTTACCCATGATTTAGCATCACAAGTACAATTTCATCACCTGCTTACAAATCGGTTGAAATTAGTACTTCGTACCAAACTTGTAATATAATTTTGTTAGATATACTAAAATACTGTATTATTATTTAGTACTAAGAATGCTAGTATTTTGAATAACCAAATTAATTTATCTTTCAGTCCCATTCTAAATATTTTTCCAATTAACCGCTCTGTTCTTTCCGGAAATCCAGCAATTACCCCCACCCCTTTGCTTACCTCCCACTCAAACACCTAACATTTGTATATCTGTCAACATTCTGTATTATAGTTTAGTTATAATATTCTCCTGACGAAGGAAGGGTGCTTCCGAAACCGGTAGAGTGTTTATAAAATAAAAGTGGCCTACAACAAATTTTTATGTGTTTTTATTGTAAACAATTATTAGCCTGAAACACATATCTACATTGAAAAAATCTCCCGAGCAAAGATACACGCCGGTTCGAGTCCCGTCGGCGGCGTTTATCTTTTCTCGGGAGATTTTTTCAGTGTAGATGAGTGTTTCAGGCTAATAATTATTACCTATAATAATTGAAAATAAATTACTTCGTATACACCATCATATAAAAATAACCGATATGTTTGGAAGGCAATGGTTTTACTGGTCAAGATGAAATTAATAAATATTACAATAGACAAAAAATATCACAAAGAGTAGTGATTGAAATGAAATGCAATATTTGTTCTTAACACAAAGTTAAAAACGACACTAAGTACAATTATATATTTTTAATCGACAAGTCATCATCGAATAAATATTTGAGTAAAGTGTACATAGTTTTAAATTTGGCACTGAAAAGAAATGAGTGACAAAGTTTAATAAATATCTTACTCATTGGAAGGCGTTTCTTTAACAAAGATATGTAAATAATAAATCAGTCTTTAATATGCTCAATTTGTAGAAAATGTATGTAGCAAAGCCTTAGAACTTAATCAAAACTGTGTTAAACTCGAACACCTGCAACCCTAATACCAGAATAATTGATTGCGCGTGTCCCATTCAGTTAATTCACTTGCATCTTACTTGGAAGCTAGTTAAGAAACCGATTAATTTACTTTCAGAACAAATGGAGGTGGAGAGTGGGCATGCGCCCGAACCAAATCGCGGGACCGTAGACCGAAGGTAGCTACCCGATCCTACCCGGTTCGGCCCGCTACGACGTATCGTAGCGCCGTAGTGATCCTCCTAGACCGGTAGCTCGTAGCTGGTAGTTGTCACTCTACAGCGTAGTCGGCCGGTCGCGTAGCGGGGGAGGGACCTTTGTTATTCACGCGCGAAATCGTAGCGAAGTTTTGTTTTGCTGAAAAAATAACTTTTTTGTTTACACTGTTTGTGCGTTGCGCTGGATAGATCGGTAGAAGAATTTATAATATGAATATCTTCAATTAATTTTTGTATATTACTTTTACTTTGGCTGAATTTAAAGTGACATTGGATTAATTTTATGATTATTGAAATTATTTTAAAAATTAATCTACAACTATGAAAAAAATTCTTACGTTTTGCTGATCAATCTTTTCAAATCGAACAAAAAACTTGAAATTTTATTTTTTAATTAATTGTAAGATTTTATAGTAGGTAGGTACATTTGATGCATGTAATCTTATAGAATTAATATAAAGACGAATACTCGATACCTAACCCCTACTAATAAACATGTTTTAAGTTTTACACTATTGATGAACAACCAATTAACCAACATTGATGATCGTTTATTAGTTGCGTAAAATTTTAAAACACTTTATTTTTGCTTTAAGGCCTTTTTACACCAATATTATAATAGCGCTGCCAATATTAAAAGAAATACTGATAAACATTTTATTTAAATAAGTGTAGTTAGGTACACATTTTTATTTTGATAGGAAAATCAATATTTTTAAATACCTCTCTATAAAATCAATAGAAATTTTATACTATATTATTTCTGAGCATTACTTATAAAACATTTACGATGATATAGATATTTATATAAATTTATGCAATTTATGTATGGAGAGTTACCTAGTTACTAATTTTATTCGAGAAAACTATTTATACTACAAATTTAAAGTTACATTTTAACTTACTTCACAATTTGGGCTTATAACATAAAAAAAAAAGTTATTTTGCTGAAAATATGTTTGGTTCTTTTTAATTACATATCAAATAGATTTAATTTTTTTAATTTCACGTCATACTGATTTAATTCTTTTAATTACACGTCATTTAGATTTACGATTTACTTCTTTTTAATAAGTTTCTATAGCTATATCGTATTTTTTAATTCATATTATTTTCCTCTTTGTTAGTTGAAAAGAATTGCGCAAACTGAATCCAAATACGGAGAATTAATCAAAAAAGTTAGATGAAACGCGTAGTTCTGGTTCTAAGTTCAGATTCTCAATCATTCTGGACTTCTATTTCAGGCTGAAACTTTTATGATATCTGTTAATTAAAATTTTTTGTGATACGTGATTTGAACTTCATGAAAATAAAACTATTTGTTATAATATGTCTTTTAACATTGACAAAAGAAAAATAGTACGACTTCTCAACAATCATATAATCAAAAATTAAATCACTTTATTTGTATACTACTATTTAATTAAAACAATCGACATGTTCCAAAATCAATGGCTTCTTCGTCAGGAAAAATCAATAATTGAGTAAATTGAATTAATTTTTTTATTCGCTGGTCCTGACGAAGAAACCATTGGTTTCGAAATATGTCGATTATATTTATTAAATAGTGGTGTGCACAAAATAATATTTTCAGTATTTATTTTTGGGGTGTTATGCCGTGTTGCTTTACTCCCTTCTTTAGCCAACGTTTCGGACAGCATTACAGTGTCTATCATAAGTGCATGAGGTTGTCCGAAACGTTTGCTAAAGAAGGAGGTAGCGCAACACGGCATAACACCCCAAAAATAAATAACGAAAATATTTTTGGCCGTGATAGTCTAAAATCATATCTGTGCACAGAGTTGTTTATTTTCATTAATATGATTTGACTACATTTGTTTATATCACCTTACTATATATAGGAATCTGGCTAGTACCGCAATACATCATTGCATTTTTACCTGAAATGTAGGTTTTAAAAATATATATGATATTGTCGGGTTGGCCAATTGTTGTTATTTATTTATTTATTTAGAAATGTTTTACATCAAACAATAACATTTTAAATATTATGTATTTCAAAACCTTTTCAGGTCAGAAAATACAATTCAAAATTTCAAATTAAATGTTATTGACATACTCATGCTAGAGACGGATTTTTGTTATATTGAGAACTACACAAAACAATATAAATTTATATTGTTTTAAATGCAAAGCGAATAACGCAAACGTTTAAACATCATTTACGATTTGTCATTTCTGAGAAACTATCGGTATTCGTCTAACAAATCTATTAATATTATATTTTTAAAAAATTAATTACCTACTTTATTTTTACAGAAGTTTCCTAAGTGAATAGGTAATAAATATACACAACCATATTAATAACTTTCAAATCATGAAATGCGTACAATTCGTGAAAAATCTTATTTGTTTTTCTCGATCATATATATTTAAAAAAAAATTATTTAATTAAAATTTATGACACACTGATGACTTTCAGTAGGTAATTAAAATTATCCTTATAACATCAGGCATCTATCTATCTGTTTAATTATGCACCCGTATTTAAAACTGAATTGTAGATATTCAATATAAATACATATATTCACTTCCCTTCTTAATAAAGCTATTAATATACGATTTTCTAAGAACTAAAGAATGAAAAGCATTAATGAGGTTTGTGTTAAATTTTTTAAAATTAATTTTAAACTCAAATTTAAATTAGGATTTTTTTTTAATACCACGGAAATTAAAAAAAAATAGTCGATATTCGAAATCATTGGTACACCTTTTAATAATTTTAATAAAGACTAGAGCAGACCCGTGAAAAATCACGAAATAGTCTGAATTCCTGATACGTCAGTTCCATTTTGAATAATTAAACTGTTAAAATATTAAATTTTAGGTAGGTACTTTTTAGCTTCACACGATCAGTTTCAATTTTGAAAATGACACATGAATCATAAAATAAAAGGTAACAGTATCACGATTTGTGTAGCTAAAAGTTTATATAAAGAAAATACCAGAACAAGAACAATTACTGGAAAATGATCAAGAAAAATAATCACCAAAATATACTAATTTGTAGGTATGAACTTTATTGTTTTTCTGCATTCTTGACACAATTAGTTCTAATTTTCAAAATGCAAAAAGTTCTAAAACTTAAACAAAATCCAAGTTCATTGTACCAGAGTTACAATCACAGACAGACAACCGAAGTAAGTAGGCATGTTTGTATGTAGGTATAACATTTTGACATTTTTATAAATCTGGCATTCTACGAATTTAAATATTACAAGAGTCTTTTGTCTTGGTATTTCTCAAAGCTTAAACCTTTTATTGCCTTACCAGACATTTTAAATTAGTGTCGAGTCCCGCATAGACAAATTGGCAATTTGTACTGAAGCAAGATACAAAAGTGCAGCAATATTTCTAACGGGAATGAAGTCATCTTTCTCCTTCCAGATCTCACGTCTGGCTTCTATTATCTAATTTGGATTTGCTTGCACAAGGACAAAATTCAGTTTAACTTCACAAAATCCACGAGATCCTGCCGCGGGCATCAGGACCGTAATTAAATTGCAGAACTGTTCTGTTGGAGAATCCTCATTGCAGTTGAAACTGCCGAGGCTCTGTCCTGGCAACGGTGAAATTTATTAATTTATTTAAATTATTACGGCATGTAATTCCCCTGTTCAGGGGGTGCCTGCAAACTTCTTTGAGTTATGTACTGAGAATTATATAAAATTACATGTTTCAATTATTTCAAACAAGAACACTTTTTTATCATTCGTATTGTATTTCCAAACTATAACTAACTATTCCGCCTATTCTTTATTATCCGATGGGGTAGGCAAAGAGGATATCTCGGTCTAGGCACACACTTCTTGCTTCATTCACATACGCTCTACATGCACAAATAATCTAAGCATCCCTTTTTTTAATCTCACTCATTGCGCTTATATCAGCCTTGCACTCTTTGCGAATCTCCACATTTTCATACTGTCACATAGTTTTATCACACTTATGCTTCGGGGATCTCATTTCTGCCAATTCCATACCTCTCTGTGATACATACAGGTTGGTATTAGCACTCCACTGTGGACTGCTAGTTTCGGCACTTTGGACATTTTTTCATAGCGCCAATCACGTTCAATTCAGACACTTATTAATAATGGAGTTTCTTGCATTTACGCTTTTCAATATTGCATTTATATTTCAATATTTATATTAGCCTTTCTATCTCTCGCAATAATTATGTTCCCTAAGATTCACTCCTACCATTGAAAAAATACAGCACTAATTTTTAAGCCACATAAATTTTACCCTTATTTCAAATATAAACTATAACTGTCTAATGAAAAATCTAAAATTAATAAAGCTGTTAGAACATTGGTATCTAATGTAATTTTTCTTTAATCATTAATTCCCCAATTGACAGCCCTGAATTATTGCAATTGATTTCATTTCATGTTCCTAAGAGAAGTCACATGAAATGAAAATATATTTCACTGCAACAATTATGCCAATACCAATTCTTTTATGAATTTTCTTATAGGTACCAAGCATATATGGTTTAAGTAACCAATATACAGAAGTAGCAGATATTTTCAATGCGCGCTTGAAGTGAAATGTCACAAAACTGCGCTATATAAATATAATGTTATTATTATTATCAAAAGAACTTACAAAAAGCATTACAAATATTTTTTAAAAACAGTCATTAGTTCACAATTTGTTTCCGAAATTATAAATCATAGTTAATTTAAATCGTCTGTTTACACGTACTTTAATTGTCTTGTAATCCATTTTTATGTTAAAAACGTTATATTCTGTATTTAAAGGTATTTGTACCGAAAATAAATTAATAATTACTTGTTGTATTAAAATTGAATGGTTCGTTGTTTGGAAATAAATAAATCAAGATAGTACCTACTAATTCTTACAATTACGGTGAGACCAAACATATGGAATAGGATGTTATTGAAACATAACATTTTTTAAAAATTAATTTATAATATTTTTATTTCTACTTAGTTATGATATTGAACAAAAGATCGAAAAAATAGATGTTTCTTTAAAATGCAAAATAAAAAAATATTCTTAATAGCGTCCAATGTAATCATAAAATATATTAACTTAGCATTTTTTCATTCAAACATAATAAAATCAATCGTTTCTTTCATAATCAATAAATATGTGGCATGTTCCAGAGTGGAAGATACTATCAGTATCGCCCTGGTGTAAGACCACCATTCAGAATTGAAACGTTGCTTGAAAATGGCTTTAGCCGTGTTTGGTGACCAGATCTGAATAGCCAGGTACTTCCCAACCTTCCTCTTCCCCACCTCCTTCCCCTCCCCACTACCTTCAGCCTCACAACATACCCCAATTGGGGATGCCATAGTCTCACTGGCTCCAGACGGGAGCAGTTGAGATTCTTGTGCGGTTATTCACTGTAAAAAAAAAATCATATAATAGAACTTCCTAAATTGATACATTTATTATTACAAAGACACAACTGTTCGGATCATGCAATCATTCTATGATACGGGAGATTAAACTGTAAAATATGTCTAAAAATATTTATTTATAAATAAACTTTTTTTAAATATATATTTTTTTGTAAGTCATTTTATTACTTATTTTAATAAAATATTTCGATCATGTGCCATTGAAATCGCAGCCAAAGTAAGAAAGAACTATCTGAAGTTGTTTTCCTAATGTTTTCTTTGTTGATAGTCAACTTCTCTAAAAGAGCACTTTAAAATTTTCAGTCCCGACAGTGTTCAGTTTTCGTTTGTAAAAACTTTCAGCAAAAACACAGGGAAAGTTTATCCTGGAAGAATTTCTCAAAGTGTTTGAAGAAGTCATGTGATATCAGAAAAAAATAAATGAAAGTGTCTAAAGAAGGAGAATTACATTTGACCTAATTGTAAGTACCATTCCTTATATATTTTTGTCGACTTTATTGGTTTTCGCCTTTATTATACTTTGGTAAACCTTTCTTTTTCAGTGTCGTTTGGAAAAGCAAAGTTTTATAGACTTTGCTCAATCAAAAACTGCTTCCATTTTTATTGATGTTGTAAATGAACATAACTAGAAACGTTTTTAAGTTCTTTTGACATTGCTTAACTGACCTCTGTACTAGCGAACAAAATTTAACATAATGAAAATTTTATTTTTGTTCATTATTATGTTATTTATGAACATCTTAACTTTTACCTAATTCAAGCGGCTTAGGTGTTCACTGTTCATTGTAAGGTATTTATCGAATATAAAGAAGAAATTAAAAGCTGTCTATGGATAGAAAAGTGTCGTTATGTCTTCTATTCTAATAGGAGAGCTGCATTTATTTATATTGTACGCCTTTACGGGCTTTTATAATAAGTAATAATACACATAATTTTTTATCATAATCATCATCACTCTTGGCTTCCTCAGGAGTCTTCCTCCACTCATCACGGTTTTGTGCCAGCTTTCTCCAGTACAATCTCCAAGGTGGATATATCTCTGAGGACGTTGTCGCTTCCTCTTAAACTTGGCCTTCCCAGGTTCATTCGCCCTGTCGGTTTTGAGTTCAGCAGTGACTTTGGTGCTTGATGCTCGGTCATTCTCTCTACATGACCCAGCCACCAAAATAATTTATTATATTGAAAATGAATAGTATATTAAAAAAAATAATTGTAGAACAGCAAACATGAAGTAAAATATGCTATTTAAATAGTTATACAGAAGTATAGTATTGTGCTAAGCTAACATTAATTATAATAATTGGGTTATGTTATTTTAGCCTTTTTGCAACTATTATTACATCAAGGTACAGGCGTAAGTAAATCTAGGCATATGTAAATGACTCAGTTCTGATATTGTGGTTGCAATTACAAAGAATTTTAGATCGAGTAGTTTTTGTTGGTCTATGAAGGTAATTAGGCTGAGTAAATCAGGGATGTCCATAATACCATTAACAATTTTAAAAATAAAAGTCAAGTCGCAAACAATTCTTCTGTCTGACAGTTTTAATAATTTTAAAGCTAATGTTCAAAAAAAAGAAGACCGTGTTTAAATGTAATAATATATTTTAGAAACATATACTGAATTTATTCTATGGAATTGAAGGGAAGACCAAACAGAAGAGTTATATTCGACTAAACGTCGAACTAAAGAACAATATAATATTTTGTAATCTTGAACTATTTTTAAAGTCTCTTCCATTACTGAAAACGGAGAAAAGCTTTTATAATCCTTTTATTATCCTTTATTTATAAATATTTATAATCCTTTGTTAGTAACTGTATTAATGAGTGAAAGAAAATTAAAATTGGAATCGAACATAATGCCAAGATCATTAATTTCATTGGCAGGGGTGAGGGAAACATTGTTAATAGTACGAGTATATTGGTAGTTGAAAGGCTGATTTATTATGAAAAATCTTATCACGTTTACTGATGTTTAGATAAAGTTTGTTAAGTTTGCACCAATCTTGTAGTTTATTTAAATGTATTTGTATATGAGTACAGTGATCTATAACTTGATAAGTTTAAAGAGTTTTAGATCATCCGAGAAAATCAATACTTTAAAAATATTATCAAATATGGAAACCAGTTTTTTAACAAATAAAAAAGTAATAGATCACGATTTCTTGAGATTTTCAATCAAGAATATGCTAGCCCTGTACAAGACGCCCAGATTCTTGAAAGTCACATTTACTTGGGCTTCTTTGGAACCCCTATACTTGAGCTGGTCTGATATACTAATTCCAAGCATTTTAATGGAGTTTTTATCGGGAAGGGTGCTTCCATTAGATAGTCATTGATCTCCCTCTTTACTGAAATTAGACACGCTTGTGTTTGTAAGATGTTGAAAGTGATCACGTTGTCCTTATCCCAGGCACGAATCTTCTTGAGGTGGTGGTCAATTTGTTGTCTCAAAACTTCCTGGCTGTTTGGACATTATACGTGGAAGAAAGTTTGTCAAAAAAGATCCCTTGTGAACGATGCTGTGGTCAACGTAGCAATGAATTGGAGCACGTTTAACGAGATCGTTGACATGCAACAAAAACAGCAACGGTGACAGCACAGATCCTTGTGGCACCCCCGCATTAAGAAGAGCCGTCAACTACGATTTGAATTATTCTTCTCTAGTGGAAGTCCGCAATCTAACTACGCAGGATTGAATGGGTCCCACACGGCTGGGTGCCAGACCCTGTCAAAGGCTTCGGAGATATCCAAAATTACAGTTTGAGTTAATTTTTCATTTACCACCCTTTCCAATACTTTTAAGGGTATGGTAGTGCTGCTAGTTAGAAGATAAGTAGTTGGAAGGTTTGGAGTGGTTCCCTTTCTTAGGGATTGGGTGGACGATCGCATTTTTTCAAAGATCAAGCGTCTCTTTGTTGACTTTTAACCTATTCAATATTCGGATTAACTCCTTGTTCCGGATCTTTGATTTCATCATATGGAAACCTCAGTGCGGAATTGAAGGGAGAGTTTTTAGAGTTTTTGTAAACCTGGAGAGATGAGTTTTGCGCGGAAATTTTGCCTAGTTACTCAGCTAAGAGTTAGCCAGTGTACTATCGGGCTTTGCCACAGATGAAAAAGTAGTTCTGCAGAAATTTCTTCTGATTGAACGGCTAGTGGTCAATTCTTTGGTCGTGGTCGCTTTTAGTTTTGTTCCGAGATTGATGAAAATTTGCACAGTTAACTAAAACAAGTGATTTTGAAAAACCTATTTAAGTTTTTTTATGAAATTTTGTACTCTTGACGTTCAAAATAGAAGGAAAATTACCATCCACATCTGATATCGAAAAACTCTAAGTAAAGCCCGAGAAACCCCCGGGTCTTCGGGTAGTTTCAAATAAATGTGTTTACCACATGAATTATGTACGCCACAAAACTAATAAATTATTTTGTTACAAATAGTAACTTTCCCTTTCCTTTCCGTTTTAATTGCTTTATGTTTGTCGAACTTAATTCACCTAAATTTTTTGAGACCATTGTTAAACTGCGGTATAGCTAATGGTCAGTAGAATCCTTTAAATATGACTTATATGGATTTCTACTTAAAACTAGTTTACTGAAGTTTTGAAATTTATTTTCCAATACTCCTGAATTACAATTCAGAATATAAATATGATCCAATTAAATGCCCGATTTTCACTATTGAAGTGATTAGAATTAAGCGGATTATTTATATTCTATTGTTTAAATTATTATTAGTACATATTGATGATAAGTCAAATAATAATAATTTATTATTGAAGTCAATAGGAATAACGATGGGACTAAGCTCAAGGTTATAAGGCATCACAAGATAAATGATATAGAGATTTTAGAAATAAAATAAAATGTTAATAATAAAGCAGACACAATTAATAAACAGCAAATTTTTAATAACCCTCCTTTGAACCTTTTACCACTTAACCGGTCTTTCCCTGCTAATGACTCTGAAATCCCTAATTTTAATAAACTTCCCCCACTCTTACCCCTTCCCCTTCATTCTACCCTTTCCTCCCATATGTGATCTATGTTTAATTTTTAAGTTTAGTATACATTTTATCCTGATGATGTGAATATCGTTCAAGAAACATGTTGATTGTATTTAAACAAAGTTATTTGTCTTTTAATTAAAATAAATAATGCCATCACAAAGTGAAAACCTTTCCGAAGAAGTTTTGCCCAGCCCATCTCAACCTGAGGACTCTCGTATGGGCTGAGATGCTAAGGGCCTGATACATATCGTACAGTTCTTTGTTGTGCAGGATGCAGCACTGTTCCCCCTCTTTCACGGGTCCACATATTCTTCTCAACACTTTTCTTTCAAAATATTTTTAACGGAAATAATTATAATACTTAATTATAATATAGAGGAAACTGAGTAATGCTTTCAAAGGGGCAGACCCTATGACGAGAAGACCCAAAATAATGTATTACAATGACACTAATAATTGATGACATATAATTTAGTTTATTATTAATTATAATTAAGTATTTATTTGCAATTTTATTTTAAATGTAGCCAACGAAACAAATATTTGTAGTAGTGCCCCCCAAGCTATGCTTTTAAATTCATGAAATAATTACTCAAAATATGTATTCAAATAAGGTGAAGTGGAATCCTCCCATCGAGATATTATATGAGATTTTCAAGGCCAAAAGAATTAGCGTGATTTATTTTTGGTTACCTCATTTTTAGCATTTCGGACAACATTTCAGTGTCCAATGTAATTGAAGATTGTGATGGAGAGTGTGCTTTTTATATAGATAAGATACAGTGTTGCCAGTTCCAACCCTTTAAGAGCTGGTATTAAAATATAACTTTAAATGGTTTCCTGCCTTTCGTTTGGTGTATCCGTAAATTACCGGATACTAAAATGCGACATCTACGCTTCAACTTCAAGGTTTGGGAAGAGTTTTTTCAGTAACAGTTTAAAAAAAACCAGCCAGTTTGTTTTTCCGATGAATCTTTAAGTCAAGATATTCTGAACTTAATATAGTTGTTAATATATATATATTTTTATATTCATTTAGACTTTTAGAAATATAAAATAAATTTATCCAAGAAACCATCTTTTTACAAATAAATTGGTCAGAATTTTGTTATCATTGAAAAAGATAGCAGCCAAAAATATGACAAAAAATAGTTGGAGATAATATTGTTAATTCTGTATTTAGAATATAAGATTAACAAAAATGAATAGGTCCTAATGGTCGAGTTGGATAAAGCGCTGTGTCCCGAAAAGACGAGTGATCCTGCGTTCAGTTCCCAGTTGCGACCGTTGCCTTTTTATTTTCTTGACTTGGTTTAGATTTATTGGTATTATCTTCCTCTTCAATGAGTTATTAATTAAATTGATTTGTTGATACTAGGTGAGAGTTTGATGTATAAATTTACAGCTAAAAAGTTAAAATAGAAAAAAAATAGTCCGAAGATATCATAACTAACTAACTGACTAACCATCACGCTGTTTTCCCGCAGGGGTAGGCAGAGAGGACGGACCACCAAACAACTCGGTCTTGGCACACACTCCTTGCCTCGTTCACATTCATACATCGTCTCATACGTGCTCTTCTATTATTCGGACTCTTCACACGGCCCGACTCAAGTATCTGATTCACTTGGTCGTGTCGTGTCTTCCTCGGGCGTCCCCGACTTCTTCTACCATTCAAATTTGCGTCATATATTCTCCTTACACTCCTTTCCTCGTTCATTCGCTCTACATGCCCAAACCATCTGAGTGTCCCTTTCTTAATCTTACTCATTACGCTTATATCAGCCTTGCATTCTTCGTGGATCTCCAAATTTTGCACACGATAGTACATGGTTTTACCACACATACGCCTCAGGGATCTCATTTCTACAGCATTCAGTCTACTTTCATCCTTCCTCTGCCAGTTCCATGCCTCACTGCCATACATCAGGGTAGGTACAAGCACTCCATTATGGACGGCTAACTTCGCTTCTTTGGACAGTTTCTTTTGTTGGCGCCAACGGCGTTCAGTCCTCCATTAATAGAGTTGCCTGCATTTACCCTTCTTTCAATATCTCTGTCAGCCTTCCCATCTCTCGTAAGATATCATAACACATGCATATATAGTATATTTGACCTGTCTATTTGCTTTGCTCTAGTTTTATGTACATATGTGAAGTGTTGCAATTTGGCCTTTTTTAAGACAGAATAGTTTTTGTGATCATTTGTGTAGTTCTAGGCGGTTTCTGGAAAAAAATCATTTCATGGGCGCTTTTAAAATATTAATTCCTAGGCTTTATATTATTAAGTGGTTAGTCGTCTTAGCACAACCTTTTATAACTTCAAATATAATTGGAAAATCTAAAAAGTTTATTGGGTGCGATAAATGCCTATTGCTTGGGTCGTTCAAATATTTAACTAATCTAAAAATGAACAACAAAAGAAGTGAAATTTAAACCTTTATGAAACAAAAGTTTCGAATCGCAACCTTGAAAAAAAATTTGAAACTGTGGGAATTTTTTATTAATTATTTTTACGTGGAACGGCAAAAAAGTAAGATGAAAAGTGTAATTTTGTAATAAATTTATCTTTTGAAATGTGTATGTTTTATTTTTTTTTAATTATCAGTAATTTTAGTTAGTTAGTAAGTTTAGTTATAAAAAAACGTTAAGTTCAAAATTCTATGTTTATTTCGAATTATAAAATTTTGAAAGCTTTAATTTATCCCCTTTCAAATGCAGTTTAGTTTTCAGAAGCTTTGAGAAATATTCCATTTATTAGGATTTTATTGCAACCTGGAAACATTTTGACCCTCTGACAAAATATGTCCGAGGCCGAAGGGGTTAAAATTATTAACGTTGTTTCTTTCATCAGAATCCAGTTTTTTCATTCTTTCGGTAAACCTTCAGGCAAGTTCTGAACAAGTTAAAGTAAAATAAGGCAACAAAACAAAATTACGGGTGCTAAAAATAAAATGCATTTTTTTATAAAACAAAGAATTTTTCTTTCAAGTTATGACATTAAACCAAAAAATTATCCTTCCGGGTAATTAAATACAAACCTTTCTGTTTTGTAAAATGTTGAAAAATCTGAAAGAGAGTCGATGTACACGTCTGAAATATACATAAAAAATCAGAGGGTGAAATTTATACGCAGTAGAAACGAAACCTTCAGAAAACTAAAGTAGATAAGAGTGGTGAGACTAAGAAGCACTTTTTAATCAATGCGAAGAATGATTTTTTTCTTCATATTTTTGTGGTAGAGTTCAGTGCACCTTTTTCTACATATTTGGTCATCTTATTAGTATTTGTGTATTTTTCTTCGGAGTCGCTAGATGTCGCTTTCTTTTGTGTTTCTTTGCCTGTTCATTTTGGAGTGGTTGGAAGATTGGGTATTGATTTTACAAAAATTATATGTTTTTGAAGTAAAACTTCTTTACGCACGCTTGACCTGGGGAGTAAGCTGGTGAATGCGTGACGAGATCGTTACGAAAAGTGTGATCGGGCGAGGCGAACGGTCGGGCCTTTACGTACGCTTGACTTGGTAAGTAAGCTGGTGAATGCGTGACGAGAGCGTGATGAAAAGTGTGATCGGGCGAGGCGAACGGAAGTTGAGGGGGATATGGTGATACGATGATACGGTTTTTGCTATTTCACGCCAAATCTTGGGATGAAGTTTTTAAAACGCCAGAAAATGGCTTTCGTATTGTTAAAAATTGGCTTAATGATCACATATTAACCCTGAATACAGACAAAACTAAATTCCTAACATTTCGAATTTCAAATAAGCTATTGCCTTCACAACAAAGCCTTAAACTCCACAGCTGTAACCCCCTATTAACTCCATGTACCTGTCCTTCTATAAGTAGAGTTCACAAAATTAAATATCTTGGTATACAAATAGATGATCTTCTTAAATGGAACGTACATGTTACAAACCTAACGACAAAACTGAGGAAACTCGTCTATTTCTTTAAAAATGTTAGAGATATTTTAAATAGAAAACAACTGAAACAAGTTTACTGTGCTCTTATACAATCATCTCTAGAATCTGGTATTATAAGCTGGGGAAGTGCCACAAATACTTGCCTAGAGCCTTTAGTAAAGATTCAAAAACTAATTTTGAAGGTTATTCTTAAAGTCCCGTTGAGAACGAGAACTGATTTTATTTTTAAGACACTAAATGTTCCGAACCTGCAAAAATTGTATTAAAAAAATATCTTGTTTCATCAGTTTAAAAATACACACATGTTCGAAGAACGAATGAACACAAGAGCCTTAAGAGAGTCAAATGTAAAATCTTTCAACATCCCAGTTTGTCAAACTTCTTATGGGCAAAGGAGTTTTAAATATAATGCAACAAAGCTGTTCAATTCTCTACCTCCTGAAATTAGAAACACGCAAACCAAAAGTACATTTAAAAGTAAAATCATTGATCACCTCAAATAAATATATCCATCACAAGTATTTAATAACAAACTTACCTTTATACTGTGTTTATATGTAACCATGTACCTACTGCAATCTTCTATTTATATATATTTATAACATACTTGAATTGTATATTTAAAAAAAAAAAAATTATATTAACCTGCCATTTTCATAATATTACTACAAAATCTTAGATAACCACTCTGTAAATTGCCATCTCAACACAGGCATTTCACAGCTAGTGAGATGGGCAATACGTCATTTTATAACCAAATGTAATATGAAAATAATTAAATAAATAAATAAAAATATAAGTTTTTTTTGTTGTATTTCATAGGATTCGATCCTCGGTCCGTTGAATGTCTGATCGCTGAGGTTCATCAGGTACTTTAGACTAAAGGAGACTTGCGACTTGAGACCGTGGATTTATAGTATTATATTGGAACCAACTACCCGTGAAATAAAGAAATATTTTGTTGCTGTCTCATTCTCTTGCACGCTAAATCTTATAGATGGAGGTGTTTTTCTCTTTTTAGTGTAGCTTGCTTCCATTTCATCGAGTTTTAAATCACAACGGTGCTAAAGAAATATTCACGTCAAAAATATATTCTAATCTTAATTAGTCGTTATTCAAATTAAAGGTCCATATTGGGTACCAAGGGAGCTTTATAATATTATCACGGTCTTCCTCCCCACACTACAATTTCTTTAACGTCCCATATTCTCTTATCGAATGCCTGTCCTAAAATATCAGCAATTATGTGCTTTGATATTCCATCATTTCCAGGCAATTTCTTGTCATATTCAATTTAAATTGTAAGAGATATTTCATTTCACTTACCTATCGAGACTAAATTGAAAGATTAGAAAGCCTTTTTGTTTGCATTAAAATCGTTAAAAACTTACAGAAATCAAGATATCAAACGGAACTAATGTTATTAAATGTCAACTTATAATATCTGAGACGTCTTTTGAAGCTATTTTAAAGGGAATTTTAATGGGAGGAATGAACTGTAATCGTTAAGAGTTGTAACATTTAGGAAATGTAAAAGATAACAAATTGTTCCAAAATCTTCTTACATTGTTTCTACTGACCATTTTGTCAAATGCGTTCCCAACATTTGTACAGGAGTACAGCAACTAGTCTTCTGCATGATTGGTTTTGTGCTCAACAATGTGATAGAGGAATGTTTGCTTACTTTGCATTTTCTCCTTTTTACATCATGGGTCTGGTTAAACGTTCAATAACTAGTTTCGTTGTTGTGTTTCATTAAAAAAGATTCTCCCCACAGCATCCCCAGGTACCAGGCCTTAGGGAAGCTTTAGCGCTCTCGTGCCCTTGTGTTAAGTTAACTTTAGAAAAATCAATTTTGCGAATCATAGAAATGATTAGGAATATGTTACAAATAGCATGAGGGGGTCGACGACAGTGCTTAACAATGCACCGGTACTGACCCTACCTAAACAGACTCCACATATAAGTACGAGTAAGTTGTATTTTGTCATTTGGCCTTTATTATTTTGTTATATTTATTTTTTTTTTACTCCATTAGCTCCACATAGGAGGCCCTGAAAAAAATAATTCCCCTCAGGGCCTATGTCATCTTTGGGGATCCTGTGTAGATGGTCTTTTTAGGAAAGGAAAGAGAGCAAATTCTGGGAAGGAAAAGGGTATTAGGGATGGGTAGGAACCAGGAGTGACGACGTATGAATCATCACCCTCCACCGCGGTGCAAGGTGATGTTCCGAGATAGTACAGCTGGAGGAGTCAAAGGGACTCCCTCAACCATTCTCTCCCAATCCAGCCTACCATGCAGCTGGTGGTCAGATGCATCCGCCGCCAAGACCCGGAAAAACGTTACCCCGTGAACCCGGGCAGCGTATTTACAAAACCTATACCGATTCAGTCGCGGTAACGACAATTTACATTTTAAATATATCTCTACATTGGTTATTTTTTATCACATTGCAAAAACAAAAATTAACAAAAATAATCTTTCTGATGTGTATATTAGAAAATAATAATTTTATTTCTAAATATTTAAATTTTAATATTATTCCCATATATTATAAATACACCTCTATATTAATATTTTTTACCACTTTGCAAAAACAAAAATTGTTCTAAAATCTGGATAAAATAATCTTTCTAATGTTTATATTAGAAATTAATAATTTTATTTCTAAATATTTAAATTTTGATATTGAAAATTTAAAGCGACTGAAACGCGGTAGGGATTGTAAATACGTACCCGGGCACCCCTGCTAAGTCACCAAACGTCGCGAACCACTTGGGGCGACCTATGGCAGAGGTGTTGGTCATCCTATAAATGGTTCCCGGGGTGGCGGTATCCATACCCGCCTCCCAAATATAGCCTCATCCCATGTTCTTTCGGGGACATCATTATTTTTAGTAAAAGATTTGTATAGCAGATTTTCACTCAAGACGCCTGAAGTTAATAACACATCGACTTTGTTTATACCTACTCTAAATTACATTATGTGTCAGTAGATATATCGTATTTCCTGAACAGACTGCACATATAAGTACGTCATATTTTATTATTCGGCTGTATAACCTCACCGCATGCTTATTCGTGGACTCGAAAATATTATTAGTTATATTTATATTTGTATAGCGGATTTTAACTCAACACGCCTGCAGGTAAAAGTGTATCGACTTTGGTTGTACGGCCGTATATCCTCTTTGCATACTTACTTGAAGACATAATCTTTTAGGGGATCAACTGTCCGAGAGATCAATTGGCAGAGGCATTAACTGTGCAGGGGGTTAACTGTCAAGGAATCCTTAATGGTACTGTACTTCAGGGCCCCTTTAATTGAAAACCCGACGTAATTTGCAAGTTCAAAGAACTCGTAATTCACGATAACTGCTAAACCGATGATAGTTTACAAATAAACAAAATAAATCAGGATGTTTTATTAAAAAACATTTTAAATGGTCTCATTCGCCATTAAATTCGAACGCTAGCGGAAAACTGAAACATTTTTAACATATTTTATTTTTCCATTGAAACCATCAATCGCGTGTCAGACCACGCGTTCAGCCCCCGGGCGAAAGGGACCAAGTCCAAATTCATCCATTAATTAAAACTTTCTTGATGTTTTCCGCGGTTTCGATACTCCGTTGTAACTAAAATATCTTTGTTTGGAAACATTCGTATTTCTTGTGAATTCTTACCAAAGTATCATTTTTAAAAAGGTTCATATTTTACGCAATATATTGTACCTATGTGCGTATCACCTTGAATAAGTTATTTTTACACTGCACACAAATTATTAACGTGTTTACTAAAAAACTTCATTAATTAAAATCATAATGTATAGGTACCGGCAATGTAACCTTAGAACGGGGTCATTACGAAAAAATATAATAATGCTATTGTACGAATACTTACTTATTATAGAAATAGATATATTTTTCAAACAGCTCGCGTGCCACTTATTAAAATCGTAATAATCACTCGCAGTTTCGCAATTATAATATTAGTATAGTCATTTATAGTATTAGCGTAGATTAGTATTTTATACATATTTGAAATTTTACTATCAAAGGGTTCTCCATATTAACCTAAACAAATAACAAAATGACAGCGCACATCAAACAATCACTTAGCAATCACAATCACTTAGCTTTTCGTCTGGACAATAAAGGCATAATAAATAATTTCATAAGGCCAGAGTTTACAAATATATTCAGCCTATAGCACTCCCAAATAAGGTAGCTTTCTATTAGTTAAAGAATTTTTAAAGTCCATTCAGTATGTTTTGCGTGAAAGAGTAAAAAACATATATGTATACATCCATACATTCATACGTCCATACATCCATACATTTATACATCCATGCATCCATACATCCATACATCCATACATCCATACATCCATACATCCATACATCCATACATCCATACATCCATACATCCATACATCCATACATCCATACATCCATACATCCATACATCCATACATCCATACATCCATACATCCATACATCCATACATCCATACATCCATACATCCATACATCCATACATCCATACATCCATACATCCATACATCCATACATCCATACATCCATACATCCATACACCCATACATCCATACATCCATACATCCATACATCCATACATCCATACATCCATACATCCATACATCCATACATCCATACATCCATACATCCATACATCCATACATCCATACATCCATACATCCATACATCCATACATCCATACATCCATACATCCATACATCCTTACATCCATACATCCATACATCCATACATCCATACATCCATACATCCATACATCCATACATCCATACATCCATACATCCATACATCCATACATCCTTACATCCATACATCCATACATCCATACATCCATACATCCATACATCCATACATCCATACATCCATACATCCATACATCCATACATCCATACATCCATACATCCATACATCCATACATCCATACATCCATACATACATACATCCATACATCCATACATCCATACATCCATACATCCATACATCCATACATCCATACATCCGTACATCCATACATCCATCATCCAAACTTTCGCCTTTATAAAAACAAACATCCATACGTCCATACAAATGCCTTTATAATATTAATTAATAGGATAGGATGATGGTTAACCTCGTCATTTAGTTGATTTTTTACATATTGAGAATAACTACTTACCGCTGATTCTTAAAAAATATTCTACAAGACTTGAAAAATACAGTATGGAGTTCTGTATTCATTTTTAATAGTTGAATGAACATTTCATAAATTTAATGCAGCTTTTGTTGGCTTTAGAAATCACAGACGCAGAGATAAAGCTGTACTTTCAGGAAACCAGAACTTACAGTCCAGAGTTTTTGTTTTATCTGTTTTTGAAAATATATTGCATTTATGACCCAGGGGTGACATATAACATTGGGGTGAACTATGACCAAGGGGTGACTTACGACCTCGGGGTGACGTACGAGCCTGCGGTGACTTCCGACTTTGGGGTAACCTACGATCTTGGGGTGACCTACGACCTTGGGGTTACCTAACACCATGGGGTGACCATCCTTATCCTTCACCTTATTCTTATCCTTATCCTTATCACTTCCCAAGTAAAGCGTGCGTAAAGGCCCGACCTTTCGCCTAGCAATCGATCACCGTTCGCATCGATTACCGTTCGCATGACATTTTTCGTAACAATAACCACTTTTCGTAACGCATTCACCAGCTTACCCCCCCAAGTTGAGCGTGCGTAAAAAAGTTTTACTTCAAAAATAAGACATCTTTTGACAGTTAATATAAATGTGGGAATATTCACAGTATTATAAAATGATGTAAAATTACTGCCTCAACACAGGCTAGCCTAGTGAGGCAGGTAACGAGAAACCTTAATTTATTATTATAAATCTCTAGTCTTCAAGTACCTACTGTATACATGAAAATTTTTTTCTGTTATTATTTTTTTTTTTTGCTTATGCAACTTTTAAACTGTACTTTTCGTTTTTGTCGTTATAAATCTTTAAATTTTTTTTCAATAAAGATATCTATTATTATTATTATCTGTTTTCTCGAAGTCCCTTGCAGATGGTGTTGGAGTTACGCCATGATACAATTTCTGAAATGTCATGAAAAATTAAATTATATTTTAAAGAAATACATAAAATTCTCCTTTAACCGAACAATTTTCATTCGGAAAAATGTCCTAGTAGTTGTTCGCTTCGCGCTTCCGTTTATATGAGAAAAACTGAATGAAAAGCGATTGAAAAAACCAAAGCACGACACGTCGTACGATGAATTTGAAATATTGCAGCATTTGAATGCAATATGGGCCAGTGTTTGCTGAAACTCGCTTTACCACATGGACACTGAAACAAAACTTTCGGCTTTCAACCGGTCAGGAATCTGATAGACGCGAGCAAATATTGAAAACAGTCTGAAATCCGTGTTTAGAGTAGTGAAATGATGTGTTATTTTACTTTGAAACTTTCTGATGAAAACTAGCGCGACCGACGGCTGGGGACATTTTATGCTTTGTTAGAAAACTGAAATTTATATTGTTGTGCATCATTGAGCGCTTTCGGTATTTCCGTGACGATCTACGATTACGGTACCATGACGATATGAAAAATTATTAAACGTATGTTCTTTATGCTGATAATACTGCAGCTCTTTTTTATACATTAAATAATGGTGAGACAAAAATAAGACACACAATATACGTGTGTCTGTTTCCTTTAAAGTACTACTTTTTACTTTAGGAGGAAACAGATATAACTTATTATATATTTATTTATTTATTAACGCCCTTTTTCGGGGCTTTTACATATGAATAGTAAGAAATACACAATATTTATTGTACATAACTAAACTGCCTTCGTAACAATATTTTATATTTGTTTAAAGATAAATTGAAGATGTCCACTGACTTGGTATAATTGTTTCCCTCCATTAGTATTCTGGGCAAAGAGGAATACATATGGTAGTTAGTTCCAGAATTACTGCACTGAAATAAATCCTGACTTCTAGTATTACGTATTGGAATCCGGAAGCTTATCAATTCGAGCAATATCGGACTGTCAACTAAATCATTTAGAATTTTATACAGAAATACCAAGTCAGTGAAAGTTCTTCTGTCTGACAATTTGAGCATATTCATATCATTCAAAATAGTATTGTAGTTCAACATAATTGCTGGAATACCCATTTTAAAATTAAGAAAACGTAAGAATTTGTTTTGTATTCTTTCAACAGCTTGTACATGTATATTGTAATATGGGTTCCAGACGGGAGAATTGTATTCAAGTTGACTTCTAACATATGCAAAATACAACAGTTTTATACATTTATGGCTTGAATTATGACGGAAATTGCGTTGCATTGTCTTTATACATGTGAGGGAGATGTATGATAATGATTATATGTTTTCTTTGGTACGGTGCAGACATACGTTCACCGTTTGTCTCATTTTCGACTCTTGTTATTTAGAGTGTGCAAAATCACATGATTAAGAATAAAAGTTAAACCATCAGCACATCGACGTTTGATTTTTTGAATTCACTCACACTTCAGTATTATCCTTGTAACTATATTCCATACTTTAAAAATTGTCATCGCAGCGTCACGGTGCGGTGTTTGAGAGAGATGCAAGAATTTTTTTCCATTGGAGGAAACAGACCTACGTACATTATGTATCTCACCTTTGAAAGAGCTACAGATTTATTGTGGTAAAGAACGTATTTTTATTGCCTTTTTGTGCCGTTACGATATCGTAATCGTAGATCGTCACTGTGTTGCGTATTTATTTTCTCTAATCGTTCGAAATCCACCGATAAACACGCTGGCAGTACAAATAAAAGCTTAAAAGGAAGATAAACTGATATTATTGCTGGAAAACATAATATTATTAAATACCTCGGTATTGACAGCGCGTTAAATGGCCATTTAAAGAAGAAAGTTCTTAGATATTGTTGAAATAGTTTGTCAATAATTAGTTAATAGTTATTAAAAAATATATATATTGTGTTAGCCTAAATATTTACATGGTTTCGGAATATACTGTTTATATTTGAACACCAATATCTGCAATTGCCCTTCTCTAGAAAAAAAACAGAACAAATAAAGTATCTAGGAATCGTAATTGACATAACCTTAGATGGACACATCATACCAAACAAACCGCAAATAAACTCCTCAAAACAATACACATTTTCCTAAACATAACAAACATATATTAAAATAAAACAAATGAAAACAATGTATTTTGCACTTTGTCAATCAAATATAGAATATGGAATAATTGTCTGGGGAGGAGCAACAAACTCAGCTACCGATCAGTTAGAAATCGCGCAGAAAACGATCTTAAAGATAATACTTAAAAAACATAGACTAACTGATACAGACCAAATATTCAACAGTTGTAACGTACTAGATATACGCCAACTATATGTCAAAACACTGCTAAACTACATTTTTGACCAAAAAATTAAATTTCAGTAAACACAAAATATCACTAACAAACCAGTTAGACAATCTTACAACAATAACTTAAAAACTCCGACAGTAAATACAAGCTTTGGACAAAGGCACTATAAATATTATGCTTAAAAGCACTCAATAGTCTTACCCTTGAAAATAAAATACAAGAAATAAAATTAAATTCATATTCAAAATTTAAAAAATAGATTAAAGAACAAAAAAAAAAACACACTATTAATACCAAAATTTCAGAACAAAATAAGAATAAAACACATCCACGTAACATACAAAACCAATATAAAACACACTTTGTGGTTATCCATTATAAATGAAACAATTTAACTTTGTTTGAACCACTTATATATTTGAGTAAAGCCGACCGGTTTCACACAATTCTATATTTATAATGGATAACCACAAAGTTATAGCTACATTCAGTATAAAATTGGCAAAAGCTAAAATGCATAAAAATATAGAATTGTGTGAAACCGGTCGGCTCTACTCAAATATATAAATGGTTCAAACAAAGTTAAATTGTGTAATTTATAATGGATAACCACAAAGTTATAGCTACATTCGAAAGTATAAAATTGGCAAGTACAGCCACAAAAGCTAAAATGAATAAAAATATAGAATTGTGTGAAACCGGTCGGCTTTACTCAAATATATAAGTGGTTCAAACAAAGTTAAATTGTTTCATTCATAAATCTTTATTTTTAGTTCAATTTTAGGTTTCTTTTTTTTATGCAGCATTATATTTACATTATTTTTAATGAATTATAAATTTTTGTTTTATAAAATGGAGGCATCAGCGCAGGTGAGCTACCCAGTGAGGCCGAAATTGCTGAATTGTATTTGAAATGAAAGATATTTTGTCAAATAAATAAATATAAATACTCGTCTGCACCTCGTTACGGAAAAAATGCTGAGAAATTTCAATAGAAAGGTATTTCTTAACGCTGTTGTAGCATATAGACGTTACGGGTGGTACACCTACTGAATGCACCAACTTTTTAAATAATGTACATCAGTGTTTCTGGTAGACAATGAACAAGAGTTTAAAACAATTTTTAAAAGTAACTGAAATTTTTTGATTAAACGAAAATCAATCACTTTGTAGGTATACACCACTTATTCAAACAAATTATCAACATATTTCAAATTTTAATTAAATCAAAATTATCAACACATTTCGAAACCAGTGATTTCTTCGTCAGAATAAAATTAGAATTTAATTATTTTCCTGGCGAAGAAACCAACGGTTTCGAAACATGTTCATAACTTTGATTAAATAAGTGGTGTATATGTCGTAGGCCGATCCACAGCCGATGATTATCCACATCATGATCTGCCGCATCATGAAATGACGGCCTGAGGTGTATCATGATCTGCCTGGTTTTACGCTGGACCTAAAACGTATTTTCATTTAATTAAAATGACACCTCAAAGTGAACTCAAAAATATTAAAGAAGAAAATACGTGAATTCTATTGCTATGCTATTATTTATTTATTAAGTATTGTATGCAAACGGCATTTGCACAAAGGCATATAAATTTTGAAACTACTCGAATATAGTTCGGATTGTTTCAAGTTATAAATATCGTTAATTAGAATAAATGTTTTTAAATATGTTAAGATAAACTCGTTCGTAGGCGCGCCGTATACTATAATTCAATATTGTCTATTCTATTTTAAAAATAAGTTAATATTTATATTTATAATTCTTGGCACATTATCCTATCAAATATAACCTTTTCACATTTTGACAGTCTGTGACATTTGTAAAGTTTAAATACGAATCGTCGTGCCTAATTTTAATTAACCTTTAATAAACGCTCACTTCTCAGAAACGTCCATTTGAAATTAGTAAATTTGATCTTATTAATTTGTTTGTTTTTTCTTTACTTGGTATATTGAGTGGTACATTTAATTGGATCCACTACTCGAAACATATTTAAAAAAGCAACTCTGACTTTGCACACGCTCTTTTTGCTTCTCCTCTTGCTCAAGTATCATTTTATTTATTTAAGAAGAAGGCAATACCAAAATATGAAAAAGAAAATGACACATCACAGGCATGTGCCTAACATGGTGGTAGAAAAATTCTCAATTCATGTAACAAAAAATTCGATGAATAAAGAAAACTTTAAAAAAAGGTAAAGGTTGCAACTAGGACTCGAACCCAGAATCTCTTATCTTACCTTGACCTTAACCAACTATTGGGTCCACTTATTTTTAATGCATTTTCGTCGATCTCATATTTCAAATTCATAATTAATAATATCATCTCCGACTAATTTTTCCCATTCTTTTGGCTACTACCTTTTTAAATGATCACAAAGTTTTAAAGAATTGGTTTGTAACCCAGATAGTGTCTCGGATAAACATATCCGATTTTATTTAAGTGGGACAACTATTGAACTATTCTAAAAGTCTAAATAAATATTGTTTTTTTATTCGAATAACCCTTGATAAAATAACTTATAAAGGTTATACCCAACAACGTTAATTAATAATTTTTTTTAAATGTATCTGTCTTTTGTTCCTTTTCATGCTTAGTTTAGATTTATTACAACTAGCAGTTAAAAACTCGCTCCGCAGGTTTTTGCTGCTAGGCCCTACCGGCGGCTTTTGGTTCGACTTCACCCAGTTTAAGTGTTGGTGACCATTTATAAATCCGATTGGAACTGGTTCCAAAAAAAGATGGTTTCTCGGAAGCACTGTGATTCAGTGTCAGCTAGTCACGGGGACAAAGTAACCGCGACAGGCAATGTTTTCATATGTAATATATAGCCGCGTGATACTATTATTCAAAAGTAAGTATTACCGTCAATCTTTCCATATCCGGAGAGATACTCAAATTTACAAATCTGTAGTACTTTTACCTGCCAGGAGCACGTCCTCATGCGACCTGCTAACAATTCTTGAATTCGAAACAGAATTACAACGGTAGCTTTGTTTGAAATATCACTTACACGTACACAGATGTTTAATGTTTATCCCGGTTTCGAGTGCATGACGTCAGACGTGTACTCGAAGCCGAGTTCTTAAATTTGAACCGCGCAGACGCAAGGCTATTAATACTGTTTGACGATGATTATTTTCTTCTTCAATTATATATTACGTTGATGGGTACAACCTTCAAAGTCATCATAACAAGAATTATTGCAGTAAAACTTCATTATTTTAAAAATTAAAATTGTTATCGTCATTATAACTTATTCCGTACTGGATAGGTAACCACACAACTAAAATAGCCTGTTCGACTTGTGAGCTTTGGAAGCTGTCACCAGTACCTAGTTAATAATATCATCCACTTAAAGCGAGTGCATGAAAACAAAGGAGAAACTCGAACCGAGTGCCCTCTGTGCACAAGTTGTGCAAACAGTGGGGAGAAGTGACCAGCGACCACGGCTGCACCGCTTAGCTCGCTGTTGACCACAAGTGACATCTATCGACAGTTTAATGGATCACTGAGCTTTGTTCTAGAACCATTAAGCTGCTTGATTTATAATTACTTTATTAGTTTTAGTGGGCACTTACCAACTTTACTACCGGTTATGTTCCATTATATTTAACTTTATTAACTACTCGGACCTATAAGCTGGTTTTCACGATAATTTAAGTAAAAACCCGCTTCCGCGGGGAAACTATAATACGGAAACCTCAATCGTTCTAATAGAATATTATAGATGGCAGCACTTCCGTTTGTATCTAGTACCTGGAGCGAGTGTGTATGATAGATGTTTGCGTAATAATAATATCGATGTAACTGACTTATTAATACCATTAAGTTTATGTGCTCGCACTTGCATTTAACTAATTTCTTGTCATATTATTTTGAAGAATCAAAAATGCAAGATAATTTAATCTATATATATAAAAATCAATTGCTGTTTGTTTGTCTCGCTAAAACTCAAGAGCGGCTGGGCCGATTTAGCTGATTTTAGTTTAGAAATGTTTGTCGTAGTCCAGGGAAGTTTTAAATGATAAGAAAATGTGGAAAATTTGCGAGGAAGATAGTTAAAACAACAATTTCATTTTCCCACATAAACTGTTCTACCTAATTTCCTCGGGTACACTCGAATTGAAGCACGTATTAAATTAAGGGTTTTGAATCGACAGCATATGATCCGCGGTAGGCGAATACGGAAGGGTGGAGGGGAACTCGGGAGGAGGGTTCGCGGGACGGGGGAAGGGGGGAAGTAGAGTGAGGAGAGGGAAGGTGGAGGAGGAGGAGTGGGAGCGCGAGAGGGGAAGGGGACGCGGGAGAGGAAGGGGAGGAGGAAGATGAACGGGACGAATGGGAAAGAACGCGTAGGGAGAAACAATTTATTTATTAAATGGCATAGCAACGCATGCCGGGTACCAGCTAGTTGATAATAAAGGGAAATATTGATAAAGGCAAAGCCGAGGAACCAATACGCCACACTTTATTTCTACATAATTAGGTAATTGGTCAATTGGAAGAGAAGTCAATTCCGACTTCAGATGACTAGAAAATCTGGGTTTGAGTCCCAGTTCCCCAGTACTCCACCTCTTTTATATTTTCATTTAGAGTTAAAGATATTATCGTCTTTAAAGATTAAATTTTCCAATTAATAATAATAAAAAGCAATTCCTAATAAATTGAAATACAACTCATTAGCACACATCTGTCTCTTTCTCTTTATTACAATGAGAGATTCACAAATAAATTAATACAAACTTAATGCTATCTCACTGTTCCTTCACCCTTTCTTATGTTTTGTTTCTTTCTATGTGTAAATGTTACTATAAATGCCCTTACTACTGTAAATCTTAAGCTTTTCCAGTAAATTCCAAGATTTACCAATTTTTAATGGCAAAAGTCCGTTCGTATATCCTAAGATTTCCTAGTAAAACCAATGATTTACCAATTTACGGGCCTTTACAGTAGCATACAGCTTTTACAACCCACACAATGAATTTTTTGTATCGTTTAATTTTGTACCTTGATGAAACTCGTGTTAAGTGAAACCAGTCAGTCGTAATAAATTAAATAAATTCCGTGGTTATTAATAAAGCAGTTGTTTTATTTCTGTGTCAGACCATAAAGGGACTGCTTTCTACCAAAAAATAAAGAGTTATCTTACTATACAAAAATGAACGTTTCTTTGTTTCATCCCCTCAAGCATCTCCAAACCATTTATCTGATTTATTTATTTATATATAATTTCTCACCGTACATATGTTGTTTTGTTTGTTTACATAAAAAAAAATTAACCTCACTAGGACTAATAGCCTGTATTTAGATTACCATTTATAAATCTGGGTTAAGAAGCATTACAAACAAAACACGACATTCAAAACACTAAAATATTATATGGAGAAAAACAGAAATACAAATATTACAATAAAAATATATAAATAAAATAAATATAATATAACTATTCAAGCTTCCACTAACGGCAAACAGTGACCTAATATTCAAAATAATGAGAGTATTTGATCTTCGACAGATCTATGTAAAAAGTATCCTCATACATCTCCTTAAAAACAAACATGTGCTTTACGAAAAAAAAAACTTAAGATTTACACGTGATTCTAACAAAGACATATTGCAAGTTCCAGCGCTCTCTTCCACCTTTGGTCAACGTAGCTTTAGATACTTTGCCATGAAAATATTCAACATTCTCCCAGAAAACATCAAACTGAGTCAAACACAGAAAGAGTTTAAAAAATATGTTAAAATTTGGATATTTTCTAATGATCGAGCCTATACGGATGCTCTCACTCAAACGCCCTGTCATTGACAGTTGTTATTGTAGTTTTTGTATTGTGTATATACAATAATGTAATCTAAAATAAAGTTTTTGCTGTATGGAAACCTACATTATACATTTATAAAAAACCATAGATAAAATTGTAAGAAACAATTTACAAAAAATTCTGCCTCAATACAGGTTCACTTAGTGAGGCAGGCTATGCACAACTAAAAATATTGTATAATTATGGTACTTCTGTGTAACCGATCTTTCTATTATTATATATTACTTTCTACTTGTTAATTTTTTTGTACTGATGTAATCTACATTGAACGTGTACTTTTTTAGTTGTAATGTTGCCAATTTCATTGAATAAAGATATATTATATATTAGTTGACCATTAGGGTAAATTTGAGTATGTAAACATAAATAAATCCTTAATTACTATACCCACCATATATCCGATTGCGATAAAACTTTGGTGAGTTGTTGTGCGCACCCCCGCGGAGGTTTCTAAATATTTTGGTGAGCTATGCCATTATGAAATTTGAAAATAAAATTTACAATAGGTGTTGCGCGACTTTTTTGAAAAATTATTGTATTTATGAAGGAGTGAAATATTTGCAAGCCGGTTTATATTCCATTAATTTGAAGAACTAATAATCATATATATTCGTTAAAATCTTCAATTGACACGATCACATTTATTTCAAAGTTCAAGTTTTTTTTCAAAGATATCTAAAAACTAGATAAATCAGTGCCACTTTTAAAAATGTGAATGATAGCATGATACTTACCTACTTTATTGCTTGCTTGAATTCGTCACACAATCAAGAGAAGCGATTATATATCTTTTTTGGTTACGGGAAAGATCCATTACGGAATCGGCTGTCAATTGTGTGATTTTCTCTGACTCTTTGTGATTTGAGTGATTTCCTACGACTTTCAATTGCTTTTTCATTGGGTGTCGTAAGCCAATGACAGCTGCTGCACATTTAATTAGTTTTATATACGAAATACACAAGTTTAAAACACTGATTATGGAAATTGCAGTTTATTTCAACAATTACTATAAAAAAAAGTTATTAGTTTGGGTAAACCAGGTAATTCGTGCGTATTTAGATTGAAACGAAACTTCCTAAATGTCCAATCCATCATATACAGCTTTAAACGTATATTAAACTTGCAGGTTCCTGGCAAGCAAAGGAGTGTAAGGAGAATATATGACGGAAATGTGAATGGTAGAAGAAGTCAGGGACGTCCGAGGAAGACATGGCACGACCAAGTATATCAGTTACTTGAGTTGGGCCATGTGGAGAGTCGGAATAATAGAAGAGCATGTATGTGACGATGTATGAATGTGTACGAGGCAAGAAGTGTGTGCCAAGATCGAGTTGTTTGGCGGTCCGTCCTCTCTGTCAACCCCTACGGGGAAACGGCGTGATGGTTAGTTAGTTAGTTAGTTGGTTCCTGGCATGCGTTGCAATGCCATATTCAAAGAAATAAATTGTTTCAACATGCATATCTTTTCCCGTGCGTCCCCGTTCCCCTCCCGCGTACCATTCCCCTCCCACGTTCCCCTCCCACCTTTCCCGTCAAGCTTCTCCCCTCTTCCGCTCCAACGTCCCGCCAACCCCCCTCCCGCGATCCATGTATTTAGTCCTAGTACATTCAGTTTTCTAACGGCCACCTATTACAATTTTTTTATTGAAATTTTAATTTTTCTTATATTACAAATATTATTTTTTGAGTATTACAAGAACAATCAATCTAATTCGGTACCTAACATAGGCACCTATTTAAGATATCTCTAATATAAAAAATCCACAGGCAATTCTTTTGTTACAACAAAAAAACAGCTGCCTGCTAAATTCACATTCATCAAACGCGCGAACTGTCAAACGTGCAAAGATAAAATAGTCGTTAAGTTTTCTGAAATTATGAAATTTACTGCGCAATTTTCTTAATTTTTCTTTCCGTAAGAACCTTATATTTTAATATCTTTGGTAAGAACCTTCTACAAAGCATTAGAAAATTTAAAAATTTATATGAATGAAATAGGTAAAGTTAATTTTTACGTATATAGATGAATAAATAATCACGTATACTGGCAGTAATTCGTCTTTTAAACTAGTTAAAATTGGTGGCAGCTGTCATCGGCCCACAAAACACATTGAAAAAGCAATTGAAAGTCATAAAAAATCACCCAAATTTGACAGCCGGTTCCGTGTAGGATCTTTCCCGTGTCCACAAAAGATACAGAATCGCTCCTCAGTTTCCATTTTGCAAATGTCACATAAATTCATAGCAAATTTGAGATCATTGAACCAGATTTTACGCAGGACTAACGCAACGCATAAACAACCTAAATTAATATAGTTGATGATAATGTATGGTGTCCCCTCGCTGGTAGTTCGTCTATGTTGCAAAGAAAATTTTTCATTGGTAGATTAATTCAGAAAATACACTATAAAGTAGAAAACTTAAAAATAATAATATTAGAAAACGTACAATCATATAAAATCATTTTAAATTATTTCAACTCACGTGTTGAAGTTTGAAGTTAATCGAAAAGAACGGCATTAATGTTATACAGTATTATAGCTATTGGTAAAAATCATAATTTAGTAGGTTGTAAAGTATAATATAGCATATATAGGTATCGGTAAAAATTATACCTGCATTTATGTTAAACATATGTTATGCATGTTAAACAAATTGTTTACGGTTTTCGAAATTAATTTGTAGAAATCAAATACGTAATTAATTTCGAAAATCATTAACTTCAGCATTGCTTATATTAATATTAGTTTTGTACGTGAAAGCCAAAGGGTTTTCATTTTTAAAGGCATAGTAATTAAACTGCACAGTCGACTAATTGCAATCCATTTTAATATTACCAAACCTTATGAAATATTAAAAATATTAAATAAAAAGTTTTTATAATATAACTAACTATCGTGTCGTTTACCAACAGGGATCGTCACAAATCTCTGTTTTGGCACACACTCCTTGCCTCATTCACATTCATACATCGTATTTTATTATTATGATTTTGACATGGCCCGACTCAAATTTACTTGATCGTGCCATGTCTTCCTCAAGCGTCCACAAATTCTTTTACCATTCATATTTACGTCATATATTCTCCTTACACTCATTTCTTCGTTAATTCGCATTACATGCTCTACATGTCCCTTTCTTAATCTTACTCATTACAATTAATGAAATGAAACTTACTATTAATGTTAAACGGAACATACGTTTTTATCTAAACGTGCGTATATAGCGTTAATTGAATATTTTTTTAGTGCTCAATTCACACGTGGTAGAAGTAAAACCTTCAGAAAACTAAAGTAGCCATGAGGGTAGAGGAGACCGATAGGCTACGACACCGCACAAAGAGGAGACCGATTATACTATCTTATTCTCTCGCATTCTAAATACTAGAGGTGCATGTGTTTTTCTCTTTCAATCGAGTTAATTTTTTAATTTTTAGTTTATTCCTAATGAATAAATAATTTTGGTTTTATTTAATGTATGGAAATTATTTTAACAATAAGAAGATGTTCCTATTTAACACGACTTTTTTCGAATCACAACAGTTTTCACTCATCACCGCCTACTCCCTTGAGAATAAAATAATTTAAAAAAACAACATCACACCGAAAAACAACGAAATCCGCTAACAAAAAATGACAATAGAAATTTCCCAGCGGGCGGAAACGCAATGCGTTGGAAATGACTAAAACGACCATTAAAAAGCCCACCCAAATAACTTTCTTTGCCGGACAACATGTGGTATTGGTCCCCAAAAAACTGGAAAAAAAAATTCATCAGTAAGTTGAACCGGTCGAAAAAATTGAACTTCCGGCTGCGGAAATGGTCTAATGACGTAGTTCCGGCTAAACCAGAGCGGACCCGCATTTAGATGGTGTTACGTTATTGAAAGGACCGAGGATTTTGAGCGTGACATATTTTTAACGTTAAGGCGGAATTTTTCGCAATTTGTGATAATTAATTGCGACCGTGAAAGATTAACAAAAATTGTAAGTTTTTTTTTTAATTTATCGTAAAAGTTCGTTTTGGAAGCATTGCTTATTGCAATCTTACTTAAACACGTCGATATGTCGTGCTTGATTTTCGTACCCTTAAAAAAAATTCATGCAACTGAAAAACGATTTTTTTTTGGAAAATCACACAGGCAATGTGCGCTTTATAATTAGCGTGACGTTTCACGATTACGGTACCTTATCGTTATAATGATGCAGCTCTTTTTTACACATAAAATAATGGTAAGACACACAAAATACGTGTGACTGTTTCCTCTAAAGTACTACTTTTTTGCAATGGGATTGGCGTGTCATTTTCTTTATAAATGTGTGGAAGATGTATGATAATGACATATTTCCCTTGGGAGGGTGCAGACACGCGTTCACCGTTTGTCTCATTTTCGACTGTTGTTATTTATTGTGTAAGAAAAAACTGCTGCATTATATTATCTTTAAGAACAAAAGCAAAACCATCAGCGCATGGAAGTTTGACGATTTTGAATTTGTGAAATTCACCAATACTTCAATACTATCCTATTAAATACATTCCATAATTTCAAAATTATCGTCACGGCTAGTAGTAATGGTGGGGGTCTACGGAGACGTCACGGTGAGAGAGATGCAAGAAAATTATGACTCTTTTTCTTTGGAGGAAACAGACGGCCGGCGTAGTGCAGCGGTAAGGCGCTTGACTCGCATTCCGGAGGTCGCGGGATCGAATCCCGGCGTGGCAAATAAATTTTATTTGATTAATTAGTGTATTTCACAATTTATTCATTTAAAATAATATATAATATATTTGCAGCACGTTCCAGAGTGAAAGATACTCTCAGTATCGCCCTGGTGTAAGACCACCATTCAGAATTGAAACGTTGCTTGAAGTGGCTTTCGCTGCGTTTGGTGACCAGATCTGAATAGCCAGGTACTTCCCCTCCTTCCTCATCCCTATCTCCTTCCCTCGCCACTACCTTCAGCCTCACTACATACCCCAATTGGGGATGCCATAGTCTCACTGGCTCCAGACGGGAGCAGTTGTGATTCTTGTGCGGTATTCATGTAAAAAAAAAAGACCTACTTACATTATGTATCTCATCTTTTGACAGAGTTGTATTATTATTGTGTTAAGGAACGTATGTTTATTGGCTTGTTTTCCGTCACGGCACCGTAACCGTGAATCCTCATAGCGCTTTAAGCGCTTTCTGCATTTGATACTAAATTCGTGGAGATTCGTTATTTGACGAATATAACTTTGCACAACTTAATAAATTTGAACTGGACCAGTTTCACTGCGCAACGTGCATGTTTATAATGGCACATTTTAAATTATTAATAATAAAATAATATAATTTGAGAGGCGGGTATGGGTATCGCCGCCCAGGGAACTATTTATTAGATTACCGACACCTCTGTCATAGGTCACCCCAAGCGGGACAAAGGAAACAATTTGGCCGTCATTCTTGATCCCACTGACACCAGATTTCTACCCTGAACTTCTCTTTTCCTTCCCAGAACTTCCTCTCCTTCCATTCCTATAAAAGACCCTCCACATAGCGTCCCCAAAAATGACATAGGCCCTGAGGGAAATCATTTTATTCAGGGCCTCCTGCGTGGAGAATTTGTTAAAAAAAACTTATATGCTAGTGAAATTCTAAGTAGCATATATTTTAATATACAGTACTCGTATATAGGTCACTTATAACAAACACTACAGTATTTTGATATCCGTCTCTTAAAAGCTAATAAAAGTTCTATAAGTTAAAATCATGTTGCTTTTAACAATAGTTCACAAACTGGTGCCCATCATGTTACTTTTTTTACGACTTTCACATTGCTAAATACATGCTAAGTAGCACGAAAAATATAATACATCCGTGTCGCGTGAAATAAGTCATGTTTAGTTATGTGTACCTAATAATAATTCTATGAGTGTATGAGACATAAAATATTGTAATAGGCATTCAAGAAAATCTATTTTATCATGATGTACATGAATGTAATAAACATTTAGCACTGTACTTACAAATTTATTATAACAATTTACATCTGTTTCATAATTAATTATTTATAAAATATTCGTATGTCAAAAGTGGGAGCGAATAAGTAGCGATTTGCAAAGCTGTTATGTCTTCGGCAATCTGGAACAGAATGGTTCCTTTTAATTTGTCCCGCAGATGGTGACTTTGTTAAAATGTTGAGGGATCGCTATTGGCGTGAGAGGAACTAATAGGAATGTTTCCGATATTCAAAATGGCTGCATCGTTCGCTACCACACTACGAAAATTCAAGCTTAAGCCCTCTAACTATTGTGATATTGCTGCAAGTGCCAGTTCGTTCAGATAACTGGCATTACGAAAGACATGCCAATCAACTTTATTGGTACTATCCTGGTGGTGGCCAAAACGAGAATCGAAAAATGAATCCTTTCGGATTACTTCTAAACAAAAAATATTATCTTACAGCCCAATCATGGATATGTTCCCCCACCCACTCTTCATTAATCTCTAGCAACGCCTCCACCCCTACCACAATCCTTAGTAATAATACATTGTTCCCGCCCACTATTTTGAAATTGTCAAATCAGTATACGTTTGTCCTGACGAAGGAACGGTCGTTCCGAAACCGGTCGGCTTTAATAAAATATACAAGTGGTTCAAACAAAGTAACATTGTTTCATTTATCATTATCTTCTTGTTCGTAGATGGTGGCAATTTAAATATATTTTTTAAAAATTTTTTATAATTATTTTTTATTTATTTAAGGAGAAAACACAGATACAGACAATAATTAACAAAACAATGTTATGAACAATAACTTGAGAATTCGCCTGCCCCCCAACTATTTCTCACTGATTGACTTGATAAACAAAGATTTTCAAAAACATTTTTTATACATGTTTAAAAATAAGTCATAATTAATAATGAATCGAAAATGGTTTAAAAAGAAGCACATAAAAAGTATAGTGAATGATATATGAGTTTTCTTTTTTTATAGGAAAACAGCCTTCAATTTTCTACCAAAAGTGCTATAAGTATCAAAAAATATATCGGAATCCTTAAGGTTGTGGTTTTTATTAAACAATTCGCACATTCTTCTGATTGGATCCCTGACACCAGCATTTGTACGTGTCCGGTTAATGTGGAATAAGTCGTTAAGCCTAGTTGTTCTGGGTGGTATTTTAAAATGAATTAGTTTGAGTAAGTCAGGACTGTCGATAACGTTGTTGCAGATTTAATACAGGGTCATTAGGTCAACGTATGTTCGCCGGTTAGATAGATTGGAGACATTATATTTCGAGAGCATATTTGTGTATTCCCGTTTAGGTGCGCTCATCCATTCTGTGTTTGAGGAAGAAACCCTTTCTGCAAGTTATGCTGTAAAATATTGCATATTGTATGTCTGCGAATACAATATTGGATTGAACACAGGATGGTACGCAGGCGAGCTACTAATAAATCACGTCCTTTCTGCTCATTGTAAGAGACGTGCATCTGTCAGTCAAGCTATATAGTTATATGTTGTGTTTGTGTTGGTTGGTTGGTCAAGCTATATAGCTATATGTTGTGTTTGTGTTGGTTGCAGGTGAGAAGAAGGCATGTAGGGCGAGCGTCCGAGGCGGACTGCCAGGGTCCATGGGTTTCCCCGGAACGGCCTGTTGGCTCGCAGCTCTCTATAGCATAATGGTCACAGGTAATTAATTCTATTCACATAATATTTTCTATAATATCTTGTTTTAATTTAATATAATTTTCATAATTGCAAATAACAGACTGCGTTTATTTTCTCTACACCTGAACAACAAAGTGTCATTTCATCAAAAAAGTAGATGATTTTTATAAATTATAATAAAAGTTAAATTTACCTTTTTCGTTAGATGTTTTTTTTTTACATTAGTTCCATACAGGAAAATAATTTCCCTAAAGGCCCACGTCATCTTTGAGGATGCTGTGTCATTTTTTAGGAAAGGAAGGAGAGGAAGTTCTGGGAATGAAAAGGGTATTAGAGATGGGTAGGATTCTGGGGGTCAGTGTGTCCAGGAGTGACGGAAGTATGAATCCATCACTCCGGCCTGCCATGCAGCTGGTGGCCAAACGCATCCGCTGTCAGAATCCGGGCACCCGGGTTTTTTGGGGAGTTAAGCCCTGTAGCGCTACCTCCTTCTTTAGACAACGTTTCGGACAGCGTTACAATGTCCGTAATCAAGGCAGATGTGTGAAATTAACGATTTTTATTTTATTATATAAAACTAAAAATATGGAATAAGCCGATAAACCGCAGTAAGTAGCTTAAATATTTCCGTATTAATATTTGAACGCGTGGTGTTAATTAAATCGAATAGAAAACCGAACACCCAAAAATCTACATCGCTTGAGTGGCAATATAAAAGTATGACATGCATTGAGACATTAATTTCATTTCTCTCAAGAAACTCACAAGGATTTCGTTGAAGATATCAAGAGACATCATTTAATATATGAGTTAATTAGCGGCACCATAACCCGTGTCCATGCAGTACTGAGCCAAAACGTCTGTTCTGCTATTTGGTCTGCAAAGCAGAGCTGTTTGAATTTTTTAAGTACGTCGCAGAGTGCAAATCTTGACAATGTATGTAACCTTCTGGTATATAGATTAGATTTAGATTTTTTTTGCGTTATTTGTTCCAATACATATTTTTCTGGCATGGGGCCCATAGGTACAGCAGAAGCGTAATTTAGTATGCTGAGAATTAATTATAATGCTTATTTTCATCGCTCATGCATAATTTATCACATCGATATATTACATGGGGAGTGTAAGATAGTAGATTTGAACACCAACGTGGAATTCTCCCAACGATGTTATAATATAAGTTCTTGCTTGCAGGAGTATCTCTAGTGATACCGTGCTTAAACGTACTGCCCTTATAAAGGCACCCTTAAATCATAAGAGAGAGTTGGTTACTTTGAATACCTAGCAAAGTTTTTGTGAAAAATTACGTACCTCACCTTGGGTCCGAAACCATTTGGCGTATACTAATTCAGATGTGTTCTAAATTTTGTTGTTTTTAATTTTAAAAAATGATTATATACTCGTACCACAATTTTTCGGCTAATTAGATGAATTTACACAGGCGTGAATTTCACATACCAATGTTTTTCTTTTATATGTGAATACCTCAAAAGAGTCCCAACTGTTCCCGTCTGGAGCCAGTGAGACAATGGCATTACCAATTGGGGTGTTTTGTGAGGCTGAAGATTGTGTGGAGGGAAATGAGATAAGAGAAAGAGGAAGGTGGGGAAGTGCCTGGTTATACAGACCAAACACTATCAGTATCACACTGGTGTAAGACCAACATTCAGAATTGAAACTTGAAATGGCTTTAGACGTATTTGGTGACCAGATCGGAATAGCAAGGTACTTCCTCCACCTTCCTCTTCGCCATCTCCTTCCCTCTCCACTACCTTCAGCCTCTCAACATATCCAAATTAGGGATGCCATCGTCACTAATTGGCTGTAGACGGGGACAGCTTGGGACTCTTGTGGGTTATTCAGATAAAGAAAAACACGACTGTAGCCATTTCAAGCAAATGAATGGTGGTCTTACGCCAAGGCGACTTGAGAGTATCTTCAACTCCGAAAAGTGCAAGAAATGAAACTGCAAGAATTACCTATGGACAGGAATTACACATGGACGAAAATTCACACGGAGAGTATAACAACTAATCTAAATTACAGCTACTAGAATTACACACGTATGTAAAACCTAACTTTTTTAATAAAAAAATATTTAGCACACAAACACTCAAATCAATCCCATTAAAACTGTTTTTTTCTATTCTGTAATTAAAATAGATGAAAGTCTTCCACATGAAATATTGGTACGTGAAATCACGACCTAATTTCCACAACGAGAGCAACACTAAATTCGCAGCATGAGATAATTAAAAAATGCGTGTAATTGTGACAAGTGAAAAACCGTTTTAAAAAGTTCTGTCTGTAACTTCAAATTATGGAAACGATAAAAAATACCTGTGAGCTCATTGCGGTTCATAAAATAAGAAGTACAATGAGTACGAATAATGTAAGAAGTACGATGTTATCACACTCGATACTAAATAACGTTTGGTTTCAAAACCGCTCTGTCATTTAGAAGCACGGTCTAACGCGCATACAGTGTGGTAAGTAAATGAAAATTGCCAACATTTAAAATTAAATTACGAGTCGTTCCTACAAAAAACCTTTTTTTTTACATTTCTCATTTACCGTGTATTTGTGTATTCAAAATGTGTACCTATAAATTCTAAATTTTACTATCTAGCGAAAGTTTGTATGTATATATATGTGTTTATGAGTATAAATATCACTCACGAACCACTGAATGGATTTTAATTAAACTTTACAATTATTATTAAGCTCTTACAACAAAATAACATATGGGCTATAATTTATAAGGCTAGCTAGGAAGGGGACGCGGGAGGAGAACGGGGATGCACGGTAAAGGTGATTCAGGGAGAAACAATGTATTTCCTTGAATATGGCATTGCAACGCATGCCGGGAACCAGCTAGTAAACGCAAAAGTTTGTATGAATGTATGTGTGTTTGTTACTCTTTCACGCAAAAACTACTGAATGGATTTTAATGAAGCTTTATAATAATGTAGCTTATGCATACATACATTAGAATAATATATAGCATAGGCTATAATTTGTGAAGCTAGCTAAGAAGGAAACGCGGGAGCGGAACGGGGACGCACGGGACAGGGAGACTGTATTTTCTTGAATATGGCATTGCAATGCATGCCTGGAACCAGCAAGTCTATTATATTAGTGTAAAACCGTTTTATGGCAACTTCGAAAAAATGTGGAGACACTGTATGTATGTGAATGAAACAAGGGAGGTGAGACAAGTCCGAGATGTTTGGCAATCTGCCTCTCAACCTACCCCTACAAAAGGTTAGTTCGTAGTTTAGTAGGCAGTTCGAAGAATAAAACTGGCCTTAGATATCATCGCACAATTCATTAAAAATTAATACTTACCGACCCGAGAATAAAAGTATCAATTTTCATCCTCTCTTGTCTTTGGGCCGACAAGTTAAAAAAAACCGCCCCGTCATCACATGGAAAGTCACTTACGGTTATATTTCAGCTCTAGTAGGGGTGGCGAGGGGACAAATGGCCGTGAAAAGCCCAAAAGTCCTGAAAACACCCCCCATTTGATTTATATGATTGATCTCCACAACCCGCTAATAATTCATAATAATATGAAGCGAAATCTCCGATTCATCGCGTCGACAGAAAATATTTTCGATAAATCGTTGGAAAGGAAAGCTTTGAAAGTACCTAATTATTTTTTAAGATGAAGCTGTACGTGAAATACCATTTAGATACTGTTTTTTTTAATTTTTTTTTCGAGAAATCGACAGTTTACATTTTTCCAGCATGCACATTTTTAAATTTTTTTTTTATTTATTGAAACATTTATTATAATTACAATTTGACAACATAATAAAACAATAATATTTCAATCGCTCTCCTAATAAAACAGTTGCTTGTGTTTAGGAGAGGACAAATAAATACTTTTACATCTAAGTATATAAATTAAAAATATTATTACAAAAACTAATAGTAATTTTATAAGAAAATGAAGGATTGATAAAGCAAAACAGATTTCTAAACAATAAGTAAAGTTATGAGGTGGTATTAGAGTATTTCAATTAATTTTTTTTTTTAATTTGTCGTAGTTTTCTTCCGATCGTATAACTAGGGGTAATTTATTGAATAATTTTATACCCTTGAATACATAGTGATGCTGTGCTGTTGTGGTTCGCACTAGTGGCACAGTAAATCCTCCAACAGATATTATTCTTTTGCTTATATTTAATTGTGGTAAATTATTTTTACAATTATTTTATAGGGCAGTAATAAGATGACTTTTATTAATATTTTTTTAATTGTTTCCAGTGGAAGTAGGGATGATTTATATGAACCCCCCCAAGCTATGATTCCATATTGTAGTACAGACTGCGCAAGTGCGTAATAAATATCTTTTAGTATTTTTAATGTTACAGTATTTCTAAGTCTAAAACATGTTTGTATAGCCAAAATAAAACCAATTATGGATTTCCTCCTTGCGGCTTTACCTCTGATTAAACAGCATAATAAAAAATTAGAAATAACAAAATTTATAATAAAGGAGTATGAGACCAAAAATTTTATGAAACAAAAGATTAAGTATGTAAAACTAAAATTTACATAAAACATAAAAATATCAATACATTGGTAACCATAAGAAGCTAGGTTGTACATATAAATCAAATCATAACAAAATTAAAGTATAAACGATAGAAACATAGACACATAACATCTGAGAAATACTCTTTTATATACCCATTATATTTGGTAAGTTCGGAATTGAAAATGTCCACCTTAAATAATACGCTTTTGTAACTATTGCATTGTCTGTTCAGAGAAGAATTCTGCTTACAGCTTGTCTTGCATTGATCCACCCTGAACAGGACAGAAGAGCGTGTTGTATGCGCAGGCACATTAAAATGAATTTTATTTAGCAACTCTGGGCATTGAATATTATTGTCAACTAATTTATACAGGAATATTCCATCCATATGATGTCTTCGTACACTCAATGAAATTAGAACTACTCATTGAAACTATCATTATGTCAGTCAAGCGATTAAATAAAAAAAATCAGAGTGTGCAATTCACACATAGTAGAAGTGAAACTAGAATGTCGCTAGATGTCGCTTTCTTTTCTTTTGCCTGTTTATTTTTATTTTAAAGTGGTTTGCAGATTGGATATTGATTTTACAAAAATAAAACTGTTTATCTTTTTTGGTTTTGGTAGGTTTCGAACTTCCGTTCGCTGGTTGTCTCTCTGGGCGCTGAGAGTCAGGCGCTTCATACCGCGGCGCTATTGGAGACCCGCGCGTAGTCGTGAATTTACCGCATTATATTAGAACCGAGAGCGTCAAATAATACATTTTTTGACGCATTTCCGTTTCCCTGAAAAAACACTAACGGGGCCAAAGAAGTTTCACTTCAAAAATATATATTAATAATGAATTTATTCTTTATTCTAAACATCTATTTCTTTTAAATAAGTTTTAAGATTTTCACGGCCAAAAGCATTTTCGTTATATGTTTTTGGGGTGTTGTATTTGTTTTTGGGGTGACACATCTGACGGATCTGCCGGATCTGCCCTGATGATGGACACTGCAACGATGTCCGAAACGTTGGCTAAAGAAGGAGGTAGCGCAACACGGCACAACACCCCAAAAACATATAACGAAAATCTATTTCTTTTGTTGAAACGCTTGACAGATGCTTAGATGAATTAATAGAGTGAAAATAAGTTATTTACAACAAAGCGCATAGTTTCACTGAACTAGGTCACAGTTTAACTGCCCATTCATATAAAAATATTCTTTGAATTGTTGTCATTTTCATAAGTGGTGGTACGTTTTTTGTTCGATTGGCATGAATATAACGTGTGTTGAATATTTATAATGTCATTGGATAGATCTTGTAATTTTTCAAGATTGCTCAAGTTTTTATGTAATTAGGTACAATGAAGTCCCGTTAAAGTGCTGGATAGCAGTTTGTCAATGGGTTCTTATTAACAAACTATTTTATATTTTTAAATTATATTTAGGTAAATATCTACTTTTGAAAGGCAATGTTTTCCCTTGACATACATTTATATAAATACTTTCAACTTCACAAATTCTTCAAATATGATATTCTGTGATTTTTAGTTAGTCTATCAAAAAAAAAATAAAATGTAAATTAAAGCTTCCAAGTGATGCCGACGGATGCCAGTAGAGAAAGTGCTTCTATCGATGGCCGACAGAGGTACCCGTGTTGGTGGTAACCGTTGAGACTGGTTCTGGCCAGCCTACCACCCAGATTATTATTTATTATAAATTAGCCACTGGTATAGACAGGTCATGTGACTTGTAGCATAATTATTGTAAACACGTAAACTCAAGAACCTATAGTTATTGAGAAGTACCCCCCACATAACTAATAACGTTTGAAAATAAATAATACCAAACATTACAATTGTAAAAAGTAAGCCAGAATAAAATATCACTTATACTAGCAATTGCGAAGTTTTGGCAGTTACAGTAAAATTATTTTAACTTAGAATTTCCTGATGAGAGTTTCAACCACTAAAGTTCTGGTTTTAGAAATTTCCATCTGGTCCCAAAAGACACGCCGCTTTTCTTGTCCGGGCGGAGTTACAAAGCAGGTACCAATAAAATACTTATTTTTTGGTGGTCATTTATTTTTTTTGCATGTTATGCGTTTCTTTGCAATAATTTGACCACTCATTGGATACTTTTTTTGTATTCGAGAAAAAAAGAAATTTACATTTTCACACAATTAACTAGAAATAATTTAACACGTTAAAGTAAACTAAATATTATAATATATATTTCATTACTTTGTTTATCAAGAATAAATATTAATATATTTTTTTAATTTATCCAGCTTTTTTAATTTTTAATGTCGTTTGGGAGGCATATAAGTTGCACCCTTCACCTCGTAACCAATGGATTACTTACCACAGTTAGTGACATTGGCGTTTAAATGTAAGTTAACGTGTTGTCGTGTAAAGTATTTGTGTACTTGAGACGTACATAATAGTCTAAAGTAATATTTTAGGTGAAAATTAAAAGATTCGATGGTACCTAATTGTTTTTTTTACATTAACTCCTCACAGGAGGTCCTGAGGAAAATAATTTCCCTCAGGGTCTATGTCATGAGACGCTGTGTGGAAGGTCTTTTTGAGGAGAGGAAATAATGAACATTGGTCTTGAAGAAACCTATGTTGTAGGAAGGAGGAAATACAGAGGCCGGCAAATCGTTCCACAGCCAAGCTGTTGAACGCAAGAACGAATCGAAGAAGCGATCCGTGTACATATATTGGGCACGCGTTTGGCGTGTTTCCCAACTATGCACCGGTGCCGACGGGATCAATGATGCTAGTTCTTCGGAGCATCTTCCATTGATATACCGGTAGAACAAGGATAGCATTCCCACTGTCATTCCCGTCTGTGCTCCAAAGATTGCAATAGTTGATCCCCAGTTTGACAGTTTCCCGGCATACTTGTACACAACATGCAGTCGGTTTAGGGAAAATGCGGTATACCCACTTACGTAACGAATAACTAAGTTTCGCCGAACGAGTGTGCAGAGAGGATATCTCTCTATCCATCGTATCGTATCTATCAATCTATCGTAGAGGATCTATCATAACTTTACAAAAGTATAAAACATATTTTCATTACAATGCAAAAATAAACTACTTGTCCATGTACCTACTGTACAGGACAGAGTATAATTTTGGATTTTCAGGGTCAAGAGTATAGTAAAGGTGACGTTATTTATTTTTGGAGTGCTATGCCGTTTTGCGCTACCCCCTTCTTTAGCCAACGTTTCGGACAGCTTTCAGTGTCCATCATCATCTGCCCTGCCCTCATGCATCTGCCCTGATGATGGATATTGTAACGCAGTCCGAAATGTTCGCTAAAGAAGGAAGTAGCGCAACACGACTTAACACCCCGAAAATAAATTACGATAATTGGAGCGTATCGGTACAAAAAACCAACGCTGTAAATATTTTTTTGATATTCATACCAACTTTTTAAGGTATTTTTGTAGTCGATTTTGATTTTGAAATTGATGCATGAAAAAAATGCTCAAAAAAATTATACTTTTATAATAACGATGTTTTCGGGGGGCCAACTGGAATTAACTAAAGATATTTAATTACAAGATATATGCTATGGTGTTCGCCCGGCTGTCGGTGGATTACTTCTCAATGGGAATAGTTTGAATACGGAACGTAATTGATTTTTTAAAGGTGTGCAGTAGTATTGGTTAACAATCTAGTTTGAACACGGAAAGCTTTCATATGATTTTTTGAAGGTGTGCAGTAGTATTGGTTGACAATATCGGCGACGCCAGGAAACACAGTCCCACCCAGTAAAAACTGCGGATAGCACATCTCTTATTAATCTCATCTTAATTAACGGTCGGATCACCAAATTAAATGTACAGCATTTATTTTATGAACCGCAATGAGCTAAAAAGTTTTTTTTATTATTATTTATATAATTTGAAGTTACATACAGAACTTTTTACAATGGTTTTGTAACAAGTCATAATTTCACGCATTTTTTTAAATTACCTCATGCTGCGAATTTAATTTTACTCGCGTTGTTTAAATTAGGGCGTGATTTCACGTACCAATTTTTCACATGGGCAGGCTTATACCTATTTTAATTAGCTATATTCGGAATTACACAGTTGAAAAAAACGTTTTTAATTGGATTGAATTTGAGTGTTTGTGTGCCTTATAATATTTATTAAAAAAGTAAGGGTTTTACATGTGTGCAATTCTAGTAGCTGTAAGCAGTTGTTTTTATAGGTAGTTGTTTTTCTCTCCGTTTGAATTTTGTCGGTGTTTAAATATGTCCGTGTGTAATTCTTGCAGTTTTATTTGTTGCACTTTTAGGGGTGGAAGATACTCTCAGCATCGCCTAGGTGTAAGACCACCATTCATTTGCTTGGAATAACTTTAGCGGTTTTTTTTAAATCTGAATAGGTACCTTACAAATAGGAGCGTGACCTCCATAAAGGCACATAAGCACTACATACCCCACCGTATTTATAAAACATAAGCATCTAAATAATATTATAATTAATTTAATTATTTCTAAAAATAAATACACACTTTAAAAAATAAGCGCGAAAAAGCTGAGCAACCGGAACTACGCGAGCGCTACACTACAAACTACAAACGTGGCATACACTATAACTAGAAACTACACGCGCGCCCTCCGACTGCTTCACTAAAATGCGACTTAAGCAGGAATTATTTCTGCTTAGAGATAACTTCATACAAGATATAGAGTAGAACTCTCGTTTTTAATTTGTTTCTTAGAGGTTTTTTAGGCAGTACTTCCTGGAATAAAATTAGCAAATGGCAATCAGTGATGACAGTGACATCTGTTGTTATCTATTTCTATCAACTAGTTGTCTTACTAGGAGCAAGCACACTTAGCGAAAGGAGTTATTTTTAGTAAGTTTTTTTTTATTTATTTGAATTAATTCGGCGGTTTTCCTACTGCCGACCCTGATCAAAAACTCTGTGAGCGCCACTGCTTACAGCAGACCCAGCTGCTCCTGTCTGGAGCCAGTGAGACTATGGCATCCTCATTCGGAGAATGTTATGAGCATTCAGTCTACTTTTATCCTTCCTCTGCCTCTTCCATGTTTCACTGCCATACAACATACAAAAGAGCAAAATTAGACCTTTCTAAATACTTTCCAACTTACGAACGAAATACTTTCTAAACGAATAGTTTTAAATAAACAACATTAGACAGCTAATCATTTTAGAGTATATTAAGAGAACTAGTACGGGAAGATGCTGCAACTCTTAGCTGATTGATACTTGTTCAGTTACACTTTACATTTAACTTTTTAGATTTATTTGGACTGCATTCAGTAGAGAAAACTTTGTTCCTGATCAGTGGAGTGCAGTTCATAAAGGCTGAAAAGCTCCTACCCTAAGAAATAACGAAACACAAAATATATATTTTTTTAAACTGCGGCAAATTTCTCTTTAAAAGACTATTTTTTATGCCACAATACTCAACATTCTACAATTAAATTGTGTCTATTTGAAAACATTATATGCACTTCTAATCACAGAAGACAATATTAGCGACTCTCAATTGAAAATTTAAAAGTAGAAAAATCAGATGAAGATACGGTCGCTTGTAGGAAGTGATATATAAAAATAAAATAAATATTTATAGTTTTAGTTGCAAATCTGATTTATGGCATCACATTTTACTTCCTGAATCTATTTTTATGGGATACATGACGCAAAGCCAGACACCCCCATGCTGCTTGTATTAAAAGTTGTGCAAAAGTGTTTATTATTGCTAGTAATTTTTATACAATTAGTTCAATGAAATCAGATTACCAAAAAAATATCGAGTGTGGTTCACACGCGATAGAAGCTAAACTTTATCAAAAACAATCTCAACCAATAAGAGCCTTTAAAAGTGTGGTCATAATAAAGCGGCCAATGAGTGCAGACCTTCAGTTTCATATCTCAACCAATATAATCAAAGCCATCAATGAGCGCAGTTCGATGCTTCGCAGGTGCTGTGATGCGTCATTTCCGTTTCCTCCGATTTCCAAATTACAACGAGGCTAAAGAAGTTTCACTTAAAAAAAACAAAGCAAATACACAAAATGGTTAATTCTACAAAGGAATGAAGAATTATAATGCGTTGCGGTAAACTTTAAAGTCTGGGCCAACCGGTTGGTTCCAAGTTGGTTCCTCATTGCTGAGGATCCTGACTCCCTACTCCAATTTCCATGGTGGACATTATTTCTCCACTCCTCGCGGTTCTGCGCTGCGTGGAGAACTGTGGACATCGACGTACCAGACGCCTGTTATATTTCTTCGCTTCTTCTGCCTTCCTTTGTTGTACAAATTACAAAAATAAAATTGATACATAAAATTATAAAATGCTGTTTAAAAATTAGAGTCACCATTAATTTTAACCCATCACAAAAGGTTTTACAGTTTTCATAAATTGTCAGTTTTTTCGCAGGTTAACGGACAACATTAACATTTTTTTGGGGTGCGGATGGTGTTTTCAAATATTTCCAACTATCGCCCAAAATGCCGAGGGTTTAAATTGCCATAAATCTTATTTAAGTATAAATCTCACTTAAGTTTTGTAGTATTATGACAAAAAATCGTCATACAACTACAAACAACCTACCTGGTTGGGTTTTACACAATACACAGCTACACTTACCTAGATACATCTACTTATATCATGGACTCTGTGCTTATAGCTTGATTGTCACATATTCCTTCCTATCCATCCCTATCATGTTCTTAATCCCCATCCTATCCCATCCCTATGTACCTGTCATTTAATGTTACCATAACAATCAGTCGTCAATCGAAACTCGCCGCGTAAACATCTAATATTCCGCGGGCCGTATCCGCAAACTGCAGTAAAGTACCGCGACTGATAGTCTTACGAGTGCATCATCAAACCCAGCCGAGATAGAAGAATAAGAGAAGTGCAGCGCAGTAAGTCCTTTTTCTCCCATTCTTTTATGTGCATTCATTTTTACTTGTGCAGTGGTCTTTCATACATTTCAAAACACATAAAAAAACATTCAATGTCCTTCGACATCCGTATCCACACATGAACCACACATCACCACCTTTTGTCGTAGAGAAATGCACACCACTGGTCCCGATGATGTCAACTTCCAATATGATAGGGCACCATAAAAATTTAAACTGAGAACGAATAAGACGATTTGTCGGAAAAAAACTGGAATAATTTCCACGACATCCCTTAGCTGCGATTAAGTGAAAATTCTTATATGTTTGCATTAAATAAAAGATAATGCTTGTTGAAATAAAAACTTGAAACAACGATAATAAATTATTAAATAATTTCACAAGGGGATGTTTTAGAAAAATATGGCAGGTCTGAAAATTGAAGCCACAGCTCAGTCATCCAGGAAAATGCCCGGTTGAACCCCACACAGGACGCATGTCATTATAAAAATAATAATAACGAAAAGAAAAACAGTTTAAAAACTTATTTTTTAAATTAACTCGTTGTCATTCTGGCCCCGCTTTGAGATGTTTTAAAACTTTGCACCTGTTTTAAAAAGCAAAGCTTTAATAAGTGTTGATCAAACTGCAGACTCACCCCGTTCATTTTTGTTAATTAAAAACCCCCCCCTCCACACCCGCTATGTTGTTTTTCACGCTGAGTGAAAATTTAATACCAAGTTGTAGGTAGTATATTTTTAATGCATTTTCTTTGCTCTTAAATAATTAAGATCCCGGATAGGTAGTGCCACTTTCCTAGGAACTGAAAGTTGCAGTCAAAGTTCTATGCACTTTAGAGTAGCCTGCAACCCGGAGCTGTAGCCTGTTCGGACGGGTTGTTTTCTTATGCCTTTTAAAGGCTAAGTACTAATAGGTATTTCACCGGATCAAGTCCGACTAATTGCAAGAGGAGGTTATACTTGTAGCGAAGCTCATTACAGAATTAAATGGATTATACTACGCGGTGTAATGGCTCGCATGCTCGACTTTTGGTCTGTTTCTTTTTTACTTGCGACTAACATGGGTTGAAATATTTTGGATTGGATTTCCTTAAAAATCTAACATATCTCAGCGAGCTAACCATCACACCGTTTACCCGGCGTAATATTTTTAGCTGCCCACATTTTTTTTTGCTTGGCGAGGTCTCTTTGTTTATTTTTTTTTAAATTGAAACTTCTTTAGCCCCGTTAGCGATTTGAAATTCGGATGAAATGGAAATGCGTTACAATTTTTTTTCATTTGACGGTCCTCAGTTCTAATATAATGCGGTAAATTCATGACTACGCGAGGGACTCCAATAGCGCCGCAGTATGAAGCGCCTGACTCTCAGCGCCCAGAGAGACATCCAGCGAACGGAGGTTCGAAACCTACCAAATAAAAAAAATAAACATTTGTATTTTTGTTAAATCAATATCCAATCTTCAAATTACTTTAAATTAAACAGGCAAAAGAAAAGAAAGAGATATCTAGTTTCACTTCTACTGCATGTGAATAGCACACTTTGATTTTTTACATTAGATCCACACAGGAGACCCTGAGGAAAAACATTTCCTTCAGGGCCTATGTCATATTTGGGGATGCTGTGTGGAGGTTTTTTTAAAGGAAATGAAGGAAAGGAAAGGCAGGAAAAAGGAACGAGGGGCGGGTAAGAATCTGGGTGTTGATGAGTCTAGGAGTAATGGACGAATGAATTCATCTCTCCCACTACAATGCAAGGTAATGGGTCGAGAGAGTCCGGCTGGAGAGATCTGGTTTAGGTCTCTCTGAACCAAACTCTCCTGATCCGACCCGCCATGTATTAGGTGGGCAAACGCATTGGCCGCCAAGACAAACCTCACCCCATGAACTCGGGCACCCCTGCTAAGTCACCAAACGTAGCGAACTACTTGGTTTGACCTATGGAAGGGGTGTTGGTTACCCAATAAATGGTTCCCGGGGCGGCTACCCATAACCGCTTCCCAAATTTAAATTCATACATTCTCTTGTATTATTCTGACTAAAGAGTTGGATTCACTTGATCGTGCCATGTCTTCCTCATGCGTGCCCGATTCCTTCTATCAGCTTGAGCTCATTTCTCCGTTAATTCATCTAAGTGTCAATTTCTGAAAATTGTTCAATATTCACTCGTACATTCAACCTAACCTAACCTAACCCAAACAGAATCTTCAGAAGTATGCTTTGATAAACACAACGCTTTCCTTTATTTTTAGAGGACATAAAATAATTTTTTTATTTTAACTATTATTAGAACAGTCGTAGATATTTAAATAAAGAATTGTTTTCATAACAATAATTACGCGTTCGTTCGAGAAAATGCAAAAAGATTTTAAAAAGTACGCTAGCAAAGTGATGGTACGTAGATATACGTTTTAAAAAATGTTTTATTCGCGGTAATGGTCCAAGAATTTATTTTGCTGCGAGAAATGTTATTTTGTTAATTTTTATTTCTTCATGGTAATTCTGCTATTCTTTCCGCATTTCCGTACATATTTTATTTGTTTTTTCATTCAGGTTCTTGGAAATTATGGTTCTTTTTCCAATTTGATTATTTTATTATTTCCGAAAGACGTGGAAATAATAATAACATTATAATATGCGCTAAGCGTTGGTTTTTAAGGAAACGTAGAAAAATATCCCTTTTTTTGACTAGATCAGATTTTTTTTCCGTTAGCTCAACACAGAAGGCCCTGAAAAAATTCTCTCAGGGCCTTTATCATCATTGATGACGCTGGGTGGAGGTTCTTTTAAACGAAAGAAAAGAAAGGAAGTTCTAGTAAGGAAAAGGGTATGAAGGGTGGGTTGGAATTTAGGGGTTAACGCATCCAGAGTGACGTATGAATCCTTCCTTCCCACTGCGGTGCAAGGCGATGGGTCGAGAGAGTCCGGCTGAAGAAGTCTAGGATGGGTCTCCCTCAACCAGTCTCTCCCATTTCAGCCCGCAATGCAGTAAGTGGGCGTAAGACCTAGACAAAGCCCATGAAACCGAGTACTCGTGATAAATCACCAAACGTAGCGAACCACTTGGAGTGGTGTATGATAGAGGTGTTGGTTATCCAATAAATAAAAACCCATACCCTCCTCCAAACTAATTTATAAAAAAACGCACCACGGTATACGAGTATGTTAGATATTTGGAAAAAATGCTCTCAATGATCAAAACTTGGCTTGACTTAATTTATCTTTGTATATACAATACATATTATGTATCTCTATTTTTTATGTATAAGCAGTTTGTCGCTTACAAACAAATAAATAAATATATTATTATGACTTTAAAAAAATCCCTATTTGCATTCCGGTACTATTCAAAAGGACGATATTTATTCTATCACAATTAGTTCTATTTTTATAAAGAGTCCATTTTGATGTGAAACACTTTTGCATTGTTGGATGACCGCTCGAGTCTTTTATTTATTTATACTGGGTTTTGACAGATGTTTTTACTCACATGAGAACAATCCAGTTATAAAAACTCAGTTAATACACAAATAGGTACAAACAATTACATAAATCTAACCAGATAAACTGTACATTTTTAAATCTTTAAGTTGTTTCTAAATAAAGATTAAATAACAAATCAATGAAAAATATAAAAATACAATGTTCACTCAAGTGTCAAATAATACAAAAATGGCGAAAGACACATGATGAATTAGAGATACAAATGATACATAATATAATTAGAACAGCATGTTTTTTAGCAATCACACAACACTTTTTTCTGAATTCATAAATATTATCGACGAAAATTTATACTTTGGCACACTCTATAATAACATAACTCGATCTTGGCACACACTCTTTGCCTCACTCACATTCATACATCGTCTCAAACATATTATTCTGACTTTTGACATGGCCCATGATTCACTTTATCATACCATGTCTTCCTCGGGCAACCCCGACTTCTTCTACCATGCACATTTGCATCATATATTCTTGTTACATTACTCTCCATAAAAACGTATTATTTATATAGCGCAGTTCAGTGTTATTTCACTTCAAGTAGAATCTTTATCTTATTATATAGTCGATGTATTTAGGTCAGGCTAAAATAGGCGATATTATTTTTAAATGTATTCAGGTGAATCATGTGATGGCGTCTTAAACAACGTGAATTGGGAATATTGGGAATTTATTTCAATATTGCTAAGACATAATGTAGTATCAATATGGCTATGAATTATTTTATGTATTTGTGACTAAGAATCTTCCCTGGAAACATACTTAATTGATAGAAAGATATTATATGGCAGACCTGTGATTGTGTGGATACCTTTATCCTTCCCAGAACTTTCTCTCCTTCTTTTCCTAAACAGACCCCACACACAGCATCCCCAAAGAAGACATAGGCCCTGAGGGGAAATATTTTCCTTTGGGTTTCCTGTGTGGAGCTAATGTAAAAATATAGTGTATTATAATTAGTGACCGACCGATGGTTCGGTTTCGGTTTCGGCAAGTTTCGGCAAAAAAATCTAGTTTCGGCATCAGTTTCGGTTTCGGCAGAAAATCTGCCGAACCTTCGGCCGCACCGAAACCGTGAAATGTAGAAAAACTGCTGTTTTTAGCGTACAATATTAGATATTAACTAATTATAGTAACCTTTGTTGAGACTGATTATTTTTATCATAAGAACGGTATTTACCTTTCTTTTCTTTCTTTGTTGAGACTGATAATATAATTAATTACTAGTTATTAATTAGGACATCATACATTACTAACTGCAATTAAAATATCGCAATAAATGTTAACTTTAGTCTTACCTAGGAATCTGATTCAAAATCACTGGCATAATACCTAGGAATCTGATTCAAAATCACTGGCATAATACCTAGGAATCTGATTCAAAATTTAAGCATATTAGATTTGTCAAAGAATTTGTATATAAAAATGCAAAAATCAGTCATTTTAAATACATGTAGGATTACAAAGGATTTTTTAAATATTTATATTGAGGGATCGGTAGGATTTATAGGTTCAATTAGAAATGCCACAGAGCCGAACCCTCTGATATGAAAATATCTGGAGTCGGTGAATTATATTCCCATTTGAACTCTAGTAGGTTGACATGTTGTTCTTGTATTGTTTTGTATTTATAATACTTATATAGTGCAATTGCATAGCGTGGGTTGACTAGATGATCATTTGGGGAAGTGTGTGAAAGGGTTTAGTTTTTCCTTCTTTTTTTCCTTTTTTTTTTTTTTTTTTTTTTTTTTTTTTGGGGAAAATTTAACCCGGACATTTAAATCTGGTGCATAAAAAGAATGTTGTGATTTTAAAAGCAATTAAAATTAAAATACTCAATTATTGAGGTCCTTCCTTTATAACGTAAGTGTTGATTGTTGATAAATTTTTTTTCCAAGAAGTAGTTAACCTGTTTTGTTTATTTTATATTTTTTGTTATTTTCATAATATAAAAAAAAAATTCACATACTTCAAATATTGTTTTTTTTTTTATTTCATTTAACACGTGTTAACGGTTTCTATAAGTGTAAAAAATAAGCCAAATTTCAGTAAACAATAATTTTTAACATGACTAAAAAAATTTCGGTTTAGGTTTCGGTTTCGGCCGAAACTGAGATAGATACCGAAGATTCGGTTTCGGTAGAAATTCCTGTTTCGGTCGAACACTAATTATAATGTCAATATTGCGAACTTTTTTCGTTGTCATTGCTCTTGAAAAACTTTTTTGTATGTAATGTAGGTAGGCACCTATTTGTACTTATTTTAAGATTAAAAGACAAATAACTTTGTTTACATCACTTTATTATGAATCATAATCAACATGTTTCGTGGACAGTATACACTTCTTCAGCGATAACTGTACTATACAGCGTAATGTACTGTGTAGTATACAGCGCAGACTACATTTTGATATACAGTGCCATAAAATACTGTGTAGTACATAGAACCTAAAGTACACAGTATACAGTGTAGTATAAAGTTATTCTTGAAGAAATGGAGATCGTCTACGAAAAAAGTTGGTTATGTATTAAAACAATGTGATGGAAACAGAGATATTTGTATTTTAATAAAATAATTAGTTACCTACTTTGAGGTGATTTTTCAAAAAAAGGGCGCACTATAAATTATCCAATTATTTTTATTAATGCCTTCACAAAATGAAAACCATTATTTGGAACAATTTCTCTTCGAAAAAAACATGTTTATTTGTTTCCTTCCCTTTTTATTAATTACAGCTTATCGTGTTTTTGCCAATATTAAAAAAAAAATGCATTGCACATCCCCTTTTTGCAGCCCGGAATAAAAGAATTATTATTATTATTTCATAAAGTGTAACAGCTGGCAATCGAACTTCCGTGTAAAGTAAAAGTTTGGATAAGTTAGAACCCAGCATAAAATGCAGTTGTTTAGATGCGACCATCTAATGTTCTGGAAGTAAACTTGGATCCGATAAAATGACGAACTGAGGAGCGATCATAATAAAGAATAAAGTGAAACAAAGGCAGAATGATGAGAAGTAGAGTAAAGGTAGCGTGTTGGTTGTTGGTCCCGAAAAGTTTGGATAAATAGGATAACTTATCTGCAATCTGACCTAAGGCCTCTGCTTTATGTTAAAGCTTTCACTTCTTTATCGATGTGAGCTTTTTTGTTAACCACTGGAGTGACAGCGCATTTTAAAACTTTTTTCTTCGTTTGCTCCACATTTTCAGAAGATCATTTTTTGAATTTTTCGCCAACATTAAAAAAATCATACCTTCGAATTTTAACATAAAGACTTTAGAACTTATATAGTGCTATATATCTAATAAATTATCCTGTGTTTTACTGTTCATCTCATATTTGTAGGATTTATAAAAAATATTTAAAAAATCGTAAAGTTAATAATCGCGCGAATCTTGCGTATTTGCTACTTTGAAACTGCCGTGAGAGGTATTTTTCGAGTCAACATATAATATTTTCAATTTATGAAAATTGTCTGTGGTATACTTGATAATGAAACGTGCACATCTATGGAAAAAGGACTTTATTTTAACCGTAAACAGCAGATCAGAAAATCGGCGTTAAAAAAATAATTCTCAACATAGTTATAAAATAGACTACGAAGTTCGGATTTGCGACATCTATGCTCTTAATAGATAGAGCATTTTAATAGCTTCGTTTTAAATCCAAAATAACAAACGTGGGAGCTACAAAAATTTAAAAAAAAATTGCCGAATCAAGGAGATAATTGCCATTTTTACCCTAAAAGCAATACAAGACATTTAAAATGACGCCAAATATATGAAAAAATATTGCTCCAGTGGTTAAAGTGATTTTTTTCTTTTAAACTCCCGCAATGAAATTATCGTTATTTATTTTCGGGGTTTTATGCCGTGCTGCGCTACCTCCTTCTTTAGCCATATGGAAAAAAATTGATCCAGTCGTTAAAGTGATTTTTTTCTTTTAAAGTTCGCAATGAAATTATCGTTATTTATTTTCGGGGTTTTATGCCGTGCTGCGCTACCTCCTTCTTTCGCCAACGTTTCTAAATTGAAGTCAATAAAATCCAATTTGCATATTGGTATAACGGTATGACTACTTTTATTGACATAACAAGAAAGTTCATTATACAACATGCAATTATTGAGAACATACTTGACTAAAACTGACGAAAAATAACACAAATAGTTATAATTTCTAAAATTTATAAACTAATATTTAAGACAAGATTTTTATGCATAGAACAAAGGGTAACAATTATTATAAGCAATAATTATTAGCCTGAAACACTCATCTACATTGAAAAAATCTCCCGAGAAAAGACACATGCCGCCGACGGGACTTGAACCCGCGTCCTTCTGATATTCGGTCAACTGCTCTTTAACCACTGTGCTACATCGGCTTATCTCATACCCGCCAAATAATTCAATATATACTAGTGTTTCATTCAACAATTAGTGCTTATTACATTTTACACCTGCAAACAACCAACTTAACTTTTTTTTGTGGTGAGCTTTTGACCGATATCAGAAGGACGCGGGTTCAAGTCCCGTCGGCGGCATGTATCTTTTCTCGGGAGATTTTTTCAATGTAGATGAGTGTTGCACAAATAGTTGCTAATATATTGAATTTTACAAATACAAAAGTAAATTTAACCTTTCATGAACTTAAACACGATTTGAGTAGAAATTACAAGACATGGATTTCAGTCTCCCGGTACTGCGCAGGGTAATCTGCACGCGTTAAAAATAATCACAATTGTGCATGTGTGGGAAGCAAAATTTAAATTTACGAGATTGAGATGGAGATTCATAAAATTTAGTACCAAATTGAATCTATAATTGTATTTTACACTATGGCATACGTAAGTAGTTACTGCCCGAGACTATTGACATTTTGAATGCCTAAACAAACAAAAAACTGTTCACCTATAGGCCCGAGTGTACGAGTTACTACTGACCCTTCGTAAAATCATGCGAGTAAACGTCAGAGTGACGTGCGAGCTGCTGCTGTGTGATGTGGTGGGAAAGACGAGTGACGAATGAAACACATAATGTAGTAGTATCTCATGTGCGATCTACTGACCGAATCGCAAATGATAGTACTCGAGTTGTCACACGGTGCGGATAGCGGCGCTGCAGTAACGGGCAATTGCACGGCCAACTCGTACGATGTTCGAACAGTGTAACAGGCCTTAACACGCAGAGAAGCCTTTTTACTCTTCTTTCGCGCCGTACATTCATCAGAGACACACGTTCAATATTATTCCATAATTTCCGACCTACGTCCTTAATAATAAAATACTTTTTTTTGCAAATTTACTTTTTTGTGAATTGCACACTCTTACCAGATAATGCGCACGTAACTAACTAACTAACCATCACCCCGTTTCCTCGCAGGGGTAGGCAGAGAGAACGTGCATAAATATCTATAAAAATCATTTACGTTTATCCAATGTTTTTTACCCCTAAGAATGGAGAGATTGACTCATAGAAATGGTTTTTTTCGCTCTATTGTAATATAAAAAATTAATGAAATTTAAAAATTGATATTAGATATATTATAGAAAAAAATACGAGTGTCCTTTAGACCACACGAATGAAGTAAAACTTCTTTAGCTTCATCTATATGATAGGAAGAGAGAAAGAAAATTTGCGCGCGCACTGTTCTCTCTTGCTCCCACAGTGTGATACAGACAATAGGCCTGCACTGTGTCTTAGATATAGGAAACGTAACTGGCTATGAGAGAAAGAGAGAAGGAAAATGTGTGCTTGCCCCTCTCTCTCTTGCCCCTACAGTAATACACGAAACGCAACTCTTTCTATTTCTAACTCTCTCTCTTTCTATCTTCACCAACTTATATCTCCTTCTCAACTACTGTTCACCTCGCTTTTCGTAACGCTCTCGTCACGCATTCACCAGCTTACTTACCAAGTCAAGCGTGCGTAAAGAAGTTTTACTTCAATAAATCAGAGTGTGCAATTCACATGCGCTAGAAGTGAAATCTTCAGAAAATTGAGGTAGACAAGAGTGGGAAGGCTACGATGCACCAAACAAAGAGGAGACCGATAGGCTACAAAGCACCGCACAATGAGGAGACCGATTATACTATCCCATTCTCTCGCCGGGTGAATCCCATGGACGTTTGTGTGTGTTTCTTTTTAGTGTCGCTATTTTTTGTTTCATCGAGTTTCAAATCACAACGGTGCTGAAGAAGTTTTCACTTAAAAATTCTTGAAATTTCTTATAATATTTTTTTAGCTAAATATCCGTTCTTTACAATTAAAGTAAGTCATATTATAAAGCCTTCTTGTAAATAAATACAGTACCGTGACTCATAAAATTTAAATTTTTAAACTACCGTTTAACGTAGTACGTGGTGTCAAAACCTTGTAAACTAAATCGAAAAGTATGCTCCATAGAAAAAAAATCGCAAAGTATGCTCCAAAAATTATTATTAACACGCTTGTTTCAGTTATTTTACAAGTTTTATGTATCAAAAAAAGATTTTTGTTCTATTTTAAACGAGTCGTGTTTTATTAAACATTTTCGCATCGATTTTGTCGCTGTAAATGTTAGCGCTCTCCTCTAACATTCGTAATTTCGTATCTCTCCATCTTTTTCTTTTCGGGCTCGGTTGCAGAGCCTTAAGTTGGCGGTTTATCTTTCGCATGATGGTACATATTTATATTTAAAAGTTAAACTCATGACGGACTCCGTGGTTGAGAGGTTACGATGTTTCGCTAAAAATACAAATCATTTCAATTAACGTTCATTTTATACACATGTGATTTTACACAATTTATTCATTCAAAATTATATTGTTGTATCTATATTTGCTGCATTTTCTAGAGTGGTTTATACTTTCAGTAATGCCCTGGTGATTGACCACCATTCAGAATTGAAACTTGACCTGAGATAACTTTAGTTTGGTGACCAGATCTGAATAGTCTGGTAATTTCCCAACTTCCTCTTTCCCATCCCCTTCCTTTCCGCACTACATTCAGCCTCACAACGTATCCCAATTGGGGATGCCATAGTCTCACTAGCTCCAGATAGTTGGGAATTTTTCCACTTTCCCTATTGTAACAGACGTATCAAGCCTTTACAAGACTGTAAAATAAGGGGCACCGGTCTTGTGCACGCCTTCCACTAGCTCACGCTGATGATGGTGATTGTAGTAGCTGGCCTCCCTACATCCAGGGGTAATGGTCCTGGATGCGCCTAGTTTCTGCCTGAGCGGTGCCTTGGCAGTGCCCAGAGTCAGGGCCGACTGCAGCGGTAGGCACCGAGTTCCCGTTCAGGCAGAACTTCGGCAGGAGGCAGCAGCTGGCAGCAGGTCGCAGACTTCCAGAGGTAGGTGTCTGGACCACTTGTGGAGTAAATAAAAGACTTGTTTGAATGTTGAAGAATAACTTATTTATTGTTCAAAAAATCACGCCTTTTATACCCGTTTTCGGGTGAAAAAACGGTCACGTGGTACAATTTTAGAGTGGGGGATTTTACCTATCCCGTTTTGCATATAAGGGGCGGTTTTCTGTTGCCGCTGGTTTTGCCGACCATTTCCTTGAAAGTGGTCGATTAAAATTAGGTTTTTACAATAATTATACAGGTCAGGTTAATGTATTTACAATGTTTTCCTTAAAACTACAGTGTTTCTACGGATGTTCTACATTCGTAGATTTTTTGTTTGATGAGTTTGGGTTGATTTTAAGGAAGTTTGACTTTTTGTCGGTAGGTATTTGTTATTTAACAAAGTGTTTGAATAGTTACAAAGAAGTTTCCCAGGTCCCCCGTAAGCCTGGCTATCGAAACCTTTTGGTTTCGTCGCCTTACGAGGTCCTGGGATTTTTAAAATGGAGAAAACGTGAATTGATGCTAAAGTCTCGAAAATCTGCGCAAATGCTGATAGCGCTGACAGTTTAAGAGTTACAATGTTTATTTATGGCTCTATGGATGCCCCGTAGGACTCTGCACTGAAATGTCTTAGTTTCAGCGTCCTACGGGGTGTTTAAATGAAGTTATATTATAAAATGATGTGTTTTTAACCAATATGAAGGCCCTGAATGGGGCCACCAAACTGGTTTTTTGGCTTTGTAGCCGGAAAAATAGCCCTGAGGGCGATAAATTAATAACTCTAGTATGTCTCCCGGTGGCAACCTGGTATGCAAGTTTTACTTGTCGCACCGGGGCATTTGTGTGTAAAGAAAAAGAATATTTTAGCAATGGTAAAATGTGTTTGGCAAAGGATCGTTGCTGGCGGCACGGTATTCATGAACCTAGCGGCCAGGACGAAAAAGAGGCCCTGAAAGGGGCCGCCATAAAAAATTAAAGGCAATCTCCTTGGTGAAGCCGACTGCGAGCCAGTATAATAATGGTCCTTTTCAGGGCCATAACTAAAAAGGAGGCTAGTCAGCCTGGTTGCCTTTGGAGGCGTAAATAAGCATAAATAAAGTATTAAGTATTAAAATTATTAAATTATAAGAGTCTAGAATGTCTCCCGGTGCAACTTGGCACGCAAGCTTTATTGGTTGCCCCGGGGCATTGTACATAACTAGCAAATTATAATTTAACAATGAGGGAGAGCAACACGTCCGTTACACCTATAGATAATGGAAAAATAAACTAGGTTTAAAATATTAGTAACAATATATAATATACAATATATAGAAAATTTTCATAGAAATCAAAAAGCATATATTTTGATTTCAAAGGTGGAATTATACAATTTGTCCAAATAAAAGTTATTATTACGAGTTATCTCAATGACAACTCTTTTTTAAACTTTCTTCAGGCAGCTGCAGATACCGTAATATTGAAAATCTTAATCAAAATTAGTTTCTTAGGAACTAGTCAAAAATAGCGAACTGGTCAAATCAATGCTTGCTTGGTTGCGGCAGATTTTTGAAATCGGAAACCGAACGTTCGAATAAATTTACATACACATGTAATACCGAACGGTCGAGTTGAAACAGGATTTCACTACGTTGTCAATAAGTGTTTTTTTTTAGAGTGGACTCTAAAATTCTAGGCTTTGAAGGGATTTAAGCTCCAAGGCTTTGGAGGGATGCACACTTGAAGTAGTTTTCACAAAAACGGCCTTGTGCAATTTATCCAATACTATAATTATTTCTAAGAATAGAAGACACATGATAGAGCATATCAAATATTTCAGATGAGTTTTGTTTAAATAACAGTATTATGCGATGCTCTTTGGAATAAAAGGTCGATTCCTTGGCGCCCAGGGGACTGGTTCTTCCACCAGGACAACACACCTACTCACACCGCGTTGTCTGTGAAGCAGTATTTAAGCAAGCATGAAATGACCCAGATCGTTCATCCGAGCTGTCTCCCTGTGACTTCTTTCTGCTCCCTGGGATGAAAAGGGACTTGAAAGGGAAATTTTTTCATACTTTTGAAGAAGTGAAACAAAAATCGCCAGAGGCCATAAAAGACATTCCAATTAATGGGTTTCAAAATTGTTTTTAACAGTGGAAAAAAGGTTGGACAAGTGCATACACTCTAATGGTGAACACTTTAAAGGCAACCAAATGTTGGTGCAAAAATATTAAAAAATAAAAAAGTTATAATGAGAGTCCAGTCACTTTTAGGTCCCCCCTCGGATATGCACATCAAGCAAAGTTAGCTTCTAGAAGAGTTTTAGCGTTCTATTGTCTATGACCAGTACTGACCACAATGGAGAAATAGCGTAATGGTGATTTATATTTTAAATATCCCAAGCCAGTGGAATTATCGCATCCCCAATTGAGGTTTGTTCGTGGAGGAATGTAATGGGTAAGGGACGAAGATGGGGAAAAGGGTTTTTGGAAGTACTTTGCTATTTAGACCATGTCACAAAACACTTAAAAATGCAATGTTTCTAGTCCGAATAATGGTTTTTATGAGAGTGGTTCTGAGACTAGCTACCACTCTGTAACAATTTGCAGATTCACGAAAACTACATTGAGATTTAATTATTCGGTTTTATATAAATTGAGCTTTATATATATATTTTTTATCCTTTGATTACTAAATTATGTGTATGTAAGAGTGTACCTATTAGATAAAGCAATAATGCATATCCGAATAAAAAACATCAATGAAAATAATAACAGAACAAAAAATTAGAAATATTTAATGATCGCCATTTACCACCCGGATGCTTGTTTTCAAGATAGCTGCAACATTATCAGAAATATGTTATGATGTATGAGGTACTTGACTTATTAAATCCACAATTTTTTTTCATCGATACCTTCGTTGCCAGAGAGTTAAAAGTTTAGAAGTAATCCTAATTAATTTAGTTGATAGTTTATTCAATACTGGTTCCACCCGCAAAAAAATTAAATTTGCTAAGATTTGTTTGTAGTTAGTGAATGATATAGTTATTTTTATTTGTTTTTACAGATTTTATCATATACGTCACAACAATTCAGTTATAAAAACTCCGTTAATGTACAATTAGGTACACACATAAAATTAAAAAAAAAACCCTCTCAGAAATAATAAGAACCCGGAAAACCCTTATGATTCACAAAACGTAGCGAACCACTTCGGGTGACCTATGGCAGGGGTGTTGGTTATCCAATAAATGGTTCCCGGGGCGGCGGTAAACATATCCGCCCGTATGCAGTCGGATAAAAAAGTTATAATATCAATATTGGATTTTTTAAATTTTTACGCTGGTGTACAGTGAATGTTGGTTTAGTCTTATCTTGAAATGACTTTAGCCGTGTTTGGTGACTAGATCTGAATGGTCAGGTACATTTTCCTCATCTCAATCCCCTTCCCACTACCTTCAGTATCACCATATCAAAATTGGGGATGCCATAGGCTCACTGGCTTGAGACGGTTGGGAGCAGTTGGGACTCTTGTGTTATATTCAGATAAATAAAGTTATATTATATGTCAGTAGGAATCCTAAGCGGTTTTTTGCTAAGCCGACTGCACGTATATGTATGTCGTATTTTGTTAATGCCGAATTCTCATTCGGAGAGTCGAAATTATTGTTAGTAAAAATATTTTTATAGCGGATTTTCACTCAAGATGCCTTCAGATATAAGCATATCGACTTTGGTTGTACGGCCGTATATCCTCTTTGCATGCTTACTTGAAGAAAAAATCTTCTAAAAGATCAACTGTCGGAAGGATCTACTGTCGATGGAGTAGTTTTACTAACACCTGTACAGAATAAGCACTTGCATACTGCTCGCTAACAACGTACGCAGGGACAATGGGGGTCTAGTTTTGATTAATTATAAATGTAGAGTCGTTTTATAAAACAAAAATTAGAGTCCTTGTGTAAACATCTGTTACTTATACCGGGCGGGTGGATAACCTCCAATGTTGGTGGACCAACTGAACTGTAGCAGGATCAATTGTCGCCGGACTAACTGTCATGGAACCATAATTACTAGGGCCTTGATTTTCCAGCTGTTAGATATAAAAAAAGATAATAAATACTGAAGACCATGTCCAATATGTTATAATCTGCCATAAAATGTGAAAGTGTTTCATGTCACATAAAATTACAGGGTCAAGTCGTAAAGGAGGCTAACAGACTGGGACCGTTTTATCGTTCGGGGATAATTTGTTGTGAATTACGCGCGCAATATTTCATCGCCTTATGCGGCCAAATTCCTACTTATACCCAAATTGAGATACAAAGTGAATGTCCCACTAATAATGCGGTTCAATCTGTTATCTTGGAGGCTGTCTGAGATAGCAGTTTCTGACGGCGAGAAAATGTCTTCTTCTCGTGGAAGAAAAATGTTTTGCTGCTTAAGAACAGTTTAATAGTGCCAACATTAGTCAAATTCCGACTTTAGTAGTAAATTTAAATAGATAGTTTACTAATTTAAGAGATCTGATAATTTTGGGAGGCAGGTTTAAAGAACTAAAAAAAGCGTTCTTTCATAGACATTCAAATGTAACATTATTATTAAATGGTCATTCAGCACCATTATTTTTTTGACATTTAAAAGCTCTCCGTTAAACGCCGTTCTAGATGCATTTCAGCTTTCCATCAAATTGTGATTAGCTGTTCTTTTCTACTGATCAAAATATGTTCAAAAGCTGAAATGGACTTAAAATCGGCATTTAACAGGGACTTTTTTACTATCAAAAAATAATTCACTGAATGGCCAATTTGATGACAATGTTACATTTAAAGTTCTGTGAAACAACTCGTCCTTAAAGTTTGTAATTATTCGCATGCCCAATTTATATTGTTCCATCCTCGAGGGGACATCTTGAAAAAATATTATATCCTCCAGAAAATAATTTGGTTTTTGATTTAATTTGTCATATTGTTTCTGCCACAATTTATAATTTTTATTTTTTATTGAATACGCACAAGTGTCCCAACTGCTCTATGACTATGGCATCCCCAATTGAAAAGTTTCAAGTCACTTAAATTATCATAATATTGTTGCCTTTTTCTGTGACTGCTGTTGATTGTCTCCATTTGACTTAAAACTACATGAATTTATTTAAGAAAAAAATATTGGAACTTCACGAGATATTAATGAATAATTTTTAATAATATCATATTTAAAAAAACAAAAAACAGATTGTGCAAATCACACGCGGTAGAAGTGAAACCTTCAGAAAACTAAAGTAGATAAGAGTGGGGAAACCACGAACCACTTTTTTATGTAAAGGAAGATTTTTTTTCATGTTTTTGTCGTCGAATTCCAACACACCTTGTCATATACATTTGACCATCTTATTAGTATTTGTGTTTTCTTCTTCGAGGTTGCTAGATGTCGCTTTCTTTTGTGTTTTCTTTTGCCTGTTCATTTTTGAGTGGTTTGAATATTTGATATTGATTTTTCAAAAATACAATTTTTATTTTTTGGATTTCATAGGATTCGATCCTTGGTCCGCTAAATGTTTAAAGAGGTTGGTCAAGCACTTTATACCAGTGAACAAAAGGAGACTTGCATGGGACCGTGGATTTATCGGATTTTATTGGAACCGAGTACCCACAAATTAAATAAATATTTTATTGTTATCTCAATCTCTCGCAGACTATGTGTGTTGCTCGCATTACGTGTTGTCTTGTCTCTTTTTGGTGTCGCTCGTTTCCGTTTCATCGAGTTTCAAATCACAACTATGCTAAAGAAGTTTGAACTTTGGTGCACATAAAAAATTTGGTGCATATCTATTACATTGTTTGAATGTAATTATCATATTGAAAATTATTTTATCTATGTTAGAATGGATGTTTCTTCACCTAAACTGTTCAACTGCACCGAATATAGTTATAAGAAGGCTATAATATCATACCTCAATGACAATAATTAATGTTAAATAGTGTTCGTCTGCACGGCGTCTATATCATACTCTAATATAGATTCCAAACTGCTTGTTTTATTTATATTTACTATCAGATAGTTAAGTGATAGCTCACTGATAGCTAATAATGTATAACTTTTTTCAAAATTATTATTTTTAAACCAAAGATTTATTATTGATTCTCTAACTGGCAGCCCTGATAAGCAGAACTAATTAGCAGTACCTGTAATCATTTCAAACTTCAGTAATTTCAACTGAAGGTAACAATAATATCATTACTAAGTTATGTACTCCATTTTAGCCAATTCCTAGAATCAAACAATATGTACAAATAAAAGTAAAGTAGGTATATTATACTTGATGTTGAGAATTTTTCTAAGAATTCACCTTAATTTACTTATGTTTATTCTGCATAAAAATGTGTATTTTGTACGAGCTCATACTATTTTTTTCTTGTTGTAAAACATATTTGTATCCTATAACTAAATACTAGTTGTTATCATACATATGTACTTTGTTTAATGTATATATTATCATTGAAATTATCCTCCTATGTACCATCATGTATCACCGGATTGTAATAGCCATTTTATGGCGTTGAAATAAATAAATAAACATTTTTTTTCTATTTATAACATTCTTATAAAAAAATTAGAGTGTGTAATTCACATGCGATAAAAATAATTCTAGAAAGTCGCTAGATGTCGCATTCTTTTGCCTGTTTATTTTAAAGTGGTTTGAAGATCGGATATTGATTCACAAAAACAAAAAAACATTTTTTTTGCATTTCGTAGGATTCGAACCTCCGTCCGCTGAATTTCTCTGGCCGCTGAGATTTGCGACGCACTTTACCGCTGCGTTGTGGGACGCGCTCGGCGAGGCGCGAATTTACGCATTATATTCCGACGACCCGTAAAAACACAAAGCGGCCAATGGGCGCAGAACTATCGTCGTTTCCGTTTTATATCTCAACCAATAGGAGCCTTGAGCGCCGTTTTATGCTTTACAGGTGCCGTGGTTCGTCATTTCCTACAAGGAAGTTTCACTTAAACATGTGTGTTGACATTTGTTTCGCAGTTAATTTTTACCAGAGAACAATAAACGTAGGCTGACAATATAAAATCTAAATAAACCAACTATTACTTACGGTTTCATTTTCCTTCTCTTTTTAACCGGTTCACCCCCTGATATCCCTTTGATTCCTAATATTATTCGAGCCCTCGATCGAATTGGGAAAACGGGCTGTAGGCCGAAGACGTCATCTCGCTGGAGAGTGTCGTAAATGTTTTACGTATTACATTATAGGCATACCACTGATAGCTGCCTCCTAACCTTTTCCATGTACCAGAGAGAGAGGTCACATTAGAGCTCTCAGCAGCAGAACTAGGTGCGTGTTCTTTATTGAGGGAAAAGATATAATAATGTTTATTTCGTGTCGACATATCACAAATATTATATTTAGTTTTATTGTCACATCATTCTGAATTGCCCGCGTAAAAAATGTACATTTAAGCCCAAGTGGCATGACGCGTGCGTCGTTTTGATGCTATTTTTACATCTCGTACGATAAAGCCAATTTTTGTCACAATTTTAGCTGGAACGTTTAATTTTATGTAAAAAAAAATTTTGCAATATTTAACACATTTTTAAAAGTTTAACAATATTTTTAACAGATTTCAATTTTTGAAGTGAAACTTCTATGGCTCCGCTGTGATTTGAATTTAAGATGAAACGGAAACGACGATTACTGCACCTGCGGCGCATCAACTGCGTTCGTTGCCCGTTTGATTATGATGTCACTTTTAAAGGCTCCTATTGGTTGAGATATGAAACGGAATTTACGCTAGGTCTGCGCTCATTGGTCGCTTTGATTATGACCTCACTTTTCAAGTATTGGTTGAGATTGTTTTGGTAAAGTTTCGCTTCTACCGCGTATAAACTGCACTCCAATTGTTTTTTAAGCGAAAACTTCTTTAGCACCGCTGTGATTTAAAACTCGATAAAACGAAAAAAAGCGATACTAAAAAGAGACAAACACATAGTCTATAGGATTTGGCTTGCGAGAGAATGAGATAGTATGATCGGCCTCCTCTTTGTGCGGTGCTTCGTAGCCTATCGGTTATCTCTTTGTGCGATGCTTTGTAGTCTCCCACTCCTGTCTCCTTTAGTTTTCTGAAGGTTTCACTTCTACCGCGTGAGAATTGCACGTCCTATTTTTAAAATTTACTGCACATATAAGGCCTTGACGAAAATAATTTCCCTCGCGGCTTGTGTCAACTTTGGGGGTGCTGTGTGGAGAATATTTTTGCGGAAAGAAAAGAGTGAATCTGAGTCTTAAAGATACCCATTATAAGAGGGAGGAAACACAGAGGCTTGATAATGGTCTTAAACGATAGAACATCTGTCACAATAATAAAACTAAAATACTAGCAGAACTTAATAATAATGTCATTTAATTTGACTTGACTACTTTAAATTATGCAAAATACCTAAGCAGAGTTCTATGAAATATTAAGAACAGTAATTATAAATAAATGGAAGGTTTAAAGTTTCAGATTTGTTTAGGTCACGATTGCAGTATTGGCACGAATAAGACTTGAGGAAAATTTAATAGTTTCATGTGAAAACACAACTACCTACTAATAGAAACAGCTTTGTTAAGCATACATATATAATTATTTTACTTTTATGTGCAAACTGTCACAGGGCCAGTTTTCTAAGACAATCGACTGAATCGAGGCAAATTTTGGACACAGTGTGAATCACCAATATTTTAGAATGATAATAATAAATTTGGACAACTTATATAGCGCTGTTTTTGCGAAAAATCGCCTCAAGAGCGCAATACGTAATCGCGTAATCGGTTCAAGAATACTTAGATATACAGTAAAATCAGACAGATCATGATGCGCCTAGCCACATCGTTATGTGCCTGAGGCGCATCATAATCTGCCTGATTTTACGATTGGCCTGCGACATATATGTTATCACGTCGAGGTTATTCATTTAACAAAATCCTTCTTTATCGACTCTAAATCACTTAAAATTTAACAATGAAATTATCACAGAACTTTAACAGAAGTGAAAATTATGCATTGTTCAATCTGTTTGCATCAACCAATCCCTTAAACTAAAATGCCGTTTTATGTTTTTACAGAGCAACACAAGTGTTTTATTGATTAATCAATTGAAATGAATTGAAGTACAAGTTATATACATATATATGTATATATATATACTTGTATAAACATATTTTTAAAAATTAGATGTGAAACATGGACCATGAAAGTAAATACCATAAATAGGTTAGAGGCTTTTGAAATGTGGCTTCACCGGAGAATGCTCAAGGTCCCATGGACCGACATGATCACCAACACAGAAATTCTCAGGCGGGCTAGAGCAGATAGAGAACTGCTTACATTAATAAAAAAGAAGTGTGGAGGAGTGATTCCGGGCAGCGCAAGACAAAGAGACATTTTCAAGAGTGATCGCCAACGTCAGGAGGAACTTATAGGATACACAAAGAAGAAGAAGAAACATATTTTATGTGCTTTTCTAAAATATTACTTCGGTAAAAATCGTTTAAGCAAATTGGAAGTTCTACACCAACGTCTCTTTTTGGTGATGTATAGCAATAAACTACGTGATTTGTTTATTTTATACGCACGTCTGCTTACAAAAAAATTAGAACTTTTAATTGAAAGTTTCTTTTTTTACATTAGTTCCACGTAGGCTAAGGCTCTAAGAAAAATACTTTTCCTAGGGGCCTATGCCATCTTAGGGGATACTGTATGGAGTGTTTTAAGGTTTATATACATATATTTATTTTAACTCTGGTGATTTAAAATGCACAAATTAATATTGGAAATAAATCTCATTACTTACCTTCAAATGCATTTCGCTATTTTACCATGCATTGTATTTCTAGATAACATGTTTATAAAATTTAAAGATGATTTTCAAGAACTTGATTCGATTCAATATGGTTTTCTTATTCCTATCCCTTGAAAGTTCCTCCGCAAAGAATCCGGGGTTTCCTCAAAGTAGAACAGAACTTGAAGCGTAATGCTGAATGCTATTGAATTTGAGTCAAGAGGTTACGGACTCAAATCCCACCGCAGTGCAATAATACACCGACATGGATTTATTCATTTCCTGTAAGAGCGCTGCGCTGCAAGAACTGAATACGTAAACCGATAGTAGTGTATTGCGGACGTTTCCCGATGCCAGAAGTAAGATACATTTTTCCTTACTTTGACAAATTTGAGATTTTCACTGCGAAACGCGCTATCGTGATTAATTTTTGGGGTATTATACCGTGCTATGCTTCCTTCTTCTTTGTCCAACTTTCCAGATAGAGTGGCAGTCTTCATTATCAGGAAAGATTTGATTGTGGTGAAGTGTGTAGAATGTGGTGAAGTGTGTAAATTGTCGTGTTTTTGTTTGTTGCGTACGTCAATCCTCTTCAGTGCCTGTAATTAACTAAAATAATATTATTCGTTCAATTAATGTGGATTTTAACGTTTAGTTTTGGTGTAGCCATTAAGTAACTTAATCAAAGTTAAGCTTAGAACTATCGTCTCCATCGTAAACGCACACTGTTGAAATTGTGCAACGTCTAATTATAAAAAAATAATATTGAAAACACCAAGAGATTATCTAACACACCTTATTTTTGAAGAATTTAAAGTAGTAAAATTTAATGATCTAGTCCGAAAAAACATAATAATTCAAAAAAATAAAAGAAAAACAAAATCATAGCTTTTTATCTGAAAGTTACACTCGTAAACACATATATTTTCAACACAAAAATGTAGCACCACATTTGCACATAACAATCGAAGACGATAAATGAGTACTAAAAGCGATTAAAGAGCAATTGAACGCTAAATTAATATAACTTTTAAAGTCGACTATTTTTTAAAGTCTTCCTTAAATCGTAATTAATTAAAAATATATTTCATCCTTATTCTCGCCCCTCTTTTAAACACAAGGATCTGCTTATTACAGAAGAGTGCGGTTAACGGGTTAACACACGGTAGAAGTGAAACTACAAAAACAATCTCAAGTAATAGGAGCCTTTACAAGTAGGTATTATCATAATCAAGCGGCCAATGAGCGCAGACCCAGCGTCATTTCCGTTCCATATCTCAACCTATAATCAAAGCGCTCAATGAGCTGGTGCATGTGCTGGGATGCGTCATTTCCGTTTCGAATATTAAATCACGTAAAGTAGTTTCACTTAAAAAAATAAGAAAATTTATTTTGTAATTTAGTTTTCATCAAATATATTGAAATATATCTTTGGTTTTCATTAATATACTTTGTAAATAAATATATAAAAAAAAATACCGCAATCTAATCTGCTCTAATTAAAGGCATTGTAACACTGTCCGAAACGTTGGCTAAGTAAGAAGAAAATACTACACTAATCAATACACCAAAAACAATTCCAGATAAAACATTTTGATGAGTCGAAAAATTTATTGAACAGATCATACATTTCATTGGTCTGTCTAGGATTCGAAAGGTCTACGTAAATTGACGACATCCTTTTTCATTCAAGTCAGTACAGATCACAATTCTTGGGATTATTCGTTCACCGACTGACAGTCTGGGTTGTGGTGGAATCAATATCAATTCACTTTAATGCATGATGGTTGATTGAACGCTGTAAAATGACTTTATGGCTGATGCGAGAATTATCGATAAGCATAATATAATATTTATATTATATCCAAGAAAGCCAACACTTTGTGGCTTGATATTACACAAATAAAAAACGTTCTTTGTTTAAAACTGCTTTATTTTGTTTATAAACGTCGACCGGTTTCGGTTGTTCTCAACCTTCATCGGGGCATAATATATAGATATAAACTAAATGAGAAACTAAAATCGTATCTGAGATAAAAAAAAAACTAAAACTAAAATCGTATCTGAGATATAAACTAAATTACAATCAGTTACAGAGGAAGATTATTAGGAAAACAAAAAAAGGGAAAGAAAAAGCATATAAGAGAGGGAGAGAACATCAGACACTGGTTGGTGGAGTAAAATATTTTTTCTAATGTCCCATGTCATCTTTGGGGATGCTGTGTGAAGGACATTTTAAGGAAAGGAAGGAGATGAAGTTTTGGGAAAGCAAAAGGTAGAAATAGGGTAGATATCTGGTGGTCAGTGTCTCCAGGAGTGACGGACATACGAATCCATCCTTTCCAATCCGCGCCACGGGATGATCCGAGAGGGTCCTGTTGAAGGGGTCTCTCTCAATCAGTCTCTCCCGATTCAGCCTGCCACGCAGCTGGTGGGCACATGCATCCATCACCAAAACCAGGACAAACCTCACCGTATGAACCCGGGAACCCCTGCTAAGTCATCAAACTTAGCAAACCACTATGGCTGAGTGTTGGTTATCGAATCAATGATTCCCAGAGCGGCGGTACCCATATCCGCCTCCCAAATTGAGATATAAGTAGTTTTAAAATTTAGAGTGTTTAGTTTGTGTGCCAATTAAACTTTCAGTTAGTTCTAACGTTCAATTTAACTATTTTTAAAAATGTGAATCGTGTCTACGGTGTACCTCCCGAAAGAAGTTACCTAATGCTATCCGCTTTGCCCATTATTGAAGCAATGTTATCGTTGCATTCGAGTTTATGCAAAGATGCTAGATAATATTTTTATGAAAATCACAAATCTGATTCCCCTCGTAAATAAAATAATAAAATTTCTGCAGAGTATTTTAATTTGGATTTAAATTTTATAGTGATTTTTAGGAGATTTCGCCGAATTCGTTTTGACAGAATTTCAAGGTATATTTCCGAAATTTGGGGAATTCTAGAATCGTTCTGGGAGGAGTGCAAGATCACCATTTGGGATCCGAAAATAGCTTCACTTCGTTTAGTGATAACATCTGATAAGACGGGTTCCTCCCCTCTCTCCGTTAGCCTATCAAGTGTATCAGATATAATATCCTACCCTAGCGTAGAACCTTCAAACGTAGAAGAAAAAAATAATAATTGTACGGAGCTTCTTCAACACCAAGAAAACTCTTTTTGTTTTTGTGTATTTCATGTAAAAACATTTAAACAAAACAGAAACAAAAAATCAGAGTTTGTAATGTGAAATCTTCAGAAAATTAAAGAAGAAAAGAGTGTGGAGACTGTTATTTTTGGAGTGGTTTGAAGATTGGATATTGATTTTATATAATTGGATTGGATATGGATTGCGATTAATATTTGAATATTTTTGGATTTCGTTGGATTTGATCCTTGGTCCGCTGAAGGTCTGGCCGCTAAAGTTCGTCAGGGGCTTTATACCACTAGGCTAAGAGGGCTTGCGTGGGACCATGGATTTATCGAATTATATTGGAACCGAGTAATAAATAAATATTTTATTGCTGTCTCATTATCTAGCAGGCTAAATCCTATGGAAATACTCGTAGTATATGTTTGTCTCTTTTTAGTGTAACTCGCTTTCGTTTCATCGAGTCTGAAATCATAACGGTGCCAAAGAAGTTTTCGTTTAAAAAAACACAAATCAGATGCAGTAGAAATAAATAACACAGTCTTAAGGGCGACGTTTGACACCGTCCGTAGTTGAGTGGTTACGAATCCGAAGGTTACGGGTTCAAATTTTCAATGGTAAGATGATAATTTTCAGTTATTTTAAACGTAATATTGTGTTGTTTCTTGTATTTTTATTATAATATTCTTTAAACTGCGGCTGCTGTCAATACGGGAGTTCCCAGTGAGATAGGCATAGCACATCACTAATTTTAATAAAATTAATAAAGATGAGTAATAACAAAAAAAAAATCCCGCCGTCAGCCAGTTAATTTTATTTGATTAATTTGTGTCATTTCACAATTTATTAAATAAAATTAATATATTTTTGGTACGTTCCAGAGAGGTTTAGATTTTCAGAATTGCCCTGGCAAAAAACCACCATTCAGAATTGAAAAGTTGCTTAAAATGGCTTTAACCATATTTGGTGACTATATCTGAATAGCCAGGTACCTCTTCGCTTTCCTCTTCCGCTTTCCAAACTCTTCCCCCTCTTCACAACCTTCAGCCTCACGATCAGGGTTGCCATAGTCTCACTGGCTCCAGAAGGATGGAAACATTTGGACACTAACCAAAAATATAACAAGTGTGCAGTTCACACGCGGTAGAAGTGAAACCTATATAAAACTAAAGTAGGCAAGAGTGGGGAGGCTACGAAGCCCCTCACAAAAAGAAAACTGATTATTCCCGATAAATACCATTCTCTCGCAGGCTAAATCCTACAGATGTGTGTGTTTGTGTCTTTTCAGTGTCACTTTTTTGTTGCATCAGTTTCAAATCACAACGGTGCTAAATAAATTTTAAGAAAGACACTAATATACCTAATCGATCCGGGAAAAGTTTGGCTTTCGAAACTGAAAGTCAATTGTTTATCTAAAGCGTGTCTTGAGATATTTTAGAAACTTGGCAAGACAGGTCACTTTCTAAGTACCATGGGATGAGTTTGAGAATAGTGGAGAGTCGGAGAAATAGAGGAAGTTTACCGTTACGCTGTACTGATCAAGTTTCACAGGTGTCCTGAACATCTAGTGAACAATGAATCCACATCTCTTATTGCGGCACAAGACTGGTCGGAATGGAAGAGATTTGTACGCCAGGGGAATTACCGTCAGGGAAAATCAGAAATAGAAGAGTTTAATACACCTAGGCAGCTGGGTAGTTCGGATATGATAAACACAGATTTTGCAGTAAATAATATAAATTATAATTATAAATTCTAATACTAATTATCCGCGAGAAGAGCTTCGATACAATTTGGAATTCCAAGGACGTATCTTCTACATAGCATCGATTGAAAGGCAATAGCAGTGTGAGCGATCCTTGTAATGATAACGAAAGGGCACTTTTAGATTTTATTGGAAAATTTATTTATTGAATAAATTATTAAATAATTTTGCTTTTATTGTTTTTGGAGAATAAATTTTAAGATTTTAGGTTTTATTTATCAAATAAAAATAAATATTTATCGTAGGCTTGCGGCAACATGAGGCTCATACACCTATAAATAGATTAAATCATTTTGGCAATAAATTTGGGAATATTGTAGACATGTTTGCAGATTCTGTATTAGTTATAAAACAAAGTCTTTATAATTACTTGAAATGGATGATTTTAATTTTAATTGTTTTTATTTTTTGCTATTAATTTAATCATTATATATTGTGTACTACGTACCTGCCTAACTATTATTATATATCTTTGTAAAATCCCACTAGGGCGTAAATAAATAAATAAATAAGTTAAAAAGATACATAACTTTTTTCAAAATTCCAACTTTTATAGTTAGTTTTGTGGTAAAAAGATAAAATTAGAACGGCGTGTGTGACCAGCTTTATTATTTTCCGCTGTTACGATACGGGCCAATCACAAACATGTAATGTTGCCGCGATCGTGCCCGGTAGGCACTCAGCAAGTAAGATCGGACCTAACACTGAAGTGATTTAGTTGTTACGTCTTTTTCTATGGGAAAAAAAAGTTGGAATTGCGGAAAAAGTTGTTAATCTTTTTTACTCCTACCATCATGTAGAATCACCTCCCGAAGTTAATGCACTTTACCCCAGGACATACTGTACAACTATGGGTCTACTCAGATACATTGACATAATATAAGAATGGATCTTATACATATTAACCTACCTAGTTATTTATCTTTTATATATGTAGATGTAGAAGTGTAGATGATTCACTTTGTGAATATTTTTCATTTTCTGACACACATGAAGCAGGTATTTATTTATTTTTGAAAATCTGAATTTGCTGTTTCAAAGACAGCCCAAAAGAATAAAACATAAACTATTTCGGATAGAAATTACTCTTCGTGAAAAAGCTCATCAATAATTTTTTTTTTTTTTTTTTTTTTTTTAATTTCAATAACAAGGTTTGTACATGTATGTATGATGTATATAATAAGTATGGATTCATTTTTTTTTTCACAGACCTCCTCACTAGGATTTCCTGTTCTGAGGTGGCCTGTAGTTTTTTAAAATATTTGTATTTGGTTATGGATTGTCTTTATATCGTCTTCATGATGTTTATAATTTTATTATCACTTTGATCTCTCAGCCATATTTTTACTTTTGTTTTAAATATATTCATTTCCTTTATATTTTTGATTTGATCTGGTAGAGCATTGTATAATTTTATAGCATGGAATTTATTATTTCTCTGTCCAAAAGATGTGTTCAAACTGGGAGTAACCAGGATGTTATTGCTTACTGACCTGGTTGAGTATTTATGTTGGGCTGTGGAGTATACATATATGTTTTTTTTCAGTTTAAATAAAATATTTTTTGAATAAAGTTTCTGTACATTGAAGACTTGAAAGTTATTAAATATTTCTTCCGTCGGAGTTCTAAGCGGAACTTTCAGTATTGTCTTCAGTACTCCTTTTTGGGCTATATTGAGTCGCTCTGTGTGAGTGCTCAAAGCAGACCCCCATCCAGTTATCTCGTTTTCTATTTGTGATTGACATAAAGCGTAGTACACTTTCTTAATGTCGTTTATGTTGAGGATGTTACGGATGGCTCTAAAGAAGTAAATGTACCTGGTGAGTTTTTTTGTGATTACTTCAATGTGTGCGTTCCATCGGAGATTATCATCAATTTCAATACCAAGATATTTGATACTTTTGGAGTGTGCTATGGTAGGACAGTGACATGATAAGCCTTGATTTTGATTGTTTTCTTGGCATGTATGTAATTTGAGATTAAAGTCAATTATTATTATCGCAAGAACGTTAAGGATCCTCTGTGTCCCACCCCCTCTATGCTTGCATGTGTCGTGAAATTAATGTACCCATTATAATTTCTAAAAATAGAAAACATTTTTTCAAAGCAACATAAGCGTATTTCAAAATTAGCTCATGTAACGTAAACAGATACGAAGCACAGGGCGTGACGAGCTGTAGCACCTCTACGGTATGCAGAAATCATTACTCATCTCTTCAGCGAACATTAATAACCTCTTGCAATTCCTTTGTCTTCAGGTCAAATAGCGGTGCAGCCAGACATCCAGCCCGAGTTCCTGGCCCCACTTGATAACCTGACCGTGACACAGGGCAGAGATGTGCACTTCACCTGCAGTGTCAACCATCTCTCGGAGTACAAGGTAATTACTCATTATATCCGCTAATTAGGCTTGATGCTGATGAATGAGATTTGAGATGTGTTTATCTGTTTATTGTGTCAAAGGAGAGGAATATATCACGTAAAATTAAACAAAAAACCTGCTTGTAGAATCAGATTCGTATGATGGTGCATATTTCTATAACCATTAATATTTTTTTATTTATTTAATCATTGAAGACAATATTTATAAGAAGTAAGCTGGAGTATGCTAGTGGTGTGTGGACTCCGGACCAAGTTAAATATATTAATATGCTGGAGCAAATCCAGAAAAAGTTCCTTATGTGTGTCTATATGCGGATGCATGGAATGTATCGGAGATTCATGCACCATTTGGAATTACTTGAGGCAACAAATAGATTTAGCTTAATCCATAACTGTATTGCCAGCCCATTCCTCTTGGAATGTTGTGGCTTATACGTGCCTGAAAATTTCAGCCGTAGTCGTCGACACGACTTGTTCAAAATACTATACGGCAGAACTGATGTTCTAGCACAGCATAGCTTGACAAGAGGAATGGTGCTGTTGAACGAAACATCGGAAACACTAGATATATATAACTCTTCTTTAGATAGCCTTAAGATTTTTTTGTATAATAATCTTCCTAGGTGTTAAGACTGTCAAAATGAGAAAAATGTACGGTAATTGGATAATAATCTGTTGTACAATTTAAAAAAAAATGGGGAATTTTTACGAAATTTTCAAACAGAAAAATCAGAAAAAGGTACAGTCACATCTATGAATTGAATCCAGGACCTTAGCTTTGCCGAGACTCTGCTCTACCACTAAACTAATTCGACCCTATCCCCTTCAGTCATATTTAACTGTAGCATGATCGACTAAGAACTACCAACTTTATCTATATTTTTAACGCATAGTTTATAGCTGCTTTATGAATAAAGAAAATTTAAAAATAAAGAGTGAATAGTTTATTTGTTTTTGGAATAACTTAAATAGTAAAATCTCAAATTGTAATATTTAATCATTGAAGATAATATTAAGGACTCTCAATGACTTTGCCATGAAAATGTGAGAGTCATTGAGAATCAAAATATGAAACGGAGTTTCAAATTTTCATGGGATTTTGAATGAAAGTTGTAGGAAATAATTTAAAATTTTAAGGAAGGTTATTTACGGTATGAATCTCAGAAAAGATCAAGTAATATAAAAATGATGAACCTTTTTCGCCTTATAAAAGACGTATTTCTATAGGAGACAATAAATAATAACTAATGGGAAAAAAATTAATATTAATTTTGAATTAAATGAAGACAATATTAACGAAACTCAATCGAACGTGTGAAGACAGAACAATCAGAAAAAGATATTGGCACCTCTGGGACCCTTTGCTTACATGGCAAGTGCTATAAGGTGTCAATATCAATTTCGGTCACTTTTTAAACTGTTTCATACTTCGACTAAAGTTCTTCGTCGAAGTATGATAACAATTTTCATCTACCGGATCTGCCGGATCTGCCGGATCTCTCCTGATGATGGACCCTGCAACGCTGTCCGAAACGTTGGCCTAAGAAGGAGGTAGCGCAACACGGCATAACACCCCAAAAACAAATAACGAAAATACTTTCGGTCGTGAAAATCTAAAAACGTACTTCATTTAATTAAAAATTAAAATTTGAGGTATTACTCATAAAATTAAAAATTAAAAATAAAATAAATATTCCTTTGTTGCCTTCTTACATATTACATTAAACCTTTGACCTGTTCAAGACCTGCATTAATGAATGTCTTCCTACAGCCTCTTCCTTAACCTGCCTCACAACGCTGCCCAACCGGGTGGCTATATTGGTCCCCTGTACTGCACACGGGCTCTCTTGTGAGAGCTCTCTCTCACTTAATACTCGTATGCGTAAATAAAATTAACAAAAAGAGCTTTAGAATAATAAAGTTATTTCAATGATCTGTATTTTTTCCTAGTTTAAATGTATTATCATCACAAAAACTTCTTTCAAATATTTAATAAAGCCTTCCAAAAATTCATTTTCACAACAGCTATTATAAATTCTATTTGTTGCACATCTGCTAAAGCGTAATTCTCTACGTAAATAGTGCCTGATTTTGAAAAAAGATATTTTCCTTTCATAAAAAAGCATTTCTCAGATTCAATAAATCCTTCGAAGAATTCTTCCTCAAACCACTCACCACCAAAGAATAATAATGGACACTGAATGGATTCTCCACTGTTTAATTTGTTTTATTGCACCTTTGGTAAAAACAATTCCCAGGCAGCCATCCAGCGCGGGGCGGCCCTCGGCCCACTAACTACCGCAGAGATTGCACCCCGTAAAGATTTACGGCCTTCTGTGCCCCCCCGAAGAGCCTCCCCAAAGAGGGTGACAGGAAATTTCAAAATATCCCGACACTGGGAAATCGAAAATGTCGGGTACTTACTTGGGAATTTCCGAAATTCAGGCGTCTGCTTGTCAAAATATGCTTAGGCAAGTGCGAGACGTCAAATGTCTAAAATAACCACCCCCGAAACATAATATTTTCAATAATAAATGATTTATTCGTAAACATCGCCGTTTTTGTAGAGACAAGAGGTTGAATAAAAATTGTTTGAATAGCAAGTTTGTGAAGGGTAATCGTTTAAGGTATATTATATTGACATTTTAACGCCCTTTAGTAGGTGCTAATGTAGTCTTCCGGGTTGTTTTGACAACCACCTACTTATCTCTGCCAAAAAGTCTCATTTTAAATTTATGAGATTGTTGAAAGCTGCTTAGAATATTTAGAGTGGGTGTGTTTGAAACGCGTTATTCCTAATATTGTTTTTCACTCGCAAAATACGCAAAAAAATCTATTGGACTCTCTCATCTACGATTGACCATGGATATAGTGTAAAATAAAATCTCAAAGAATTTTCTTTCTTATGGTGTTTATGATTTAGAAATCCACAAACATCAAGAAGATTCAGGCAGTTTGAGTAAAACAAACTTTTAGAATCGCCTTTGCTAAATTTATATTTCGACATCGTCTTACATATATATTATTTTGCACCAACAGTTAACAGTAGACATAACTAGACTAGCGTCACGTCTGATCTGGGGGTCATCCATCGAGATATATCGGGACTGTCACCTTTATCGAAGCCCCTATCCCGACGTCCCGATAAACTAAAATGTCCCAATTTAAAAACCAGCATAATGCAGCACTGCTATTTTAAGCGTGGATTACATTGAGCGAGTTTACAAGCTACTATCTGGGAAATTCACTATCTGTTAATAAACACGCTCAGTGTAATCGTATTACTTGCTAACTAGCAGATTGTTAACTATCTACAAAAACAGTTGAAAGGTCGTCAACTTTACTTGCAACTCGCTTACTCGTGATTGGTTTATTTATGTTTTTAATATGGCGGCCAATAAACACCTGATTTCGGCCAATAACATCTGACAGAATTAGTTCACGCATACGTCGTTAGGTAGTTCGCTACTGAGCGAGTGAAAAGTTTTGTGTGTCATCATGATAATCTCACTCGCCGATTCACCCGCTTTTAAACTTAGTAGATAGTAGCTTGTAAACTCGCTCAATGTAATTGAGGCTTTCCGAACATTTTCTGCGGCCTTACTGACTATCAGTGTAACTGTCGTTATTTGTCTTCGTGCTCAGAAAAATATTACTTATTATATAAAACCCCACCCAGCTTGTCAATAGCTGTTGCGCCTGTCTAATATGAAGGGTGCTAAAGGATGTACTTGATATACTTTTACCAGTGATGCCTGACGTTATTTGGAGTTTAAAAAGTAAATTAAGTTTTGGTCTCCTGTGACTTTTGTGCTTCATTTTTTAAAATTCAAAATCAAACAAATAATAAATTATATATTTTTGAATGTAGCTATCACTTTGTGGTTTTCCATTATAGAAAAATGAAACAATACAACTTTTTTATACAAAGTTGTATTGTTTCATTTTTCTAAATAAAAAATTCTTCCACATGTCGTCACTGCTCACTCAGCCGAGTCACCAAAAAACCTCTTACCCCTACCCTACCACTCCAATACCTACTGTTTTATGTTTTAAGCAGAAAAAGAAAACTTGAAAAGTGTAATTTTTTACTCCAAACAATGTCAGAAATCACTTGTTAAAGTAAGTCAAGCCCGCCCCTTAATACCTTGTATAATACCATATATGTATATAGGTATATTTAACCGTATTTTCTGAATGGCATCACTACCGTCCCCCCCCCCAATCCCCCGTAAATTGCGCATCCCATCACATTCTCCGGACACTCCTTTCCCAGTCTATCTACCCCGTATGACAGCTGTACCAACAAATACACCAACAAACACTGTGACACTCGTTTTATCACGGAATTGTATCTCCCAGAGCAGAAGATGTATCTCACGAAATGTCATTTGAGAAACTAAACGTTTATTGCAAGACGGTCATTTCTACAAAACCGTTGTAAATGGCTCCCCCGAACCGTTTTTAGTATAATGGAAACTCTTTTTAGACCACTAAGCCCCGGGTAATGGCAGTAATTGCAACTCTTTATGTCGTAAAACTGCCACATTACTTCATTAGTGATTTATTTTTGTTATTAACAGTGCGGTATCTCTGCGTCGTTATGATTCATATTAATGATCCTGGGACAAAGCCGTGTCATCACGAAGTTTAAATTTAATTTAGCAGCACTTCAAACTATAATTAATAATTTATTTACGTACAGGAAATTAAAAATTTATCGATACAGTACATCAATTCACGTTTGAGCAAACATCAACTTAAGACTTTATTGAAAAATCACGGGATATTACAAGGATTTGTAAAGCCGAAGTATTTATTAAAAAAAATCAGAATGTGCAATTCACACGCGGTAAAACTGAAGCCTTCAGAAACCTAAAGTAGACAAGAGTAGGGAGGCTACGAAGCACTGCACAAAGAGAAGACCGTTTATGCTTTCTTTCATAACTGAACTGCTTCAGTAACAACATTTTGTATTTGTTTAGTGACAAATTGAAGATTTTCACTAAATTGGTATAATCATTTCCCTTCGTTAGTGTTCCAGGCAAAGAGGAATGCATATGATCGTTAGTCCAGAATTTCTACACTAAAATAAATCCTGACTTCTAGTATTACCTACGTAGTGGAATCCTAAAGCTAATCAATGCAAGCAATTCTGGACTATCAACTACACCATTTAACATTTTATATAAAAAAATACCAAGTCGGTGAAAATCCTTCAGTCGGACAATTTAGTAAATTTACATAATTTAAAAGAGTGTTATAGTTCAACATAGTTGCTGGAATACACATTTTAAAATTTATAAAACGTAAGAATTTATTTTGTACTCTTTCAATAGCTCGTATGATAATGTTATAATGTGGGTTCCAGATTGGAGAATTGTACTCAAGTTGACTTCTAACATAGGCAAAATATAACAGTTTAATACATTTAATATTGTTAGTATCAAGATAAGCGAAATATTACGAAAAACGTAGGTTTATGCATTAAGGTAATTACGTTTCTTATTTTTTCATTGAAACTATTTCTTTAAGCGCACTCAGCAAAAGTTTCAATCAAAGCGCGAAACTTTTTACGAAGGTCCTTTGTAGTAAAGCGATAAACGAACTGTATTTCCAGTTCAAATACCCATTTATTCTTCAAATCCACGTAAAACAATACCTACATTTCCCTTAGCGCCCCATCGTTCTCAATATATCCATACATCTACAGAGCGTAGCGGGGGTCCCAAGATAAAACAATGTAAAAACTTTTTTTTTCAAAATTAGTTCAATTCATTTCCAACACTTTTCAATTGTCCAACCACTTTTAAAAATTAATTCGGCTCTCCTTTGAGGTTCTAAGCCAATATTTGCATGCAAATAAATACTGTATATTCATTGCCGAACAGATTTACACAAGGAAACCAACTAACTAAACATCAAGAGGTTTCCACACATGTGTAGGCGAAGAGGACGGACCGCCAAACAGGGTCTTGTCACTTGCTCCATTCTCATTCAAACATCCTCTCATACATACCCTTCTGTAGTTCTGACTCTAGACATCATCCCGACTCGATTATTCGGGCTTTCCCCACTTCTTCATTTTATTAATTTGGTACTATTAGCTTATAGATGAAAAATGAGGATATATTCGCCTTTTTTTATCTAAATACCGCACAAGAGTCCCAAATACTCCCAACCGCCTGCAGCCAGTGAGACTATGGCATCTCCAATTAGCGATGTTGTGAGCTGAAGGTAGTGGGGAGGGTAAGGAGATGGGGAAAAGGAAGGTGCTGAAGTACCTGGCTATTCAGTTCTACTAATCAAACACGGCTAAAGTCACTTCAAGCAACGTTTCAATTCTGAATGGTGGCCATACACCAGGGCGATGAGAGTATCTTCCACTCTCGAACGTACCGCAAATATGCAAAATATTACTTTTAAATATTTAAATTGTAAAATAGAGCAAATCACTCAAATAAAATTTATTGGCTCACGTTGGGATCCCGCCACCTCCGGATCGCTGGTCGAGATCCTTACCCCTCGACCGCAGAGATCATCAAACTTACACTACTTTCTTCATTTATTCGCTGTAGGTATATGGCCAAACCATCCAATAGTCCTTTTTTTAATCTTATTCTTATTCATTTTTCAAACAGCTCGCGTGCCACACATTAAAATATAACAATCAAACACGCGCAGTTTCGCATTTATAATATTAGTATAGCTGTTGGTTAAGATCAAGGTGCAGATTAGTACCTTTCCCATTTTATACATATTTAAATGATCTCCATAGTAACCTAAACAAATAACAAAATGACAGCGTACGTCAAACAATTACTTAGTAACGCTTTGCTTTTCGTCCGGACAATAATTTTAGAACGCCAGAGCTTATTCATAACCCCAGAGCTTACCAATATATTCAGCCTATATTACTCGCAAAAAGACTAACAAACATACATCCGTGCATCCATACAAACTTTCGCCTTTATAATATTATATTAAATTATTATATAATATTATATTATAATAGGAATAGAATAATAGGAGTATTCCCAAATACTCGTATAACACACTTCACGCTTAAACTTTAGTCGAATTTAACATGATCGATTATGCCAAAGTTTACAAAAATTGTGAAAATAAGGTTAGAATAAACGGCAGTCATAATCTCATTTTCTTGTTTTTGTTTGAACATTTTTCCCAATGGCATAATAAATACAGTGTTTTACCCTGGGACAGCCGATAGCCTAGTTATAGAGAATAGTTGTAGAATATAGACCGAATCGCTTCAGCCGAAACGCTTCTAGATAAATCCACAAGAACGCAATGCAACGATGAAAAATGGGTTCTCGACAAGTAAGGTTTACTTTTCCTACGATATCGAATGGTAGTCAGAGGCGGGGTGGCGAAACTTTTGGAATAACTAGGTTGTGCAGATAATCAAAAATACATATTTCAGTTTAAAAAATGCACACTGCGTTTTGTAATGACTGAATCTCAATCGTTAAACGTACTAATTTAGTTGGTTTTAGATTTGCGTTATTCCTGCGTTGTTTTATTCATGTTCAATGAACTCAAATTTGCCTTGAATTTAAGTATGTTTTTGAAAATTGAAATTGATTGTTCGAAGAATAATTCATACAAACAGGTAGGTACAGGTAGGTAGAATAATTCATACAAGTTCATACAAGTAGGTACCTTAGGGGCCATCCATAAATTTCATCACACCTTAAGGGAGGGGGGGAGGGCATTGATGTCACATGTAAAAATCTTGAAAAAAAATTTGAAGTACTGTTTGATTATTTATTTTTTGATGTAAAATTGCTAAATGTGTGACTAGGAGGGAGGGGGTCTCACAAATGTGACGATGTGTGACAGGGACGGGGGGGGGGGGGGGGGGGGGGGAGGGTAAAAAAATCATGAAATTCGTGTGACGTTATTTATGTACAGTATAAAATTTTTAAAGAAAAAAAAAATGTGTTTCACAAAACTACTGGAATTACGGCCGTGCTAGTGTATTCTAAATATAAAACTTTAAGGACGGGTTGTTTCATAGAATTTGAACAATATATCAATTTCCGAGATGGTTTTCAAATTCTGTGAAAGTCCTATTCAAGTTGTGTTATTATGTCGTTATTGGCCAGGTGCTTAAAAGAACTGAAATAATGACAGAACTTGAATGCAACTTTCACTGATCCGGAAAAATAACTTAGAAATAACTCCATTTATGGAATTTAACATAATCTATACTAGCACTTTGTTGAATCCTGCAGATTCTATTAGCGCAGGTAATGTACGTAGTTTAATTGATTTTTCTTATGGTATTGTTTTAGTTTCTATTTTATTATATATGACTATTATATACACGTTTTACTAAAATTGTTTCATGCTTAGTTAATCAGTTTTACATTACTTCATGCTTTAAAATATTTTTGTTTAATTTTAGAAAGTCCATACAAACGTTAATATTCTGTTTTCGTATAATCTACGTAATACGACGGCCGGCGTAGTGCAGCGGTAAGGCGCTTGACTCGCATTCCGAAGGTCGCGGGATCGAATCCCGACGTGGCAAATAAATTTTATTTGATTAATTTGTGTATTTGTGGGCACGTTCCAGAGTGGAAGATACTCTCAGTATCGCCCTGGTGTAAGACCACCATTCAGAATTGAAAAGTTGCCTGAAGTGGCTTTCGTCGTGTTTGGTGACTAGATCTGAATAGCCAGGTACTTCCCCACCTTCTTCTTCCCTATCTCCTTTCCTCCCCACTACCTTCAGCCTCACAACATACCCCAATTGGGGATGCCATAGTCTCACTGGCTCCAGACGGGAGCAGTTGGAACTCTTGTGCGGTATTCACGTAAAAAAAACGAAGTTAAATAAAATAATAGTTATAAATATAATAAAATAAACGAAATAAAATAAAAGAATAGTTGCCTACCTCCTAACTACATGTTATTATAATTCTAAATTGGATGAAGAGCATAACAAAGAAAGACAGAAATGCCGTAACAATCTCGTGCGTGTAGATCATTGGTATATAATCTTATAATCAAGTGGCGTCATTTGTTGAGAAAGAGATTCAGAAGTTGCCTAAAAACGTATTTTTACTGGAGAAACTAAAAATAAGTCTGAAAATTCAATATTAACTAACAGTATACAGCAATCAGGCACAATCCACGCGCTGAGATTTTCTTCAAATTGCCCAGTTTTTTGCAGAAATTCACCTGTGACAAAGTCACAAAATGGCCATTCAGACCTAGTTTGTTTATTTAACATTTGAAAGGTCCTTATTAAGAGGAAATTCGGTCGCCGAGAAATTTTAATGATAAACTGTTGCTGTCACTGCCACTGTTACCCCCCGAATACCGAGTGAAAGGGACAACTGCACTTCGGGCTTAAAAAAATTGTCATCGGAGTTTTGTATTCCCTATTTTTCACTTCCAAAACTGGATTAATTTTTAAGATTATTTTTACAAACTATCTAAACAAAATATTCTATTGCTGCACGTTTTGCTTTTTTTAAAAATACATTTTGTAGTTTGTAAACTGGATTTCCGTGAATGACGCTCAAGCCAATAAATTTTAACGATTTTTGGAGGGTCCTTCCTCCTATAAGAAGTAACTTATCAAAAAAAGCATAAAAGTTTTTGCTTTTGTGGCAATGGCTTAATATAAATTGAAGAAAAAAATGAATTGAATGTGGTATGAATATTTATGAAAAATTCAAATCTGACAGATTTTGTAACTAACAAATTTTTATTAAGTTTATATATATGTTTTTTTTTATTACATTGTAAAACTGCATTTCTCGATACAGGAATGCCCTAGTGAGATGTGCACCTTATGTTTTTCATGTATTTCATATTTTTTCAATAAATAAATAACATGATAATACTATACAATCCATACCCGAGGGGTTGTGTCGGAAACGTATTAACTGGGATAGATTTTGTAACAGAGTGCATTTTCAAAATAAATTATCCTAATACGTGCGCTTACCGTAGCTTGTCTATCCATGTTACCCGCTCTACAGTGCTACGCCGCTACGCCAGCTCTATGAATCCTCTACGCCAAGTCCTGAGAGAATGCTACTCCGAAAAACTAAATTACAGTTGATTCATGTGCGCGACTCAGCTTTGGCGGAATGGGGCTCTATGTCAACATTATGATTAGTATTTCAAATAATTAATTAAGTTCGTATTGTGAGCAACTAATCGTAAGTTACGAGGAACGAAACTTCACTTGGAACTTATGCCGTGTCAAAGTTTATTTGCAAGTTTAATTAAATTTGTAGATTTGATCGAATTGAGTACCCACCCACTCAGATATGAACCAAAGCTAAAGTACCAACTTGTTATTTGTATATGACATTACTAAAATATTGTTTAATTTGAGTAACTTTGCAACACTTTCTGTACCGGCTACGCCCTAAGTGAAATTGTCATTTTTATCTGATTGCCATTAAAAGGTAATAACATTATGGATTTAAAAAAAATACATTTGCTTCACACACGAGGTCATGAGAAAAATAATTTCTTTTAGAATAGGCCCTGAGGATAGGCCCTGATAATGCACAAATATGACTTAGGTTTAATATTTACGAATGCTTCGAGCAGGGTCTTTTTAGGAAAGTGAGGAGAGGCGGGCTGGAGTAGATAGAGAGCTGATTGCATTGGTAAAAGTCAGGAAAATTTCATATCTGGGTCACATATACTTCGAGGGCAGAAGTATCACTTGCTCCAATTGGTATTGAAAGGCAAGATAGAGGGTCGCCGAGGGCCTGGTAGGAGACAAATGGCTGCGAAATGTACGAAAGTGAACCGGCATTAGAAATGTGGAGGAGCTATTCCGGGCAGTGCAAGACAGATACATTTTCCAGAGTGATCGCCAACGTCGTGCGTCGGGCGGACCTGACAGAGCACACGAAGAAGAAGGAGATGAATTTTTGGGAAGGAAAACTGGGGGTCAGTATATCCCGCAGAAACGTGCTTATGAATCTATTCCTCCCACTGCGGTGCAAAGCGATGTTCCAAGAGAGTCCTGCTCGAGAGGTGAAAAGATCTCATCCAGTCTCTTCTGATCCGTCCTGTCACACTGGTGGTGGGCAGACGCATCGCCACCAAGATATGAACTAATCTCTCCCCATGAACTCGGGCACCCTTGCTAAGTTACCAAACGCATCGAACCACTTGGGTGACCTATGGCAGAGGTGTTGATAATCCGATAAATGGTTCCCCACACCCGCCTCCCAAATTTTCATTTTGACAATTACATTCTGTATAAAGATTTAAGTTCTGCAATTTTAGATTTCCCATCAAAACATTTGTCCATGTTTTGTTTGTAAATATGGCGTTAGCCAACATCGGTGACAGTTGTCTTCCCAGCCAGTAGCGTTTTCTACATCATAATAACGTTGTAGCCAGATCGAACTGTTTAGTAATACGGGTTTTAGTTGGTTTCAATAAAATTGAAATTAACGAAGACACTGCTATATCTTTGTTTCGTTGCAGTCATTTTCTCTAGTTCCTCTAATTTATGCTGTAAGCCGGGGTTTTCCATACCTTCCATAGTAAATCCCTAAATGGATAGCTTTGTCAATACGAGCACAGATGTCCTTAGTTTACCGCGCTGCAGTTTCTCTCATTTCGCCGTGTTCTGATTGACGCTGATTGATTGAGGGATCTACGTGATAGATGACTTTCGTTACTATTTGGGATCATTCCTGGTGCTCTCCGTATTGATGGTTGTTTCTGGAGTGTTTTCGCAACAACATGAACGTGCAACGTTACGTCGTTTAATTGTGTACCGATGTTCTGATGGGACGGTCTTTTTGTTGATGAAAACGAATTGATGTCGAAATTTTATGAATTTATATATATTTTTAAAATTTCATTGTGATTAACTTATTATAGCTTACAAACCTCATTGTAATATTCAATCACGGAAAAAATATCAACAACTCTAGAACTCCGGACTAAATATACAGAAAACTTAAAATATGTCCCTTATAAATAAAATTTGTTAGGTTTATTCAAGATGTTGGAGAACCATTTATTGGATAACCCACACCTTTGCCATAGGTCACCAAAAGTGGTTCGTACTACGTTTGGTGCCCGGGATCATGGGGTAAGGTTTGTCTACGTCTTGGCGGCATATGAATCTGCCCCCTTCGTGCGTGGTGGGCCGGATCACTGGCTGAGGAAAGCAGTTGGCCTCTCCAGCAAGACTCTCTCAACTCATTGCCTAGCACTGAAGTGAGAGAGCTAGATTCATACGTTCGTCACCTTTGGTCCCACTGACCGCCAGATTCCCACCCACTCCTCACACATTTTTCCTTCGCAGAACTTCCTATCCTACCTTTCCTTTAAAATACTACTCTCATAGCTCCCTTAAGTATGACATAGGCCCTAAAAATATTTTCCACTAGGCCACCTGAATGGAGCTATTGTAAAAAAATACACCATCTTTGCAATCACCTCAAAACGATTGCTTGCAAAACATAGGAAATTTTTGAAGATCAGGGTTTTTATTTGACGACCTCCGTGGTTGAGAGTTAAGGTTCTCGACTAGCATTCCGATGGTTGCGGGTTGAAATCCCAGATACGCAAGTGATTTTTTAAAATTGAATTGTGTTTGTTACAATTTAATCATTTAGAACAGTGATTCTTGGGAGTTTTGGTGGTCTGGGGGGTGGGGGCGTTTTAAAATTTTTGGCATTTAGGGGGCTCTGCAGAAGTTCGAGTGGGCATTGTGGACAACATAAAAAATAAGCTCATCCACGAGCTGTGCACAATGATACTTTCTTTAGGTGCAACAATTTGACAAGTTCTCTTAAATAAACTACACTTTCACGTACAAAATTTAAACTGAGGCGTAATACTCAATGTTAATGTACTAATAATGTGTTTTATTTTTACTTCTCATAATTTTTTATTTGTAATCCATTCCGCAAATGGATTTTCTATAATAATGTGAATATTTTAAATTTCGTTTCGTGGGGGGGGGGGGGGGTCGTAAAGGGAGCGATTCTTTTAAAACAGTTAAGAATAATATACAGTGATTTAGAATAATATAAGATATGTTTGCACGTTCCAGAGGAGAATGTACTTTCAGTATCGGCTTGGTGTGTCCTTTTGGTACCCAATTGGGGATGCCATAATCTCACTGGCTCTAGGCGGTGGCTATTAGGCGGTATGTCACAATGAATAATATAAGATACGTTTGCACGCTCCAGAGTGGAAGGTACCTTCAGTATCGCCCTGGTGTAAGACCAACATTCAGAATTTAAAAGTTGCTTGAAATGAATTTACTTGGTGATTCAATTAAATTTAAATTACATTCATTTGATACAGATCTGATTAGCAGGTACTTATCCACAACAACATACTCCAATTGCGGATGCCATAATCTCACTGGCTCTAGGTGGCTGGGAGCAGTAGGGACCCTTGTGCGGTATTCAAATAAAAAAAAGTTCAAAAATTGGAAACATGATGTTATTAGAAATGACGGAATGTAATTAGAATACTATGGCTCAATTGGTAGATATGCCATTCCCGGTACGGCTAGATTTAGTTGCGACCGTTAGATTATATTTTACTTAACATCTGTTATGTAAATATGTATAACTATATGGGACGTGTGAAATTGCACAATCCTCCTCATATCCTGGAAAAAAAACATTATTGTTATTATCATTGTGCTGTGCTGTTGACATTATTTTCTTTGATGTATAATTATTTATCACTATAGCTTTTAAGTTCATATTTTTTGTACTTTAGTGTGTAGATCCCTGCGAGAATTTACCAATACTTGAAAAAAAACAGTGGTTTTGCGTTAAAAATAATAAAAAAGTACAGTAATGGGTAAATACCACGAAAACAAACATGGAAACATCGTTTTTAAACAAATTTAAATATTTAGTTATGGGGAAAAATAACACTGTTCGTTTAAATTATTTAGTATTTCCCGGAGTTTTAAATAACCTTATGATGAATTTATAGTTAGTTTTAGAAAAAGAGCTTGCTTGTTCAAACACCTCCATTTAAAAAAAACATTAAATTAAATATGCCATTTGGCTCACGATTTACCTTCATTTTAACTATTAATCTGTATTTGGAAAACGTTTAGTGGATAAAAGTTTCGAGTGGGGTTGGAGGGGGTATTTCAGGAAGAATTTTGATTTTCTGGTCTGGTAACTAAACTTTGCTAAGTTACTTTGAGAAACGTTTTGATATTGAATGGTGTCCTGTCATTATTTTTTTATACGCACCAGATTTAAATGTCCGGGTTAAATTTTCCCCCAAAAAAAAAAAGAAAAAAAGAAGGCAAAACTAAACCCTTTCACACACTTCCCCAAATGATCATCTAGTCAACCCACGCTATGCAATTGCACTATATAAGTATTATAAATACAAAACAATACAAGAACAACATGTCAACCTACTAGAGACCAAATGGGAATATAATTCACCGACTCCAGATATTTTCATATCAGAGGGTTCGGCTCTGTGGCATTTCTAATTGAACCTATAAATCCTACCGATCCCTCAATATAAATATTTAAAAAAATCCTTTGTAATCCTACATGTATTTAAAATGACTGATTTTTGCATTTTTATATACAAATTCTTTGACAAATCTAATATGCTTAAATTTTGAATCAGATTCCTAGGTATTATGCCAGTGGCCGAAATAACAAATGGCAATATTTTTATAGTCCGAGAATGCCAAATTCTTTTAATCTCATTTCCTAAATCTGTGTATTTTCTTATTTTTTCAGAAATAGTTTTTTGAATATTACAGGAATTTGGAATAGCTACATCAATGATATAAGTTATTTTTTTAATTTTGTCATGTAAAACTATATCAGGTCAATTATGACTAATTGTTCTGTCTGTTAGTATAGTTTTATCATAATATATTTTATAAAATTCATTTTCTAAAAATGAATTTGGTTCATATTCATAATATGGTACTATATTACGGTAGTCAATCAAGTTCTGTTTAATTACCAAACTTTGGTGAATTATTTTTAAAACCTGATTGTGCCTAAATGTATACTCGGAAGGCGCTAATATAGAACATCCCGATATAATATGTTCTATAGTTTCGGGAAAAACCAAACATTTTCTACATAAATCATCAATTTGATTTATATCTTTGATTATATGCTTTCTATAATTTTTAGTATTAATGACTCTATCTTGAATGGCAAGCATAAATCCTTCTATTTCTTCTTCTTTCGTATGGTGGGGGGTCAGAGGGGGACATCTAGGTCTGCGCGCCAGTCTAGGGCCTCAGGCGTTGCCCTGTGGACCTCATAAATCCCGCCGGGGAATGAATGGAGCGGGCATTCGTTGACTACATGTTCGGTGGTCTGCACCGCACCGCATTCACACGTCGCCGACTCTTTAAGGCCCCATCTATGCATCATGTGAGCACAACGGCTATGGGAGCACCTTATTCTATTGATGGCAGTCCAGAGTTTGCGAGGCAATGAGAACCCAGGCTGTCTCTCAGTGGGGTCTTGCACGAGATCGGCGTTTTTGACGTTAGCTGATTGCCACTCAAGCTTCCACCTATCTTCTGGGGTGAGAGGTGTTCGAAGGAGTCTTTCTCCTTCCGTCCAGAAGGGTTTTCGAGACTTTAAGCGGCATGCCGGGTGAGAAACGACATCATCGTGCAAGGGTATTTCGCTTTTTTGCAGCGCCTTCTTGTATTCCCTCAGTGTTGCAATCTCTCGCCTGATATTTGGCGGGGTTATATTTGCAAGTACGGGGAGCCAAGGAAGAGGAGTCGATTTTAAGGTTCCGCTGATGGTTCGCATTGTGGCATTAAGCTGAACGTCGACCATGGAAGTGTGGGCGCTTCTGGCCCATACTGGAGCACAGTATTCAGCTGCTGAGAAAACCAGGGCAATGGATGCCGTTCTGAGCGTGTTGGCGTCGCATCCCCAGCTAGTACCAGCCAGCTTATTGACTAAGTTTAGTCTTGTCCTGGTTTTTTTGCCCACTGTTTCCATGTGTTTCCGGTAATTCAGGCTCCTATCCAAAGTTATTCCAAGATAGCGGGGATGGGGGTCATGGTAAATATTTTTTCCATCAAACTGAACACAGAGTTTTGCGTTTGCTTGTGAATTACTGAGATGGAAAGCTGTCACAACTGTTTTCGACCCATTTGGCTTTAGTCGCCAATTGAGGAAAAATTCTTCCATAGCCTTGAGGTCAGAATTAAGGATCTCTTCTGCTGCATTGAGGGTTTTGGCTTGGACTGTGATGGCGAAGTCATCTGCGTAAGCAAATTTTCTGCCTTCAGTGTGAGGAAGATCTCGAGTATAGATATTGAAGAGTGATGGGGCCAGCACTGAGCCTTGGGCAAGGCCATTATTCAGGTGCATTTTTTTGCTTTTTAGCCCTCCTAGAAAAACCCTGAAAGTACGGCCAGTTAGTAGTTGCTCAATAAGTCGTACTGTGTTGCCATCCTCTATGGTGTCGTAGAGCTTGACAAGGAGGCCTTTGTGCCACACCGTGTCGTAAGCCGCAGAGAGATCAATGAACGCTGCCGCAGTCTTAAGCCGTTTCTGGAATCCAGATTCGATGTGTGTTGTCAGAGCTAGCACCTGGTCACAGCAGTTACGGCCTGGTCTGAAGCCAGCTTGCTCTTGTGGAACCACTTTCTCTAGAATTGGGGTAAGTCTGCGGAGCACCACTCGCTCTAGGAGTTTATACATGGTACTTAAAAGCGAGATGGGCCGATAGCTGTTTGGATCTTCTGGTGGCTTGTTGGGTTTGAGGATCGCAATAACTTTAGTTTTTTTCCAGATATTTGGAATTACTCCAGTTTTAAAAATTTCAGTAAACAGTTTTGCGATCCATAACTTTGTCCGTGGCCCAGCATGTTTCAAAAAGTCTGGAAGAACTCCGTCGCATCCAGCTGCTTTCCCAGCTTTTGTTGAAGTGAGGGCGATGTCTACATCATCAGCTGTAACGGCGACCACATCGTTAGGGTTCACCGGCCATTTTAGCCGCGCCGCTTTCAGAGATTTTTTGATCTGGTGGCTTATGTTAGACCTTGTTGTCGTTTTTGAACTGCGGAGTAGTTGGTGAGCAACAGCATTTGGGGACACTTTGGGGGTTGTCTTAATTGGCTGATTTGCAGCTCCGAGTCGCCTGAGTGTTTGCCACGCTTTTCTGCTCGAGTGTTCGAAACTCATTTCTTCCATTAGTTCGTTCCACCTGTTCATGCGCCCGTCATCCAGAGACTGGAGAAGATCAGAAGCAGTGTCTGGGTCGTTATTCCTCTCGTATTCAGCTAGAAGGCGTTTGCTTTCTGAGCTCCATGTTGGGATATACACTTTTCTGTAACCTCTAGGGATGAATTTCTTCGCAGCTACAAACAAAAGGTTCGAAAATCGGTCGTAGAAATTCGGCTTTGATGGTATGTTATCCACAACCCTGTCAACATATTCCGAAAACTCTCGCCATTTTGCCCGTCTTAAATTCCACCGTGGCATCGGGTTACTGGAGATTAATGGAATCTGTATACCTATGTTTAGCATGACTGGCCTGTGTTGGCTATGTGGGAAATTATTCAGTACAGCTCTCGAGGCCCTCACAGGTTTTCCGTCCCTCCGGCCCTCACAGGTTTCTGCGCTCAACTCTCCAATACTCAACCATTTGTTTGACGAAAGTTTGTCAACATACGTTTGGTTGAGATAATTGAAGTGTTTTGCGTGAATAATTTTATTTGACCAGGAATCTAATAATTCCTGGTTAGTATTTATAAGAATGTTGGCATTCTCGTCATATAAATTTAAAGGTGTAATATTTCTATCTGCCTTGCAAATTATTTTGTGCATTTCTGAGCTATTAGCTTTCCTATGGAAAAAATTTCTAAGCATTTCTACCTGATTGTGTTTCAAAGATGTTATTTTGACTACACCTCTACCTCCTAAATTTCTAGGTAAATTAATTCGTTCTATAGCTGAATTTGGATGATGGCAATTAAATTTTGTTAATGTAGTTCTAATTAATCGTTCTAAACTATCTAAATCTGTATTGGACCATTTAATTATGCCAAATGAGTACGTTAGTAGAGGTATTGCCCAAGTATTTATTGCTTTTACTAAATTTTTAGCAGATAGATTGCATTTTAAAAATTTTCTGATCCTAGTTTGAAATTTAATCCTAATATCATTTTTAATACTAGTGTGATCTAATCTATTCGATTGCGGGTATCCTAAATATTTATAAACCTCATCCCCTTTCATACTTTGAATTTTGAAATTTCTAAATATACCCTCGTCTCCATCTACAATTTTGCCTTTCTCTATATGGATAGTTTTACATTTATCTAAACCAAAAGTCATTTTAATATCATCTGAAAAAATTTTAACTACCTTAATCATTTTCTCTAAATTTGATTCAGAATTTGAAAATAATTTTATATCATCCATATATAATAGATGTGAAACTATACTACTCTCTCTTGTATTACCTTTAATTTTTATTCCAAACTTGCTTTTAATTAACATTTTAGAAAGGGGATTCAATGCTAAGCAAAACCAAAGAGGGATCAATGAGTCTCCTTGAAAAATCCCTCTTTTTATTGAAATGCCCGGTACTACTATTTTCTTACCTTTTAAATTAACTAGCAAATCTGTATTCCAAAAGGACATAATATTTTTCAAAAAGCTAATTATAATTGGGTTAACTTTATATATTTTTAATATTTTGATTAGCCACGAGTGCGGGACACTATCAAAAGCTTTTTGATAATCTATATAACAAGTATGTAAATTACGCTTTTGATTTTGAATTTGTTTTAAAATTACAGAATCAATAACTAACTGTTCTTTACATCCCATATGTTTTCTGCGACAACCTTTTTGTTGTTCAGATAAAAAAAAATTTCATCCAAATGAGTATATATTAAATCTGTCAAGCAAGAGGTTAAAATTTTGTATATTGTCGGTAGACATGTAATGGGTCTATATTGAGAGGGATTATTAATATGTTCGCTTTTAGGCAACATATAAGTAATGCCCTTAGTTAGAAAATTAGGAAAATTTTGAGGTTCTCTGACAAGTTTTGAAAGATTTTTTGCAAAAAGAGGATGTAAAGTAGTTAGACGTTTGTACCAAAAATTATGTATCCAATCGCAACCCGTGGCTTTCCAATTATGAGTATTTTTTATTATTTTGGCTAACAATTCAACCGATATATCAGAAAAACTCATTTGTTCAATGTCTGAACAATTGAGTTCTTCATTTTCTATCCAGTTACCTGCTTCATTATGTTTTATATCTTTACTCCAAATGTTTGTCCAAAAATCGCGCATATCTGATTCAGATGGCAACGGAATATTATTATTCGAAATAATATTCTGTTTATCGTCAAGTTTGGAATAAAATATTTTCTCATTTTTCTGAAATAATCTATTATTACTTCTTTTATTATACGTATAATTATATCTTTTTATTCTACTAGCTTTTATACCTAATTTTTGTTTTAATAAATCTAATAAATCATTGATTATATTTTCATTATTATTACTACCAATGCTATAACCAAATTTTCTCCCAATTTCATCTACATATCTCAAAATATTCCTACTTCTATTTCCATTTTTATATTCAATTACTCTAGCTATACTACTTCTTAAAAATACTACATCATTTTCTAATCTAATCTGCCATTCTGGTTTACTATAACTATATGATCTATCATCAGAGGACATTAATTTAACTCCTAACTTATTACATATAGTGATAGCACTAGCGTACACTATTGTATGAAGATCTAAAAAACTAATATCGTCAAATATTATTTTTGGTAAAATTAAATTATTTAATTCAGAAATTAATTTAGATAATTTCTTTGACGTATGCAATTTTGGTAATTTTGGTCTAACTGTGGGCTCTATATCTATATATCTATTTATATTATTTTGAAGCAAGTTAGCTAATTCTATTACATTATCATCTAGTAAGTTTAAATTTGAAATATTGATTTCCCTAAGATTATGAATAATGTCTAAGTTATTTGAATCTACTGTAATATCATTGGATTCTTCTACTAGAATATTATCTACACTATCTTCATTCAATGCATCTAATATAACATTACTACTCGTATTAATTTGTTCTAAATTATTCTCCAATTGCAATCTATCTGCTACTTCTTTTCTTATCTGATTTAATGTTACTACAGGAATTAAATTATTTTTGAAAATTGCCCTTTTTTGGTCAGCTAATCTTTGTTCGTTTACTTGGGCAACCGGAAAATTTTGTGAGAAAAGTAAATGTAATTTTTTCCTATACAATAACATATCTGTTTCTAGTTTAGTTACATAAAAATATGAACGAACGATGAACATATTGACATCGTTCGTCCATTTCATACGCTGCCTAGGAATACCTGTTTTTGTTTTTTGGGGTCTCAGAATATCAATGTTCATCTGTATAGATGACATAATAAACCCATTTTCATTTCCGTTGGTTGAAAATGACATTTTGTCACCTTTCAAAACAACTTGGAAATGATTTATTAATTATTTTTAATTCCTACATTCCAGTGACCAAGCAACTGTCGTCGTTACCTAGTGTCAACAAATAGTTTTCAATATCTCCAAATTAAATATTTTAATGTAAACTACCCTATATTATTATTATTATTATCATTTTGCTCTTTGCCGCGAAAGCCCATACCTTTGTATTTGTGCCCTTTGCACAAATCAGCTCTCTTCTCTTGGACGGAGGTAAGGAGCTTACCACGAACCGACAACGATTATTATAGCTACCCGTAAAAGTAAGGGGGTCGTCTGAATTCTAGAAAAATCATTCCAATAAATTATAAAATATTATATTATGAAGTAATTTTCAGATAAAATATTATATTATGAGGTATTTCTTTATCGCTTGTCTGTATTCTTCACATATTCGATTCTAATTTTGAGAAAGACTCTTAAATTCAAATCCAATTTGAGTTCAGTGAACCAGATTTCAATCAGGACGCACATACAACCGAAATTAGTGGATATGTTGGATAAATTTAAAAATAATATTGAGCATTTTTTCTCCCTGCAGGTGGCCTGGATAAAATCGGACACGAAAGCCATTCTGGCTATCCACCTGCACATGGTGGCGCTCAACCCGCGTCTCTCAGTTACCTACAACAACCACAACACTTGGAAATTGCACATAGCCAATGTGCAGGCCAACGATTCCGGATCATACATGTGCCAGATTAACACGGATCCCATGAGGAGCCAGGTGAGTCCTTCTCCATTTTCCTCGACCCTAGACTCCTTGATTCCTCGACTCCTCGACTTCTCGACTCCTCGACTTCTCGACTTCTCAACTCCTGGACTCCTAAAATCATAGACTCCTAGAATCCTTGACTTCTTGACTCTCGACTTCTCAACTCTTCCTATGTTGTATAAATAGTAGTATAAAAAATATCACATGAATGAAAATGATGGCTGCTTTTATTTGCATGTACTGTAACACGTAATTGTTGGGTTTTATAATATAACATGTATTTGTTAGATTAGCTGGAAGAAATAGGATGTACCTATAAGTTATACCTTTTGAAATTTCTGTATTTTTGTGCAATAAATTTTATTTTGAATTTTGAAAAACATTCCGAGGGATTATTTCACAACCTCTAATGAATGAACCGCGCTAATGAACACCTAACAGACGGATTGTGAAAGAGCCCCAAAATATAACGATAGAAAGAAATGAGATCCAATAAACCAGCGCGGTTGAAAATCAAATTAAAAATAACAAATTTTACCTACACAGCTGATCAAATAAAAAACAAAAACAATAAAATACGCAGAGGAAAAGAACAGAAAGGAAACAATGTAAAATCTTAACTTCATAAGTCGTAACAAAGTTTGTTCCACTTATTTGCTTTGGTATAGGAACGATTCACACTGCTGCAGGCTTTAAACCGAAACAATTTAAACTTATGCTGGCATATTTATAACATCTGGGTCAAAGGTAAAAAACTTCGACTCGAATGTAAATTACAAATCTTTAATAGCAGCATTGAATCGTCATATGACGTACCTAACTTATGAACAGCTTGTAAAGACACCAATATCATTTTCACGTATCAAGTTACATCAATTTTGATATTCGTTGTTTCTGGTTTAGAAACTCGGTCTTTGTCATTGCTCACACAACTGGGAAGAAAATCACTTTAATTATAATATTATCTTGTAGTGGAAGAGTTTTGAATGGGTACCGTAGGTAAATCGATAGTACATAGAAAGCCTGAAATTCACCCTCGTACAAACTAAACAAAGGCGGATGATGAATGGTTTGTGTTGTGCCGAAATATTCCAAAGATGCATAGGAAAATTACTAGAATAGATTCATTCGGTTTACGGTGTTTAAAGGCATGGGTTATTCAATGAGATCAAGGGCGTGTTGGTGATAATACTCTATTCTGATAAAAGCCAGATGTCGGTGCTTTGGGATTGATCTGGATATTCAAGACTTTAGATATTTCCGCCAAATTAGAAAACAGCCAATAATTGAAATTAGATCAGACAAAGGACCTAATAAAAACAATTTTTAGTGATGCATTAGACTTTTCATATCACTGGTATGAGAAATTAAATGAAGTATCTACATTACTCCATATTTTACCGTATATATTATGTCAATCTACAATATGACTATAGATTTCAACCCTTCATTGTTCACCCTCGCAGATGGGGTTCCTCGAGGTGGTAATCCCGCCCGACATCTTGAACTCCGAGGAAGAGAGTGGCGGGGGCGGCGTGGCGCTGGAGGGCGGGGCGGTGCGACTCCGTTGTGAGGCCACCGGGGCTCCCCCGCCCACCGTCACCTGGAAGCGGGAAGGCGGGAGGAACATAGTCTTCAGACCCGATCCGGCAAGAGAGAAGAAAGGTAAGTCCTTGTGGCTAGTTAGTTCTTCATTATTATCAGGTTGATGCCGAAATTACGGTGGTAGCATTTCGCCCAGATGCTTGGGCTAAATAACTATGTTTAATATGGTGATATACATGTACAATTACACGCAATCTCATGTATCAGAAATGCTGATGGTTTTCAGTTTTAGTCCAGTTGGCTGTATACATAATATTTGTTGACCCCTTTGCCTCAATATACTTGTTGTTCCATGACTTGCTGTGTATATTTTTGTGTCGTTGAATCGTTAATGAAATTTCTAATTTCATAGTTAATGGAATAAAGAATAGTACACTTTTTTAATGAGGTTTTAATCGCCACTAGATCCACATATTATATACACGTATGATGTATTTGTTGAACTGAGTGCGCTTGTGGCAGGGCCGTATTTGAATAGCGAGCCGCCCTGGGTAAAAAAATGCTGCCCCCCTCCTTTAGCCAATGGTCGTCACACTTATTTTTATGAAAAAAAAGGTATTACTCCCTTCAAAGTAGACATGTAACTTGAAACTGCACTAGTCGAACCTTCTTCGCGTTTTCACAATGAAACAAGTCACGAAACAAAACTTTCTGAGATGGACTGTTGTCAAAATGCTGCAACGTAAGCAGTAAAAATACTGAAATACATTTGGTTTTTGTTGTTTTTAACGACCCTCGTGTCACATACGTCCATGTGAGGAATTTAAATGTTTGGAAGTAAGTACAGATAAATTTACATAATTTTAGGTATTCATTATTTCTTTATGGAAGCTTTCTTATGCGAGTTGGAGCCATCTCTATTTGAAACACCACTAAGTAACACTTCTTCCCTCTCTCTTTATTGAAATATTTTTATCAATTCGCCGCCCCTCTAAAAATCGCCGCTCTAGGCAGCTTCCTAGGTTTCCAAGGTCTAAAGTCGTGCATCACAAAGAACGTATACAAAGAGTACGCAACGAATCCTCCTGATCTGAGACTATTTTGAGTATACCACTCTGAATAATGTTTGCTGTGGGTAATAAGTAGTAGGTATATCGTTTCTAACACAATTACCTGTTTAAAACTTTTCTTCGGTAATATTATCTAGATATACTATTTTTCTAAAGTAAGTGTTTTCACAGTCCGGTTAATTCCCTACTCTATAATTTATGCTAGCATTAGAACTCACTGAAGATAGGAATACTACTCTCCAGATATTTAAAATAGACAGAAGAAATACTTGAAATAGAATAGGTAAATAAATCATATTTCTTAACCATAAAGTAACAAATCTCTGTCGTTATAACCGTTGTAACAGCCCATAACGGTTAATAATATCTGCAAGAAATTTCTAGCTTTATGCAAATATTTGTTTCGTGCGATAATGTTTTCTCTATGAGCTGGGTTTCAAATATTCATTTAATTGACATATTTTGTAGGTTCCAATTGTTATTAAAAGTGTATGAATTACAAAGATTATTTCCTAATCTACATAATAGACCAACCTTAACTTTTTGAAGTTAAACTTCTTTAGCCTAGTTAGCGATTTAAAATTCGGATGAAACGGATGAGCGTCATAAAATTTATTTTTTGACGGTCCTCGGTTCTAATATAATGCGATAAATTCGCCCGTCGGCGCGGGCCTTCAATAGCGCAGTGGGCAAGGCGTTCAACAAGTCTCAGCGGCCAGAGAGACAGACATCAAGCAAAAGGAGGTTCAAATCCCACGAAATCCAAAGAAAATAAACATTTTATTTTAGTGAAATCAATATCCAATCTTCAAACCACTTTAAAATAAACAGGCAAAAGAAAATAAAGCGACATCTAGCGACTTTCTAGTTTCACTTCTAGTGCATTAGAATTGCACACACTGAAAATGCAGTAAAATATGTAGTATGTAGTAAAGTGTATATTTCAAAATATTTTTTTATTCTTTGTGACCTTGTATACCGTGCAATTCTTCCTATGTCATAAAACGGAAACTTCCACAGGGGAAACTTTAAAATTCATGAAACTTTATTTCATGTGAAGATATTTTACAGTTGGCAAATCTTTAGTGATGCGTGGACGTCGCACTATATGTATATATGTATTTGGTCTCTGAAAGTTATTGGGTAATTTTAACTAAACAAGTTCCTTTTCGACGCATTTCTTAAAAATGTGTATTTTGTGATACAGGAGTTCTTGTGATAATAAATAGTTGGTCACACGCTATTTGCTTGTAAGATGATAGTTATATTATTACGATAATCAATTTAAGTCATTTTTCGTTATTTCTTATTTCTTATTTCGTTATTCATTATTTCTAATTAAAATTACGTGCAGGGGATATTTTAGACAAATGGCGATTTAAAAATTTGTTATGCTTTGTTATACAATGCATTATTTAAAATTTAATTCATATTTATAGAATGCGTAAAAGCATATCAAATTGTGTAACATGTATGTTCTTCATTCGTTAGATTTCAAGAATTTTTCTAAGATTTTCACAACTCTACGACTGTTAAAATGCAGGAAATTCCGGATATCACGATAACTAACGAAGTTATATGATTTAACCCGTCTGCTTGGTTCAATATATTCGCACCTCACAATCCGGAAGCCTCGGTTTTGCGCGTAAATTTTGAAACCGTCACTTTGGATCGAGATTGTAAAATATCTATGGAAGATGGCTTTCATATTTCAAAGACAATAAGAAGCATTATTTCGTTCTCTTTCTGGTTAAAAGAAAAATAAATATGTTTGCATGAGAGGAAGACAGATATATAGCTTTTAAAATGTGAGGTCGCTCGGGACGTTTTTGGTCTAATGAAGGTATAACGCGATTACGTGTTTTGGGATGTATTTATTCCTAAACAAACAGACGGGTTAATTAAATGAAGAAAATATTGTTGTAATCTACTGAGTTAATAAAAAGAAATATAACACTTTAATAACTGGTTTTATTTTAAGATGTACGTATTACATGAAAACAAGAGAAGAACGCTTGGAGCACAGAGAAAAAACAAAAGAACTAAAATGGGTTGCCACATACAAAATGTTGCCAACCCTTAAACCAATATTATTATTGTTAAAATAATGTATTACATTGTATATTTTAACAAATATTATCGAAACTCAATCAAAAATCTGGAAACAGAAAAATCAGAATAATAAATGGGCACACCTGGGACTCGAACTCAGGGCCCTTGGCTTTCCGAGTCGCAACTCTACCAACTGAGCTAATGTTAACTTCGACTAAGACCTTCAAACATTATCTTCTTTTTCTTAACGCTCATTTTATTGGCTGCTATCTTTATGTATGATTGCAAAATATAGTTGCCTTTTCATTACATGGTAAGGTAGAGTTGCGGCCGGAAAGCCGAAGCTGAGTTCGAGTCTCAGATGTGCCCATATCTTTTTCTGATTTTTCTGTTTCCAGATTTTCGATTGAGTTTCGCAAATATTATCTTCGCTTAATTAAATATTATAATTTGACGTTTTACTCATTAAGTTAAAAAAAATCGAGTGCGGTTCAAACGCGGTAAAAGTGAAACTTTACCAAAAACAACCTCAACCAATAGGAGCCTTTAAAGTGTGGTCATAAGTGTGGTGTGGACCTAGCGTCATTTCCGTTTCACATTTCAACCAATATAATCAAAGCGGCCAGTGAGCGTAGTTAGATGCTTCGCCAGTGCTGTGATGCGTCATTTCCGTTTTATCCGAATTCCGATCCAAATTACAACGATGCTAAAGAAGTTTCATTTCAATAAATCAAGTTATAAGATTTCGATTCCACATTAAACACCTAACATAATCCTAACTCATATACCATAGTACTGCTGTATTCGGGCAGAATAGCTCTTAATGGCATTTAAAAAAAACCGATGTATTATATCTATTGTGGTAGAAAGGTTCAAGTAGTCATAGCAAGATATATAATAATAATACGAATATAAGTAGTAACGTCATAGCTAGAAGCCTGGTTTAGTACTATAGTACTAGTGCCTACTTAAATAACTTTTTAAAGAATAGCAATGGTAAAGTCGGTCATTTGTCACAATTTAAGATCCCATCTTCGTAGATGGTCATATTTATTCGTTAATACAACTCACAGTAGAACATTATTAGATGACTTGTAATAGAAACAGAGACGTTTTACTATCATATTCCATAAAAAAAAGCTCCGAATGAAAGCTTGCAAAGAGCTTTAACTACGTAACGTTCCATCATTATTACGGCCATAGAGGTTTTATGCCCCCTCTTCCAATAAGTAACGGTATGAAATTGTATTTTTTTTCATACCGGACTAAATAAAAAAGGGCGCTAATGGAACGTGATAATGTGTCGGTATTAAATCTCGGGACCAAATAACCGATATAAGGAAAGTTAGTTCTCTTCGTTTGGTCTGAATTTCTCGTAGTTATTATAGTATTACCAGCTTTCAGCGATGGAGAATCGTGGGAGTAGTTTGATCACATAATAATAAATTCATAACTACGCCCGTTTTATGATTCGAGACGAAATTGAAGTAAAATTTGAAGACAAGTTCAGGAATCAATAAAGAAATATAGTGTTAATGTTAAAAAGTAAGAATCAGTTTTAAGTAAACCCTGAAGAAGTAAGCGTTGCTCATGAAACGTGTCTGGTTAGGCACTAAAATATGTTTGTTTTGTTGTTCGAAAAAATAATTAAATACATTTATATCACAAGAATGGCGATTGACGCACTCTTGGGATTAGCAGAGACACCGAAATGGATTGTTCTAAAAACTGCTAAAAAACGGCTACAAGGATCAGAGATGTCGCCACTGGTCAGTTTGCAGAAATGTGCAGTGCAAAATGTATTTATTTTTAAAAGTAGTACCGGAACAAGTGAAGACTATCATCATCTGTTTATTTGAATATTTCTATTCATTTTGAAAACTAACTAGTTGTGTATGGTTGACAACTTGTTCATATTTCAAAGTCACAAAAGAATTATACTGATCTGGATTTTTAGTGGACAAAATTACGGAGGCCTCTCAAACTGCAAAGAACTACATACGAGGTTGTTGAATCTGTTATTTTCCCTGGAGTTGTCGGATTGCTATTCTTTGTGATACATTGTCCGCGCAAGTAGATTTCATAATCATATATTTGAGTATTAAGCTCAGAGAGTCTGGGGTTATTTACATACCCCAGACTCGCATATTATAATACAATATCGGTTTTTATAAATAATAAATTGATAAAAACTAAGTATTCTATTAATTTCGATTTATAAAGGTGCCACAAAATAAGTTTGCTGTGTTTGAAGAAGAAATAAAAATCACTTATATATGCTTAGTTATTTATGTACAGGAGAAATTTATACAGAAAAATGTAGCTTTCATAAGAAAAGTCTACATAGTTAAGAAAGAAAATTAAACCACGTAAAAATATTTGTCTTTGTACCCGTGAAAAGGGGCGATATTAAAATGGAGGGACACTTTGAAACATTGAGAATATATTTTTAAATGATTCTCTATGGCTATTCCCACCTCATCGATGACTTTTCCCCACTTCTGCCTCTTGGGTGACCTCTGCTATAGGTCTTCCTAAGTGGTTCGCTAAGTTTGGTGTCTTAGCAGGGATGTCCGGATTCATGGGAGAGATTTGTTAACGTCTTGGGGGCGGATGAGTCTGTCCATTATCTGCATGCGGGCCAGATCTGGAGACCCTTAGACCCTTTCATCTCTCCAGCGAGACTCCCTCGACCCTAACACCTTGCATCACAATGGAAGGTAATGGTTATATAAATATGAGGCTCCTGGATTCCATGATACCCACATTCCTAGCATACCAACACCTCGTACCCTTTTTCTTCCCAGAACTTCCTATTCTTCCTTCGATTAAAAAGACCCTCAAGACACAGCATCCTCAAAGATTTCACAGAGGAAAATTATTTTCCTCAGGGCCTTCTGTGTGGAGTTAATGTAAAAAAAATTAATCCTTGATTTTTAAATACATCTATTACTTGAATTTCAATTTTGTTTTTCTTGATTGAGTTAATGCCGCAGAATCTTCAAAATGGAAATTAACCTACTTCCCGATATTCGATCAAGCTGAAACTCGGCAGATAGACTCGTTGTCGATGACAGTGCATTCTATCAATTGGTGGCAATCATGCACACACAGCGGACATAAATGCATTTTTCTTAAATTCGAAGAAATCAAACTACTTGATATATAGGGACTAGCTGACCCGGCCACGCGTTGCTGTGGCTAACGAAACACAACGCTATCTACTGGATGGTTACCCAACATTTATAACCACGATGAACTCACACCGCCGTCTGTTAATTTGCATACAAATCAAACCGCCCGCTTGCCAGCCCGCTCGTCTGTTCTGGATAGGGACACCCTAATCACCTAGCGGTATGAAATATACTATACGTCCAATTCTCATACCTACCAAATGTAAATAAAAAAATTCATGAAAATCGGTCTAGCCGTTTCGGATGAGTGCCGGAACACCGTGACACGAAATTTTTTATATATATTGATATAGCGCGGTCGATAGAGTTGTCGTCTCCAGTTCCTGGGCAGGAAGGTTCAATTCTCATTCAAACCAATAAATATCTTTTTTTTTTAAATTTTCCAAAAATATTTGAAAATAGATGAAGGTATCAGAGGAAGAAATATTTTTCCATGAAGAGGTTCACTGGTTGGTTGCCATGTCACCTCGGCCAGTCATGCTTTGAATCGATTCCTTTTTGGGACTCTCACTTCGGCAAACTAAGTTCGTTCCTTATTATTGTTGCAGACGACTGGCAGAAGTGTCTGAATAATGCTCTAAAACCCATTAAGTTTAATAGATTTTAAGTACCAAACTCTAAAAGGTTCACCTTTCCCAACTAAACCGAACTAAATACAGACTCCACTTTACACGTCGACGGTTTAGATTCTGGGACCATGGAAGAAAGATGTTCTTCACGATCATTGATGTTGAAACACAGGAAGTTGTTATTATTTCCTTTTGTTTGAAGTGCCCGGTATTTTACTTGTAATTTAGGTGTTTTTTGTGGAAGTAACATTTGTGTTGTTTCATTTGGCATCAGGCATATTAAACTCGAAATTCATGAAAAATATATGGAAATAATATCAAAAGAAATATTTTTTAAATCTTTTGCCAAAAATTATGGTAGCTACAAAATTATCAGATTATGTTTTGCCTACCATTTTCTCAAGTCTTATGCATTAGTACCTTTTAATTTTTTTACTTAAAATCTTTTTAACTCTGTTTAATTATTATTTATTTTAATTTTTTGTTGTTTATGTGATGAATTTTATTTTCATTTTATGTTTTAATTGGGTAGCTACTTAATATATAAACATTTTTTTTTCTTTCATAGTTTATAGTTGTTTATGTAATATGGCAGACAGGCATTGCACTACCCTCCCAGTCCGGCTGGAATAAAAACTTAAATAAATAAAAAAAAATAAAAAATAAATTTGACAAATTAAGGTTAAATTGAGGTTGGGCAAATTAATATACTTCAGATTCAGAAATTTTTGGGTGATTTTTCACAAAAAATGGCGTTATATACACTATTCAATTATTATTATTTATTACTGAAATAAGAAACTTTTTTATTTCATTAGTAAATATTTTTTTTATTTTTTTTTTATATATTTTTTAAGAAATTTAATTTTTTAGGTGTCTTGTCATGCTTTAAGATCAATACAATGATATTTCGAAGCCATTTTATTGCTCCTGATGCAAAAAATCCAGTCAACTAAAAGTCTTCAAAATCTCATATCGTCAGAGCTAACCGTTCTGGATTTGTTGATACATATCGGTCGCCCAGTTGATTATTCGAACATCTCCAAATACTAAATTTAATGGGGAAAACAATATTCGAATGCTCGCCATAAATCAAATATTAATTTCACGAGTTTGTGTTTTACATATTACAAATAACACCGGGGGGTATAACCAGATTGAGTTAACGCTTTTCCATATGACTTCATACTCAACTCAATCAATTTTTCGGAGATGTCTTACTAATCAACTGGACGATCGACATATTCAAATTTCGAAGACAATTTTTTTCATTAATTTACTTCCCCATTGAGTCTGCCCAAGGAATTTGGTTTTAAAAATAATTAATTACTTGTATTTTATATTTATTTCACTGATTTGATTTTATAAGAAACATTTGTTAAACCTTATAAATAGTTTTCATAACAAAAAATGAGATTTAATTTTTTTTTAGATCGTGCAATTCACACGCGGTAAAAGTGAAACCTTCAGAAAACTAAAGTAGACAAGAGTGTGGAGACTACGAAGCACTTTTTTTTCAATGTGAAAGATGATTTTTTTATATTTTTGTCGTCGAATTCCAGTGCTCCTTTTCCTATACATTTGATCATCATATCAGTATTTGTGTTTTCTTCTTCGGCGTCGCTTGTTTTTTCTTTGTGTTTTCTTTGTCTGTTCACTTTGGGTGGTTTGAAGATTGGATATTAATTTCACAAAAAAAATATGTTTAATTTTTTTGGATTTCGTAGAATTTCTTTTCGTAGAAATTCTACCCTTGGTCCGTTGAATGTCCGGCCGTTAAGGTTCATCAGGCGCTTATCACTACTAGGGAAAAGGAGGCTTGCGTGGGACCGTGAATTTATCGTACTATATTGGAACCGAGTACCCGTGAAATGAATAAATATTTTATTGTTATCTCATTCTCTCTCAGGCTAAATCCTGTGTGTGTTTGTCTGTTTTTTTAGTAACGTTTTGACTCCAAAAGTCGTTAAAATTATACTCTTATTATTTCATCACGGCTTCCCATTGCTAGGAATTAGAAAAAATGTTTCATTCGTCACTCTTTACTTTCCGTCTCTAGTAGTAAGTAAAATTAATTTAAAACTCTTATATTGGCAAGTCCTGGTCCAGTGTGGCCCATATATCGCGCGGTCAGCGCTACCAGGGAAGGCCATTTGTTACGATTTATTTGCGCCAACCACTACCGCCGCAAGTAAGCGCCCGTACCGTGTTTCTATAGCTCCGATATATTATATCCTAGAACTAAATACAGTTTACACACACTCACTAGACTAAAACGGAGGATACGAATGTTTTTAAATTGAATGTTCATTTTGTAACTTAGATAGTTCGAGTCGTTCGAGTATATGTGTTATTAGATTGTTTTGGTTTATTCGAATCTAGTAGACACTTTCGCTTCTCGTGAAAGCATAGACAAAATGATTCAATGACAAATTTGTTGTACATATAAAAATTTTGATAAAAAGGTGGCACAGACGTTAAATTAAAAGAAAAGGGTGACATAGACGGATATGAATCAATTTCTATTAAAATATTAAATGAGAGGTAGAAAATGAAGTTCAAAATTTCAAATAGGACGACAGTGTCAACACTGATAAGGTAATGTTAGAAATCGGATAGTTTTGATACTTAGAAAATTTTTCAATCAGTAGCGTAGCCAAACATTTATTTTAAAAATAAATTTGTGATTGCGATAAAAAGTTAAGATACAGTTTTATTACATTTTTTTTCAAGAAAAGGAATCTGTATTTAAAATTGTAAGTTTATTATATTTTAGGTTCTTTAATTCCAATATTCGCAGGCGTGTATTTTTGAGCCAATTCACATTTTCAAAATCAAAATTTTTATATTTAGAAACGATAATGTTCTAATAAGCACGTCGGAAAAATTACTTTATATAGATTTTAGAACAATTTTGATTTTTGCAAAAGGATAAAAAAAGCAATAAAAAAGAACATTTAAAATGCATGGGAAGAACCGGAAATTAAGTGCGCAAAAAGTGACAGGCATAAATTTAAAGATATTTTTTTATGATTATTCGAAGCGTTAAACCAGTTTTCAGAATGTAAAATTCCATTTGAGGATCATCTGCTGACACAATTCAAACTAAAACATTATCTTATTCGAAGATCATTTATAAAATTCTAGTTGCAGACTGTATGTGCTGCCAGTTTTGATACACCGCATATTTAATTAATCCAGTTTTGTGTTATCAATATAACAATAAATTGCCGATTCATCGTGTACCGAGTGAAGCTTTGCATTTGAGTTGCACTCCATACGTATGCGTGATGAAGATGCGAAATTCTATTATAGGCATACAATTCTCGATTTCTGAGAGCAGTTATATATGAATTTGTTGTAGAATTTATAAGTATGATTTTATTGGAAGAGTACTCGGCACATGGGATTATAAAAACAGCATACAAAATAGGATACTTACTCCCCCCCGGTCAGCGGGATAAGATACACATTTAAAAACTAAAAACCTGTTTCATAGTGGTACTCTGGGTAGCGCACTGATGAAACACCATCACTCAGAATAGAAACGTCACTAAAAATGGCTTAAGGTGTGTTTGGATCAGTATAATAACCAGTGTATTCCTAACCTTCCTCCTTTTCACCATTCCACCTTCGGCCTCTTAATTTACTTCACATGGTAGGCCCTTGGATTCCGAGGATTTGTTATTCTTATGCGGTATTTACATCTACTTAATACCACGACATGGGCTTTCCGGACACTATTTCTTAAAAAAATAACAAGAAATCAGGTAAGTTTAAAATGTACATACCGCACAAGAGTCCCGACTGCTCCTTGCTAATCGGAGCCGGTGATACTATGTCATCTCCAAACAGGGTATGCTGTATGTTGGTTATAGGAAAGAGAAGAAGATAGTGCCGAAGATACTAAGTTTAAAGTATATATAAGTCATCATCATCATCATCATCTTCTTCCCCTTGTCCTATTCGGGTCGGGGACCCATTACATCAACAAGGCTCATCCATATTATATTATGTCCCTGTCTTGTGCTGATTGTTCGGCCTCCGTCCATGATAGACCCATCCTCTCCTCACACAGTTTCTGGAGTTGCCTCGCCCAACTGTGTCTGGGGCGGCTCACTGGACGTCTACCCTCTGGAATCGCACTCAGTATCTTCCTCGGAATTCGGTCATCAGACATTCTTGGTACATGTCCAAGCAACCCCAGTTGCGATTTTTCTATGAAGATTAGCAGTGGTTCAATGTTTAGATCATCTCGGATCATCGAGTTTCTTATATGATCCCATTTCGTAACCCCTGCCATTCCTCTCAAGTACCTCATTTCGGCAGCTTGGACACTAGAGCGTGTTCGTTCATTTAGCATCCATATATAAGTCAATATTACTAATTGCCTAGGAGAGCCAAATTAAGATTTACTCGTCTCTACAAAACAAGTAAACTGTCCGTAAAATATCAGTTATCCATATTTAGTACAATTATTTTGGCACTTAAGTCTTTTGGGTCACAAAAAATTGATGTTTTCTTAAAAGAGACTTAGGATGTTTTGACGTGATGTTCAAAATAATTAATAAATAAAGTTCTCTTTACCAAACTCACATACTTTGATATAGATTGTATGATACTATTTATATTTTTTAATTTTTCTGTATTTTTAATTTGTGACTTGAGTCTTTGTATCAGAAAACATATTTTAGTTCCGATGTCTGAATCTAAGGAAGCAATATTTTTATTTTGTTTTATTTATTTGCAGTATAAACTGTCTTATATAGGTAGACAGTTATACCTGCAGGATGATTATATCGTTGACGAATAAAATAACGGCATTTAAAATATTATATTTAAACGCGGACATATTTTAATGTAAATGACTTACGCCATTTCGTTCGTCCGTACAACTAATGACTGATAATGATTAAGAACCAAGCACTAACTTATATTTAGACATTTATCACCTATTAAGACAAATTTATCAAGTGATGATGGGTCAAAAATCGGCTTTACGAATGAACACTTAAGTCATTTTGGCCATTTTCTGACTTAACACATTTCTCCGCCCATGAAAGTTATATATAATAAATACACTTGTAGGAATATTTCCGATAAATTGGATCCGTTGAGAACCCATCGATCAACATCCGTAAAAAAATCAGTTTGACAGGGATATTAAGATTTTATTTTAGGAACTTTCATGTATTTTTATGATTACAAATTGATTTTGTAACTAAATTAAATAGTGTTAGAACAAAGGGAAATAGGATAGAGTAATTTAAGATTGATTATAATATTTTTTTTTAACGTTTGTCTACGTTGCCTTATTTTTTTTAATGAAAGAAATAAATTTATTTTTTTCTTTCCGTTACCACCACACAGGAGGTTCTGCGGAGAATAATTCCACTCAGGGTTTATGTCATCTTTGGGGATGCTGTGTGGAGGGTATTTTTATGAAAGTTTTTCTCTCCTGGACCCGCTGCCCTCAGATAATCTGAAGGCAGTGTGTCCAGGAGTGACGGACGTCACTGCCCATCTCTTCATCTCCATCCCTTCAACTGCTGTACAAAGTGTTGAAAGCTGCTATGTCTAAGTATGCTATGAAATAGTACGGATTTTACATTTATAAGTCAAAGGGACTTCCTCAACCATTCTCTCCCGATCCGGGCAGATGCATTCGCCGCGTGCCGCCAAGATCCGGACAAACCTCACCCCATGAACCCAGGCACCCCTGCTAAGTCACCAAACGTAGCGAACCACGTGGGGATACCTATGGAAAAGGTGTTGGTTATCCAATAAATGGTTCCCGAAGCGGCGGTCCGTACCCGCCTCCCATAGTGATAACAGACCACCGTTGTACAATTGTTAAAGCTTTTTCGTTACTATCACTGAACAGAAATCTAAGTAGATGTGAGAACTATACCGATAAAGAAAACAATTGATTAACCACTATAAGGCCCCTGACTGGCAAATGAAGTTGAACATAGTTATTTAGAAAATTCCAACTTTGATAAAAAATATATTGTTATCATCCGATTGAGAAAGGTCAATTCTATGTTCTACTGAAACCATCCAGGCCACTTTCACGCAAAAAATTATAGTAATCGCTTTCAGAATTATTTGTTTAAAACCATATAAAAACTTGCAATACTTTTAAAGTGGCTATATCAAAATATATAATAGATAATAGCAGAAATAGCCGGAGTCGACCGGCCGATTTCTGCAAAATACTTAAAATCTAATAATGGCACTTGCCTAATCAGCAGAAAACGTTCACGGCGCTTGTAATTAAGTATTATTATTGTTTTTGGTTACTCTACTGTTTTACGCAGATTTCACATGGTCAGTGAGTTAATTGCAGATGTGTGTTCTACAGAAATCAGCCAGACTTGAAATAACACCAATATCTCTAAAAATCTACATTTAAATCCAGTTTAAAGTTATATGAACTTGACCTATTTATTATTTTGTGAGGGAAAAAAATCTTCTTTATACATTAGCTCCACACAGGAGGCCCTAAGGAAAATAATTCCACTCAGGGCCTATGTCATATTGGGAACGCTGTGAGGAGGTTCTTTAAGGGAAAAAGGTATGAGGGGTGGACAGGAATCTGGGGGTCAGTGTGTTCAGGAGTGACGGACCTGAACCCGGGCACCTCTGCTAAGTCATCAAACGTAGCAAATTGCTAGGGGTGACCTACGTCAGAGGAGTTGGTTATTTATTGTGTTATGTTGGTTGGTTTTTATCTCAATTCTAGTTTTTTTAGTGACTGGGTGCTTTCTGTGTAACTACGTTCAATTGATAATCTGCTCAAGATGAAATTTCAATATTTAAAAATTCTTGATCAATTTTACCAGAAATGAGGAAAATTTTAGTTAAATTAGGTCACACGAACGCGCCCACAACACACCTTTATCGTTTTATCTCTTCGGTGGTTCCCATAGTCGCCAGCTGATCATCGTTTAACCTATTTTTCTTCCGACGTGGTCAAACCATTCACGTTTAATCTTAGCAGTGCTTTCGGCCGCAATCTGAACCTTCGATTTATCTCTCAGCCATTTGTTGGTCATAGGTAACTCGGGTTTCCGCCAACAATCCCTCTGTACATGGCGCTCTGGGGATTCGGAATCCTTTACGTTGAGCGTTCTGTGAATAATTGCACACTGCTAATAGCTCCGTTAAAACTTTTCACTCTTTCTCATAAACGATGCATGTAACTAAAAAGTAAGTTAAAACGGAACTCTCAATGCTATGATCGAATCCAGGTTCGTGTATTTATTTATTTTTTATTTTATTTTATTTTATTTAAGTATATAAAACAGGCATGGTGCCCAAAAAATTATATACATGTATGTTTAAACATAGTGATAACGAAAATACATAGTATCGAAAATGATAATATTAACATAGTGATTGTATAATAACAAAAAAATGAAATGATAATAATAACAAAAGATAGTAACAAAAGTAATTAAGCTGAGGTGAATGACAAGTAGGAATGGGTAAAAGGTAAGTACATGGTAGGTAAATGTTCATAAACGATTTATGATTGTTACCTGTACTGGAGAGACGCTGATTTGGTAGGTACAATATTGCCTCTCTATAAATAAAGGGCTTCATCACAGTATCAGCTTAATATGATAAAAGGTAAAACTTTTTTTTTGAAATGTTTAAATGGGTCATTAAAAATGTCTATTTCTTTATTAGAGCAATGTATAGCGTTATAACTTCTCAGTGTTCGTGGTAAAGGGGAGAAATACCCTGTATTTGTGAGGTAGGCTTTAATATAGAAAATGTCTTTCATCCTCCTTGTTGACTTTCTTGATGATGTGTTAATGTTAATTTGGGACAAAATGTTTGGTGTATCAACTGATGAGTGTATAATTTTGTGTAAAAGTAATAAATCAGAAAGTTTACGTCTGGCTGTTAGAGAGTGTAGTTTATAGTGTGAATTTCGGTCTTTGTACGTTCCAAATTGATCAGATATACCTTCACGATAAGCAATTACACGGGTTAATTTTCTTTGTGTGGATTCGATCCTATAATTATGAATTTCATAATTGGGAGACCAAATTGTGGATGCATATTTGAGGATACTTCGCACAATTGATTTATATAATGTTAATGTTAATTCTGCACTTTTAAAACAGTTTGTGATTCTTAGCGTTAATCCTAATACTTGTGATGCACATTTTGAAATTGCATCTACATGTTTATTGAAGCTAAGTGAAGAGTCAAATGTCACGCCCAAGTCTTTAATTGAAGTTGTGTTACGTAATGCGACATTGTTAATGTGATATGTGTTTGAAAATTTATTGATGTTTTTTGTGAAGGAAATTACAGCACATTTGTTTTCGTTAAAATATAAATCATTTAGTGTGCACCATTCATGAAGTTATGATAAGTCTTTTTGCAAATCGGCGCAATCTTCTAATGATGTTATTTTTTTGTACAACTTAAGGTCATCGGCAAACAGGAGATACTTTGATTTTTTTATTCCTAAAACTATGTCGTTGATGAATATTAAAAATAGTAACGGTCCAAGATGTGAGCCCTGCGGAATTCCCGACGTTGCCGTAAAAAGATCCGCGGAGTACCCTCCTACAACTACTTGTAGTTTTCTATTAGTAATGTAACTTTCGAACCATTTCAGAGTATTTCCATTTACGCCAAACTTTTTCAGTTTCTTGATGAGTAATGATTGATTTAACTGGTCGAATGCTTTGCAAAAATCCGTGTAGATGGCATCCACTTGTAAATGCTTTTCGATGTTATCGCGGATGAATTGGGAGTATTCAAGAAGATTCGTTGTTGTGGAACGCCGAGGGAGAAACCCGTGTTGCTCAATGATGATATATTTACTTACATGGGCTAATAGACAGTCATATATTATTGATTCAAACAACTTTCCCATGCAGTCAAGTTTAGAGATGGGTCTATAATTTTGTATATCGCTCTTACAACCTTTCTTAAAGATGGGAGTTAAAAAAGCCGTTTTCCATTTGACTGGAAAAACACCTTCTTGTAGTGATTTGTTGAAAAGTACACTAAGTGGTCTGGCAAGAACATCTCTGCATGTTTTGAAAAAAATAGGCGGAATACTGATCCCTTATTGGTTCTTAAATTCTTACATTTAATTAATATAGTTGAGGGCGAAATATTGATCATACCGAGGCTTTCGTTGCAGAAATCATCAGATATTTGTGGCGAAAAGTTTGCATTTTGTGGTTTATAAATAGATTGAAAGTGCTTAGAAAAAAGTCGGCAGATATCTTGACCTTGTGTAGTTTTTATATCATATAGGTGCATTTCTTTTGGTATGTTGGTTGTGTTTTTATATTTGCTTTTTGCAAATTTCCAGAAATCTTTCGGGTTAGATTTTAAGTTTTGTTTAATTAAATCTAAATGTTTATGATAACAAATTCTTATAAGATTCTTCGTTCTGGTTCTAATCAGATTAAAAGATAAATGATCTAGTTCATTGCCATATTTTTTATATTTTTTATGAAATTTGTTTTTTTCCTTTATCAAACGAATGAGATCTTGCGAGTACTACTTAGGGAAGTGTTTATTGTTTGTTTTAATAGGAACATGAGAAGAGATAATCTGGTAGAGTATACTATAAAACTGATCGACAGATTGATCTATATTGCCCAGATTAATGAATTCCCAATCAGTCTCACGAAGAATTGTGTTAATTGAGTCATAGTCAGCTTTATAAAAGTTTGGTCTCGGGGCGTTACGGTTTTCTAGATTAGGTAGAAAATCAAAAAGAAAATTTATTTCTAGAACAGGGTGGTATGGATCTTCTTTGCTTAGTGGAAATAAAGAGCGAGCTACTGATATGTCTTCTTTGTCTGATAAAATGAGATCCAGGATTTTGGATTGTTGGTTAACAATTCCGCTAAATTGTATAAGATTGCAGAATGATAGGGTATCGATGATGTCAGAGGTGATTGTATTTGTGTTTGTGGTGAAAGGTAATAAATTGTGTGTTTCATCGGGAATCCAATGAATGTTAGACTTATTGAAATCTCCAAATATTAAAATATGTTGGCTTGGTGTTGCTAAGTACACATTCCGAAGATTGCTTAAAAATGAGCTTACAACAGATTCTTCTTCATTTGGCGGTAGATATACTGTGCAAACATTTAGCTTGACCACAAGTCTTGAGTTGGATCCACAAGTCTTCTGCTTGACATTCTCAATGCGCCATTCTCTTCACCTCCAGTTTTCTTGATACAGCAATCATGACTCCTCCTCCATCTTTTTGTTGTTGTTGTTGTAGAGTCTATCTCTCCGAAATACCTCATACCGGTTGTCTACTAATTCCTGGTCGCAGATAGATTCCTTCAACCATGTCTCTGTTAGGCTTACTATGTCGTATTCGTTGATAAGGATGTTTTCGTGTATCTCATCAACTTTAGTCCTCATTCCCCTGATATTCATATATATGCAATTAATCATTGTAAGATGTATATTTATTATAAATCCTGTCGTATTGGAAAATTCCGAATTAGTTTTTTTTTCCAGCAATGTGTTGGTTTGGATGTGGGAGTACATCGGACTGTTTAATCAGTGATTCTGGCGATAATTGATCTTCGTGGGAGATCACCATAATCTTGGACGTAGGTGTCTTCCTAAGGTAGCATCGTCCATTTCGTGACCATGCAAAAGCGTATTTTTGTTCTTTTGCAATTTTTTTGGTAAGCCTCAGAATATTTTTCTCGTGTGTAGTGAGGTGCTCACTTATGAAAATGGGCTCTTTTTTTGTGCGGTGAACTTCTTCAAGTGGGTTGTGTTTATTTTATCCTCTTTAAGTTTTTGTTTCATGCTAAATGTTTTTACTGCCGCAAGGAAGTTGTCTCTTTTTAGTTGTTTGCTAAATTTCACTATTATCGAACGCACTCGTTCAGGGGGAGTTTTCAGGTCCCGTCGGATTCTGTAGAAATTATTTATTTCTAAATCCGCGAGGTCGAGTTTGACGGTTGAACCTATTTCATTAATGATTTCCAAAAGGTTTTCGTTGTTTTTTTCAGGAACTCCTCGGATTTCGATGTTGCACGATTTGTTTGTGTGTTCTATATCATTCAATTTTCATTGTACATCTTTTAGTTCACTCTTGATGACTGAAATATCGTTTTCGTTTTTCTCAATTTTTTTAATTTTTTTATCCATTTCTTTTATTTGTTTAGAGAAATCATCAATTTTGTTAGCACAGTAATCGATCGTGACCTTAAAGTCAGTGATGTCCTTACGAAGTTCTTGAAATTCCTGCTTCATTTATGTTAATAAATCCATCACTTGAGTAGACCGGGTCATTTTGAAAGTTGAACCTCTTTATGTGAAGTTAGCCCTTTTATAATTTAATTTAATAGCCACAGAAAATGTAAGTCTATGACGAAATAAATATATTTTGTCTATGGTTTTCGTCTGTCAATAATCTTTTTGAAATTAAAATTTGATATTTAAAATCACGATTAATGACTGGAGATTAAACCGCCACTGTCGCAAACACTGCCAGTTTGACTAGCGTATCACTTTTTATCACTGTTCAACTTGAGTTATGTTGCTATGTTGTTTAAAGTCACTAAATTTCTGTTAAATGCGGAGCTGTCAAATCAGCTGACGTGTAATATGTACTTTGAGTAGGTAAACAAATTATATAAGAAAAATACATTCATCGTTGAAGTTAAACGTAGAACAGAAAAATCAGAAAAAAGTTTGGTCGCATATAATAGGAATTCAACCCGGGACCTCAGCCTTGCCGGAGCAGTGCTTATTTGGTCATATCAACTACGGTCTCATTTGTATCTGTATTTGTAACTTCCATTAAGAATTACCAACAATATGTTAATTTTCTTAATGCACATTTTATGGCCGCTATCTTTATGTACGATCTCAAGATCTCACATTTATTTAATTCTAATCTTGCAAGGAAATAAGATTAAACAAAAAGGACAAAACGAATACGCAAAACAGTCTGCTGTACAAAGGAATTAAGTTATATAACACACTACCAGAAACTCTTAAGTCCTCACCAATTGAAAAGTTCAAGATGGATTGTAGGAGCTACATAAAACAAAAACAAAAAATTTTGTGATTTCAAAAATTTTGTGAATTTAAAATATTATAATTAAAAAAAAAAAAAAAAAACTGCAATATGAAATATTATAATCAATTAGAAATTTGTAAACTTAAATGTACAAATTACTAAAATAAAATTCAAATAAAAAAAAAAATGATTTCTTGATAAATATATCCATTTTATTTTTAAAATGCGACATTTATTGACTTTGTTACAACTCTTCCTGGTTTAAATTTGTAGATGCGATCTGATCTGAATCTGATGCAATTTGGGAGGCGGGAATGGGTACCGCCGCCCCGGGAACCTTTATTGGATAACCAACACCTCTGCCATAGGTCACCCCAAGTGGTTCGCTACGTTTGGTGATTTAGCAGGGGTGCCCGGGTTCATGGGGTGAGGTTTGTCTAGGTCTTGGAGGCGGATGACCAGGACATACTGAACCCCAGATTCCTACCCACCCCTTAAACCCTTTTCCTTCCCAGAACTCTCCTCTCCTTCCCTTTCTTGCCTCCTGTGTGGAGCTCATGTAAAAAAAAAAAAATAAAAAAAATAAAAAAATAAATAAATAAAAAATTTTTTTTTTCCGATTATTACTCAACGAGTTATTCCGCTTTTTTTCATTATTTGTTTATGGGGTGTTATGCCATGTTGAGCTACCTCCTTCTTTAGCCAACGTTTCGGACAGCGGACATCACACATCTTCCCTGATGATGGATGGTCCGAAACGTTGACTACATAACACCCCAAAAACAAATAACGAAAATACTTTTGGCCGTGAAAATCTAAAAACGTATCTGACCAGTTATTCCGCTGCGTACAAAATACAGGTACCTACTAAAAATATGTAAATATTATTTCTACGTACTTTCTTTACACTTACTTTGTTAATATTTTTTTATGCTTTGTTTATAACTTGTTTACACTTGCTTTGTACTCGGTTTATACTTGGTTTATACTTTGTTTCTTTATACTTAATTTATAGTTAGTTTACACTTACTTTGTTTATACCTCTTTGATTAGATACAGTGTTTTCACTTTCTTTATCCTTTTTTATAAATGGATTGTAGTTTGATTACATCCAGTTTATACTCCGATTATAACTTTTCGTATAAAAATGCGAAATTTTGTACTACAAAAACCATTTTTTATTATCTTTGTTATTAGCCCGTCGCATCGCAGTAACGATTCGCACATGATTTGAAAAATAATTATAACACTGTATTTAGGTGTGTATATTTACCACCGTGAACGAGAATTTCTACAATTTTAAGCGGAAACACTCGGCTATGCTTCCTCCCCTAAGGTTGATGACGTATTTCCGGTGATTACCTCCACCTGGCGGCAGATCAGATAACTAGCACCGCCGGCCAATATTAAACAATTCATCTGATTTTCTTTCATTAGTTCCTGAAACAATAAGCCAGTTTCACTGGAGAATTTATCGATAAAATGTTTGAAATTTAGTATCGGTTCCTACAAATTGAAACGTTCGCTCCGTAACAGAGTTTCAAAATGTCAGAAACCTAATGAAATATTCAAATCGAATAAAAAAACACACTTAGGTATTTCTTAAAAAAAAAAAACAAAACTGAAATTTTGACTAAGATAGTCATTGATCGTATCTTTGGACAAATAGGATTTATTAAATTTAAAGAGAAAATACTTAGAAACATACTTTTTTGGACGCAGGACTTTTTGACTGTTCTCAGAACAACTAGTATATATTTGGAATAAGAAAAAACCAAGATAACTAGATCTCATTCATATATTCATATCAATTAGAATCAACATATTTGATAAACTCTTTTCTGAAAATATTGATAGCAAATAATATTCACAAACGGATGAACGTACATAGTCCAAGGGTTAAACAAGAAGAAGTTTTTGAGAGCGTGGTAAGCAATCAACTACATATGTAGTTCTGATGCCAATCTTGATATATGAAATTTAGGCATGTTAAACTGGTAGAAGAGAGGTTTTAAGGATTGCAGTAGTGATGAGATTCCTGTAGCATAAGCGTGGTAAAACCATATTTAAGAGAACAACGAAAAAAGAGGTTTAAAAAAAGTCCATGTAAGGGTTAGTTACGACATTTTTATTAGAGATATCTGCCAAAATGAGAGCGCCATCTTGTGCCTGCTAGTGGTTCAGAATACGCCATTTCAAGTATACCATCATCACTGTTTTGTCTAGCTAGATGGAGTCCGCCCTGATGGCCTTCTGGAGACGGGAGACGATCAAAATATCCTTCATAAACACTATTTGTTTATTTAACCACTGAAGACAATATAAATGACCCTCAATTGAAAACTTTTAAAGAAAAAACAGAAAAACATACATTCGCATCTAGGAATTGTAGGAACGGTAAAGGTACAATTTGGGAGGCGGGAATGGGTACCGCCGCGCCGCCCCGGGAACCTCTATTGGATAACCAACACCTCTGCCATAAGACCCCCTAAGTGGTTCGCTACGTTTGGTGATTTAGCAGAGCTGCCCGAGTTCACAGGATGAGGTTTGTCTAGGTCTTGGAGGCGGATGTCCAGGACACACTGAACTACGGATTCCTACCCACCCCTTAAATCCTTTTCCTTCCCAGAACTCTCTTCTCCTTCCTTTCCCTAAAAAAACCTCCACACAGCATCCCCAAAGATGACATAGGCCCTCAGGGAAATTATTTTCCTCAGGGCCTCCTGTGTAGAGCTCTCGTAAAAAAAAAGATGCGACCGTATCTTCGATTAAAATTCGACGAAAATAAAAATAACTCTTTGCTTTTCTGTTAATTATTCCACGAATTGTTATTTTGTTTATTTTATTATTCTGAAATATGGGATGTATTGCATTGCACAACCCCTGCATACCTTCTGGAATAAATTATTATTATTATAATGGTTTGAATTCATTGAATAGATTGGCGAAAGGGGGAATCAATTGTTTATTTGCGTTATTATTTTACGATGCTCGAGTGGATGAACACAGGAATCGGGGAATTCCACCGAAGACATGAAACTATCAAATGGACCAAATACTTCACGGTTTCAATATGCGGATTAGTAGAATAGTCGGTATGATATATGTGAATAAAGGAAGATTTACTAGAAAGACAAAATTCTGTGGCGATCCGTTTTCTCTGTTTAGATTGCTTCAATTAATCATTGTTTTAACTAATTTCATGTAAAGTCATTTCTAGAAGTTAAAATAAATTTCTATTTTTTAACATTATGAGTTAAACCTAAAATTGTAATATTTAATTAAATGAAGACAATAATTAGTGAAACGATAATCTGGAGACAGAAAAATCCGAAAAAGATATTGGCACCTCTGTGACTCGAACCCAGAACCTCCTGCTTACATGGCAAATGCTCATCCAACTGAGCTAAGGTGTCTATATTCAATTCGGGAACTTTTAACTGTATCATACTTCGACTAAGAACTACCAACATTATCTTCATTTTCTTAACGCACATATTATTAGCTGCTATCTTTATATACGATTGCAAGATTCAAACCCGATTGCATAAAAAACTACTAAAAAATGCATTTTTTCGTTAGAAATGCAATAAGTCATGTAAAGAAAATTAAAAAAAAAACGCAAAATTACTGCTAAGATTATTTGTAATAGTTTCCCTTGATTAACTTTTTTTCCTAATAAAATAATTTTCAAAATTAATAAAAACCACTTGCACTTGTAATCGACGGTTTCTTGACACTGTTTTCCAAGCGTTTTTATGTCTATTTTACTAATATTATAAACGCGAAAGTTTGTATGGATGTATGTAAGTTTCTTACTCTTTCATGCAAAAACTATTAAATGGATTTTAACAAAACTTTACAATAATATAGCTAATACGTCAGAATAACATATAGGCTGTAAATTATAAAGCTAGCTGGGAAGGGGACGCGGGAGGGAAACGGGGACGCACGGGAAAGGTGATTCAGGGTGAAAAAATGTAGTTCTTTGAATGTGGCAGTGCAACGCATGCCGGGAACCAGCCAGTAACCTATATTCGTGGCGATATTAGGCACACAAAGAAGATACATATTTTCGGCTTGCGGCTTCCCCTTAAGGCATTGATACTTGCATTGCATAGCCACATCGGTCTCATCGTCTAAACAAATTTAACCAGTTCGAAATTTGCAATATTTCAAATAACTATTTTCAATTATTTCTTCGCGTCAAATCTGGAAAATCAATAATCATCCTTAACCAACATAAGCGCGGCTCTATCGCAACATAGTATATTGACATAAATACAGGGAGCCAGTGGCAGTGCCAGTGCTAGAGCTAGAGCCGGGCCAGATGCCATAAATCACGCAGTTAATGTAGAAACTGTTGAATGCCGTAGCTAATTAATTTAACTTGTTGATGGAGTTTGGTCGATATGACTGCGCAAGTTTAGGCGCCCGTTATTCGCAAAAACTTTGGTAATTGGCAACTCGTCACATTATAAGGCGCTTATTGCTATTAATCAAGGAAAGTTGCGATCCACTATTAAGCTTTTATTACGAATTATAAAAGTAATACACTAACTGTTTTTTTTGAGAATCATTTTATTTTATTTATTTATTTTATACTCGTACATACCTACGAATGTAAATGGTTAAGCCGCCGCTACCCGAATTTTTACCGATTTCTTACATAAAAAAGATTAAAGATTTGAAGTTTTCAAGTTCTTAAAAAATATATGTTATTTTTGAAGATAATATTTATACATTCCTAACGCGCCACGCCAAAACGCAAATTATATGAAATTCCCTCAATAGAAAAAAATCGCAAAGCATGCTCGGAAATTATTATAAACACGTTTGTTTCAGTTATTTTACAAGTTATGTGTGTGAAAATATTCAGTGTTTCTTTGAATGCTGTTTTAGACAACCCCCACGAGATTTCTGCTCTATTTTAAAGAGTCGTGTTTATTAAACATTGTCACAATGTTCGCTTTAATTTTATCGTTTTAAATATTAGCGTGCTCTATCTAACACTCCTAATTACATATCTCTTCATCTTCTTCTTTTTCGGCGGGAATACGGCGCCTTAAGAAGTAATGTAATAAATAGATTATTAGGTGACCTATGCTAAGATGTTCACATTTTTAGGCAAAGTGTTATTGTATATGAGGTTAAAGTTAAAGCACTTAAATCATAATAATAATAGGCTTTTACATGAAGATTTTACAATTGATCTCAGTATTTAATAATAACATGATAAATATAATTGTAGTACTCATAAGAAAATAGTAAATCGTAAGACCGAAAAAAAATGTTTAAAAAATTTCATTTTGTAAATTCATTCAGACTAACATTATAAATTTATTCACACTAACATTCTAACTAAAAAAAATTCGTTCTAAATTAGCAACAAGAAAATGTGTATCGATGATGAGTGTACTGAAGTTTTATGAGCAGAAGTATACCTATATACAATCTTCAGCTTTGCTCCTAAACGTGTTTAAATGCAAAAGAAGTCATATTTTATAATTTTCCAGACAAATGCCAAAAAATCATTACGTCAGGTCTATAATTTTGATAATGTCCCGTTAAAACTAGGCTATGTTCCCGAAAATTTGAAAATCGGAAAAAAAATGTAAAATTATGCTTGATCTTTTGAAACAATGACATTATAACTTTTTTTAGGTATTCGCAAGTCTTACATTTGTTATTTGAAATAATACATTATATTTATTATTTCATTAAGTACATTAAAAAACTGCTGCTCTTTCAAAATAAGATCTCGAAGTGACAAAAAATAATGAAGCCAAAACCAAAAAATCTTGTTTTGTGAGATTTTCAAATTGTTCAAGTAATTATATTTATCGTGCTGGTAAGTTTTCGTGAAATAATAATTTTATTTAATCATAGAATACAATATTAGCGACTCCCAAACGAAAATTTTAAACAGAATTTTTTTTAAGAAAGAGGTTGCATCTAAGAATTGAACCCAAAACCTTAGCTTTATAAACTCAGCTAATTCGACCCTATCCCATTCGGTCGCATCTAACATCTTTTCCTTTTACTACTATTAGCTTATTATCTTTTTTTGTTTCGTGTACATTCATATCCACCTTCTTTTTCTTTTTTTTCCTTTCAAATACTTTGTACATGTATGTTTATATTATACCCTTATGGAATGTGTAAGATTGCACTCTCCTTCCCACATACTGGAATAAACACTTATTTATTTATTTATTATTTTATTTAACTATACCATGCTTCGTCTAAGAACTACCAACGTTATCTACATTTTCAATGCATTGTTTATTGGTTGCTATTTTTTTGTATGAATGCAAGATTCTATCCGAACAAAATTCAATCTAGATAGTGTCTTGGATAAATGTTTATTTTAACGTGCAACATTGACATTACTACAAGTCTACGACGAATATTTTATTAGATTTTTGAATAGCTTAATGAATAAAACTTCAAATTGTAATATTTAATCACTTAAAACAATATTGGCGACTCTCAAACAAAAAATTGAAACAGGAAAATCAAAAAAGTCCTGGGTTCAATTTCTAAATGCAACAGAATCGTTTTCAGATTCAGTCGCTAATATTGTTTTTAATGATCAAATATTACAATTTCAGGTTTTGCTCATTCAGTTAATCCAAATACAAACAAAAAATTATATTCGTTGTTGAATCAGTTATTAAAAAAAGAATCTTCCACACGAAAAGTAATTTCTAGTTCGGGATTTTTTTAACTTCCGCGTGGTAGTTAAAAAATATCCCGAGGGAATTTACATAAAGAGTAGATGGTAAATTCCGTGATGAATGTTATAAAAGAATGTTGATAAAAATCTTAATCTCCTTCTATGAACGAAAACTTTAAATTAGCTCCAATTTACTTATATAGCCAAAAGTAAATAAATTATGATGTTTTACTTCTTATTATGGTTTTATCATGTTGATTTTACTTTTTTTGCATATTTTTGTGTTGTTTTTTCAATGTTGTACGTTTATGTCTCACGTTGTTAATTTGTTTTTACGTGATAAGCATAGAAAGCGCCAATTCCGCGGAAGTAGGCACTTTTGAAATTTTTTTCGTCGGGTTATTTTATCAGACGTTGAGTAAGCAGTCAAGCATTGTAGTATCAGAAACGTTGAACAAAAGCTAACAGGCCGAAAATCCGTAGTTTTCTGGGATTCTTTGAATGTAGAATTAAGAAAAATTCTGCTGATCATTGATTGGTGACGATTTTTTTTATTTATTTTTGCTCCATACAAGAGGAGAAACTTCACTTGAGGAAAAAAAGTTCCCCCAGAGCATGTATCATCTTTGGGGATGCTGTGTAAAAGACAGAGAAAAAGTTCTGGGAAAGAAAAAAGGTATCAAGGGTGGGTAGGAATCTGGGGTCGATGTGAAATAAATTTTAAGTGGCAAACAAATTTAATTTGATAAATTTGTGTTATTTTACGATTAATTCAAGACAAATAATATATAGTATATTTGCATCACGTTCCAGAGTGGAAGATACTTAGTATCGCCCTGGTGTGAGACCACCATTCAGAATTGAAAAGTTGCTTGAAATGGCTTTAGCCGTGTTTGGTGACCAGATCTGAATAGCCAGGTACTTCCCTACCTTCCTTTTTCCCATCTCCTTCCCTTCCCCACTATCTTCAGCCTCACAACGTTCCCCAATTGGGGATGCAATAGGTTCACTGACTCCAGACGGGAGCCGCTGAGACTCCTGTTAGGTATTCATATAAAAAAGAATCCATCCCTGCCACTGGCCGAGAGAGTCCGACTGAAGAACAAAAGATCTCCCTCAAAAAGTCTCTCCCGATCCGGCCCTCCACGCAGTAGAAAGGTAAAATCATCCGCCGCCAAAACTTGGACAAACCATACCCTTGTACCCTTGCTACGTCACCAAACGTAGCTAATCACTTGAGGTGACCTATGACAAGGGCGTTGGTTTTCCAATAAATGCTCCCGGGGTGGCGGTATCCGTACCCGAATCTCAAATTGAAAACGATGTCAAATGTAACGGTCGGTCAAAAAATGGCCCCTCAAAAGTTTACAATAATTTTATGCTAAATCAAGCATTTAGATTTGTGAAAGCGGCCGTCAGTATTTTAATGCATCAGATAATTAATATTTTTATTATTTTTATTTTTTTTTTATTTCATAAAATTTTATTAGTTACAGATATTTGTTTTTTTTATGCCTACGACTACCACGTAGGTACATTTAATATTTTAAATACCATTTAATAAATACTATTTTATTAAAACACATGATTAAACATAATAAATAGAAATTAAGAAGTACTTAAAAATAAGTGAAAAATAAAGAGAAAAAAAACATATTTTAAAGAAAAATAGAAATAAAAATGAAAATTCAAATTTTGAAATATACATAAACTAATAATAAAGATTAAGTGTTAAGAACTCAAGTGTTCTATACAAATACATAAATTAAAACATATAAGTATCTAAGTATATAAAATAAAAATTAAATTAAATCTCCTTTATCCAGAATGTCGAGACTAGTCAACACAAATCAAAGCATTGAATTTTTTGGTGTAAGCCTAAATGACTTTCGGCAGTCGTTACGCAATGTGGTTTTTTAAAGTCTTTTTAAATCCATCTTCAAGCTACTTGTAGTTATCTTCTCTATGTACTTTTATATTATATGTATTTTGTCAATGCTCTTCATCTATATGTAATCTCCTTTCATTGTGATTTCTCTTTTTTTTCTATTCGTGTTATTGATGTATTGTTAATTGGACTAATTGTCCGTAAATAAATAAATAAATAAATAAAATTAAAACATAAATAAAATTAAGTGAAAAACTAAGAGTAAAAAAACGTTTTAGAAAAATAGAGATCAAAATGGAAACAAAAATTTTGAATTGCAAAAATTAATAATTAAAATGTAGTGTTAAGAACGCATTCTTTGAAGTACGCTCGTCCCCTTTCGAAAATCCAATGTTGTAAATGTGCAATAAAAAGAGACTTAGAATTAATTGACTTTACGAGTATGTCAGCACTCGAGCATTATACCTATATTTTAGGTGCGATGAACCAGAATTGTCTTGAGCGAATGAGGTATTAGTTTTTGGGACCACGCAACCCAGGTTTGATGAAAAGGGAGTTTGTGCTTGATGTTGTGGAGCGATTAGTAGGTTATTTTTTCGTATATAACAAATGCTTGTTTTAGTAAATAAAAATAATTACAAATTAAAATTACTAATCGAATAAAAATTCGATTAGTAAAAAAAAAATTGAAATATGTCGAAATCATTAATATTTTCAGTCTAAAGTTAGTTTATTAGTTGAGTGTCTTCATCCCCTGAGTTGGTAGGCGGAATTGAAACATTCGAGGGTGGGCCAAGGAAGCGAAATCGCCCCAGTTTAGCGCGGGCTATATCTGCCCTCAAATACCACTTAACGTCAAAGTTTTTGGATGTGCTCGGTCACGCGAGGGTTAATGGGGAACTGTTTGGTTGCGAAATGTTGCCAAGTTTCGGCCGATGCGAAATTTTCTTGTATTGAAAGGGTTAAACTGCGGTATTTTGAATGCCGGTAGTTTATTTTGATTGATAAAAAAGAAGATATGAGAAATTCGCAAACTTACTAACAGAAAACATCCCTATTTTTTCTTGTTGTAGGAATACATACGATAAAAATAAAAGTATACATACAACATATATAATAAAAATCTTTTCTTATGCTCCGACTGAACACCAAACAAAAATTAAGCGGCATGCGGAAGGTTCAATCATCATTCAAACCATTTTTGTTTTAAAATACTTTTTAATAGTTCTATAGGCCTGTTGTATACTGATGATGCGCTGCTGATTTCTAACAGTATGGAAGATCTACAGTCTCTCGTGTCTAGGATGAACGAAGTATGTATGAAGAATGAGTTAATGATGAATGTAAGTAAGTGTAAAGTCATGGTATTTGAAAGAGATAGTATTAAAACAATGTGCAACATAGTTGTGAATGATGAGTATTTGGAGCAGGTGGATGAGTTTCTGTACTTGGGAAGTATGTTTACGAGAGATGGGAAGGCTGACAGAGATGACGAAAGAAGGGTAAATGCAGGTAACTCTATTAATGGAGGACTGAACGCCGTTGACACCAACAAAAAAACTGTCCAAAAAGGCGAAGCCAGCCGTCATTAATGGAGTACTGGTACCTACCCTGATGTATGGCAGTGATGCATGGAACTGGCAGAGGAATGATGAAAGTAGACTGAATGCATTAGAAATGAGATTCCTGAGGGGTATGTGTGGTAAAACCATGTATAATCGTGTGAGAAACGTGGAGATCCGCAAAGAATACAAGGCAGATAGATGTAGGCATAATAAGTAAGATTAAAAAAGGGACCATCAGATGATTTGGGCAAGTAGAACGAATGAACAAAGAAAGGAGTGTAGTACATGAAGCAAATGTAAATGGTAGAAGAATTTGGGGACGCCCGAGAAAGACATGGCACGACCAAGTGAATCAGATACTTGAGGCGGGCCATGTCAAGAAGAACATGTATAAGACAATGTATTAATATGAACTAGGCAAGGAATGGGTGCCAAGACCGAGTTGTTTGGCGGTCCGTTCTCTCTGTCTACCCCTAAAGGGAAACGGCGTGATGGTTAGTTAGTTAAGTTAAAGTGAATTCAGAAGATTTTCAAAGAATGACTGGAACTTAAATGGAGATCTTAAACGTAACACAACATCGGGATACCTGAAGAAAAAATGGGTCATTGAAACGATTATGAAAATCTGTGAAAATAATGATGGTCATCGAAACAAAAATCACGATCTCTTTGAAGTATTGAATATATTCAGAAATTTAATTGTCACTCAACAACGAATAGTAAAGCAGAATTTATGGGTAGCAGTATTTCACAGACGCTTTTGTATGCAAAACTTGCTTTTGTGAAAGGTTGGATAAGGTAGCATATGAATTCAGAGCATGAAAATTGAGAAAAATGTGTGAAAAATATGAACAGGACGAACCGGGTATCAGCGAGCTGAAAATGTAGGTTACCTACGAAAATATATTTTATGTGAGAAATCACAAAAAGAATCTGCTTTGAACGGATTCCTGCATTAATAATAATAATAATGTTTTATTCCAGGATGTGGAGAGGATACTGAAATCCCACACGTCCCGTATAGTCATCATTATCATTACAAAGTATAAAATGAAGTAGCTCAAAATATGTGCGCGTTAATCTTTTGAACTACGCAACGGATTTTCATACGGTTTTCACCAATAGATAGAGTGATTGAAGAGGAACGTTTATATGTATAATACATGTAAATTATATTAGAGAAAAGCCGAGAAATTCAAAGAAAACATATTTTTGTGCGATTTAAAACGGCTGGCGGGCCGTACTATGTATAGTCACTTTTGAAATTCGTTTTACGGAAGAAATTGGAAAATAGATGTCCTAGAGTAAGTAGGTATTTGATTTGAATTATTTTATTTGACGAAGTCGCTCTAAATGTATGTGCGCATAGATCTTTTAAACTACGCAACGGATATTCATGCGGTTTTCACCAATAGATAGAGTGATTCAAGAGGAAGGTTTACATGTATAAAAACATGCTTATTATAGTGGGGAAAAGTCGAGAAATTCAAATATTCAATTCAGGCAGCGGGCAGCGGGCAGCTGGCAAGCCGGTGGTGTGGATTTTATAAAGGTTGGGTAATGGCGTTGTGTTTCGTTAGCCACAGTAACGTGTGGCCGGGTCTGCTAGTTATAAATATTTGTAGGGTAATATGTGAATACAGTCCATTTTGTAAGTAAACAAGTAAAATAAACGAGTGTGCTTTAGACCACACGACTGAAGTAAAATTTCTTCAGCTCCATCTATATGATAGGAAGAGAGAATGAAAATGTGCGCGCGCACTGCTCTCTCTTGCTCCTACAGTGTGATGCAGACAATAGGCCTGCACTGTGTCTTTGATACATGAAACGTAACTGGCTATGAGAGAAAGAGAGAGAGAAAGAAAATGTCTCTATCTTGCCCCTACAGTAATAATCTCTCTTTCTATGTTCACTTTTTTTTACATGAATACCGCACAAGAGTCCCAACTGCTCCTGTCTGGAGCCAGCGGGACTATGGCTTCCCTAATTGGGGTATGTTGCGAGGCTGAAGGTAGTGGGGAGGGGAAGGAGATAGGGAAAGGAAGGTGGGGAAGTACCTGGCTATTCAGATCTGGTCACCAAACACGGCAGAAGCCATTTAAAGCAACGTTTCAATTCTGAATGGTGGTCATACATCAGGGCGATACTGAAAGTATCTTCCACTCTGGAACGTGCCTCAAATATACGATATATTATTTTAAATGAATAAATTGTGAAATAATACAAATTAATCAAATGAAATTTATTTGCCACGCCGGGATTCGATCCCGCGACCTTCGAAGTGCAAGTCAAGAGCCTTACCACTGGGCTACGCCGGCCGTCATTAACTTATATCTCCCTCTCAACTACCGTTTGCCTCGCTTTTCGTAACGCTTTCGTCACACATTCACCAGCTTACTTCTCAAGTCAAGCGTGCGTAAAGAAGTTTTACTTTAAAAAAAATAAACAAACAATAATCAAAAATCAATTATGTTGGGCGTGGCCTTGAGAGATCTCGGGTCCGGTACTCACTCAGGATTGGCACTTAGCGCTAAAAAGAATGCGCTCACCATCGTGTTGTAATTATGTTGGGCGTGGCCTTGAGTGAGCTCGGGGCCAGTGCTCACTCAGGATTGGCGCTTGATGCTGGAATGAATGCGTTCACCACCGTGTTGCTGGAGGCCATTAGCCGCATCCTGGCTCCAGTGACCTGGTGTCTCATCAGGCCGGCGAATCCATTCAGTCCTAGCTCCATAAACTTTACCTTTGTGCTGCTGTACCTTCTATATCCGAATATAATTCTGCAGACCTTATTATATTGGACTGGTGCAGACCTTATTATATTACGACTGGTTAGTGGTTGAGTGGGCATAGCACTTGGGTCCCACCCGAGCGTCGCGTGTTCGATTCCTCGGCTGGCCAAGTCCTCCATCACAACACAAGCAACATTTTCGGCTTTCTGTGATGGTAGTAGGAGATTTTCAAACATTGTTGGGTTATTCGTAACCCGGGAATGTTTGTCTTTCTTTTATAAAAAAAAAAGGCTTAATTTCGGTTTACGGAAGGTCTTCCAAAATAATAAAACTTTTTTTTTTTATACTAACTATTGGCTGGAGAATCCGAATCCGAAAGAATTTTTTTTCGGAAAGCAATATTAACAAAGTTACACGACTTTAAAATTTTCTATACGCATACATGAAAATCGACATATTGGAAGTATTATGACAGTTTAAAGTCATAGAAACAGCCACATAAAATTAAGTGTTGCCATATCAATAACTAACTTAAGTAATTATTTTTTATAAATTTTACTCACTTTTGGCGTAAACGCTAAACTACTTGAAAACAGGGATATTTTTTTAAATTGACGCGAGCAGGCGGTATAAAGGGGCACAAACCATGTGACACAAACCTAGCGTAGCCGTTAAACTACTTGAAAACGTAGGCTGTTTTTTAAAATTGACGCGAGCAGGCGGTATAAAGGGGCACAAACCATGTTACACAAACCTAGCGTAGCCGCTAAACTACTTGAAAACAGGGATGTTTTTTGCCGTGACGCGAGCAGGCGGTATAAAGGGGCACAAACCATGTTACACAAACCTAGCGTAGCCGCTAAACTACTTGAAAACAGGGATGTTTTTTTGCCGTGACGCGAGCAGGCGGTATAAAGGGGCACAAACCATGTTACACAAACCTAGCGTTAGGTTAGGTTAGGTTAGGGACGCGAGCAGGCGGTATAAAGGGGCACAAACCATGTTACACAAACCTAGCGTTAGGTTAGGTTACGCATTTTTAAGACTACGAATTTTCATACTTCGTCGATTTATAAGGTATGTTTGATGATATTATTGCATGGTAACATTTAATTTTGTGTGGTAAAACATTTTTCTAGTTTATCTATGACTTTAAACTGTCATAATACTTCCAATATGTCGATTTTCATGTGTGCCTATAGAAAATTTTAAAGTCGTGTAACTTTGTTAATATTGCTTTCCGAAAAAAAATTCTTTCAGTTTTGGATTTTCCGGCCCATAATTAGTATAAAAAAATAAAAATAAATTATTTTGGAAGACCTTCCGTAAACCGAAATTATTCCAAAAAAAAATTCAGAGTCATTCCATGGAGCTGATTCGGTAGCGATAACACGTTTCACGCGCATATAGACTGGTACAAAACGCGTTCAACAACAAGTGAAAACTTCTTTAGCACCGTTCTGATTTGAAACTCGACGAAACGACAAATAGAGACACTAAAAAGAGACAAACACTTACATCTATAGGATTGATGAATAATGCGAGATAGAGATAGATTAAACAGTCTCCTCTTTGAGCGGTACTTCGTAGCCTCTCCACTCTTGTCTACTTTAGCTTACTGACAGTTTCACTTCTACCGTGTGTGAACTGCACACTCTAATTTTTTACACTATTGTTGCATTGGAATAATCTTCGGCCAATCAAATTATTGCATTTGCAAAGCATTGCAGTCTGACGCTAATATCTGTACGCGGCGTCACGTTTGTAGGATTTGTAAAGCTGAACTTATTTATAAAACATATATGCCTCGGGATCGTAGCCTGTTCTAAGTAAATGTTGCTAATTTTCTTTATAATATAATAATACTTCGTTCATTGACAAATAATATTAGAAAGACGATCAGAATAAATCGTAATAATTTTTTTTTCAATCTTGCAAATGCAGTTTTTAATTAAATAAAAACAAAAAAAAATGTAAAACACCACACTTTAATCAAAATTATCAACATGTTTTGAAACCAAAGGTTTTAATATCAGGATAAGATTAATATTCGTAAAAAAAAAGTATAGACAAATAAGAACTACAGTTATAAATATTATTAAACTCTTGCGAGCCGGGAAGTATTTCTTATGAAATCTCGGAAAGCATACTTTGAAGTGATATTTTGTCGATTTATTTTAAGCTATCGTTTATTTCATTTACCGAAACACATTCTTTGAACAATATACTATCGATAAAAACAACATTACTTGTGTTTATTTTATGAATTAACAGGTTTTTTAAGTTTTTGTGACCGACCATCGACTGACTTTGACAGTTGAATTCGCGGTAAAATGTGACATTCGTATTCCACAGATAATTTCATTTTAAAATATGCTGGTGTTGCCAGGTAAATGGCGAATTTGGCGGTATCGAGAGTACTGTTGATGCAAGCGATTCCGACCTTGTTCTTGATAAAGTTTTTCTTCATACATAAGGGTCAAAATTGCATATAATTTTTTTTTTCGTAAAATTTTACTGATCTCACCGGTGAACGAACGGCCTAGAACCGGTTTTAAAACATACATTTACTTTACATTTAATTACTTATATTTCGTATAAATACTTGCATTACTTACAATAATTTATTTTTGTTATTTAGACTTCTTCATTATTATTGTTTTAAAAAAAATATTTATTGTATAAATGCCCTTTTTACATGATAAGTTTTAAGATTTTCACGGCCGAAAGCATTTTCGTTATTTGTTTTTAGGGTGTTATGCTGTGTTGCGCTACCGCCCTTTTTACATGTTCTAAAATAAAGTTTGTATTTCAATTTATATAATTGTTTTTTTTTTTATGATGCTTTTAAGTAATTAATCACATCTCCCTATAATATTTTTGTTTATACTTCTTTGCCTTTTGGTAACTAACAAAAGACAAAGAAGTGTCTTTTGGTAACTAACAAAAGACAAAGAAGTGTAGAAATGTTATTTTTACTAATATTCATATTATCCTGATGTGTTATATTCATATTATATTAAAAAAAAAACTTCCGTACTAGTGTGAAAATCCAGAGACAAAATTGTGGAATACGTTTGCATGGAAAAAATGGCGCGTGGATTTCTTTTAATTCGTACAGTGCTGTTTTTCAATTGGAAAATTAAACAAAAACCAAAGCTAGAGAGACAAAATTCATACGCAACGCCCATCTAAGTATATAACTTATCAAAGCCAAGGTAGCTTTATCGGGTTGGCCGTATCATACACATTCTCAGTCCATACCAGTCGGCAGTGGATTCACCCTTTCGTAACTCGACGCGACGGCAAACAGGGAGTCAGGCTATAGATTTCACAGTGAAAGGGTCCATATATTTTCCACCCTTTAAATGCATTGTCATTTTATTACATCTCGTTACATTACTTCGTGGAATTGAAACAAGGAATCATTTTCCCTTGGTTTGAAATGATAATATTTTCCCGTATTAGAATTTCCATGGGAATTGTACTCGAGTGAATGGAAAGGACATGTTCGGTGCGTATTATTCAGTTCACGTCCCCGGGAAGAAACGGTAATGGATATGCTGAGTGCGCTTTGTAGTAAAGGACGCTTAAAGGAATTCTTATGTGAAAGGGTCCTTTTCAAAAAAAAAACTTATTAAAATGTGAATATTCAGAATATCACTCGGTAAAATGCCGCTCTTATGATAATAATGCTAGATTTTCGATATAATAATACGCCTATGAGTTACACAAATCTAGGTGCTATTCCGGCTTCTTGTGAAGATATCACATGAGTCCAAACTGCCCGAAGTTCCTAAGTCCTAAGGTATCCCGTGAGATTGAATGGAGTGGGGGGGAAAGAAGATGGGGAGTGGTTTGTTGTGAAGTGCCTTGCTATTCCGATCTGATCCCCAAATTCGGCTAAATTCATTTAAAAGCATTTCTCACGATTGGTTATCGTTGACCAGAGCGACACTATGAGTATCAACCATCAATCACTTTGGAAAAAGCAACATTTACTATTAAAGGAAACCGTTTGCTAATACGAAACTAAAAAAATTAATTGTGATTATATTATAATACTTGTAGGTATATCGCATATCTACTATTTGCATTTCGCTCGAAATAAAAGTATCGATTTAAAAACATAAAACGCTGACACTAAGCGAAATTCGGGCGAATGTGATTGCATCGCGGTTTGAAGCGACTTAAGGCGCCGCAACCGGGCTCAAAAAGAAGAAGATGGAGAGATATGAAATTACGAATGTTAGAGGAGCGCGCTAGTATTTAAAGCGACAAAATCGATGCAAAAATTGTGAAAATGTTTAATAAAACACGACTAGTTTAAAATAGAGCAAAAATCTCACGGGGGTTGTCTTAAACAGCATTTACAGAAACACTGTGATTTTTTTCATACATATAACTTGTAAAATAACTGAAATAAACGTGGTTATAATATTTTTTGGAGCATACTTTGCGATTTTTTTCTATCCAGGTAATCATTACGTATTATAAAATGAAGTCGCTCGAAATGTATGTGCGCATAGATCTTTTAAACTACGCAACGGATTTTCATGCGGTTTTCACCAAAAGATAGAGTGATTCAAGAGGAAGGTTTATATGTATAATTCAAGCTTATTATAGTAGAGAAAAGCCGAAAAATTCAAATATTCAATTCAGCAGCTGGCAAGAGGGTGGTGAGGATTTTATAAAGGTTGGGTAATGGCGTTGTATTCCGTTAACCACAGCAACGTGTGGCCGGATCTGCTAATTACTAAGTATAAAATGAAGTCGCTTACGCTGTATGTGCGCTTAGATCTTTAAAATTACGAATTTTCATGCGGTTTTCACCAATAGATAGATTGATTCATGGGTAAGGTTTTTAGATATATAATTTGTCAAGGTTTTGTGTAAATTGGTTGAAATACATAATATATCTGGCCAAGCGGCAGCGTGCGGCGGGCGGCGGGCAGCGGGTAGCGTGTTGTGGATTTGATTTAACAGATGGCGTTGGTTATAAAGGTTTTATATAATTACGTTTCGGCACGGGGATTGTTAAGATATTATCTTCAAGAATAACATATATTTTTAAGAGCCTTAAAACTTAACTTGTTTAAGGGAGATATGTAAGAAATCGGTGGAAATTCGGGTAGCGGCGGCTTCAAACGAAGCAGCAAAGAAGTCCTGCGTGCCCCCCACCCTCTTCCGCTGATTAATTGACCATTGATTCATAAAAGATTGATGGTGACTTTGAGATACAAAAAGAACAATAAATATATTATGTAATCAAACGTTTAATTTCTAGTGTAATATTCAATAGACAATCATTGTCCGGCGCTTTCACTTCGGGCGAAAATCTCAATCGAACTGATCGCGTTGAAGTCGTGCGCCGCATCGCATTGCTCGTCACGTAGGACACTTTTAAGTGGCGGTGATCTTTGATTACCGCGTTACATTCGCATCGACTTCGTCCATGCGAGATAGAGCATAACAGATTACCATTTTTATGAATATCGTATTATTTTCAAACAAATTAAATTTTAAATAAATAAAAAGAAATTACTTTGTTTTACGTCACTTAATTGTAAATTTTTCCGTCTACCGGTTTCGGTACCTCCGTACCATCATCAGGACTGAATATAAAAAATACTGACAAATACAGGAGAATACACATATATATACATATATATATATATATACAAATTGTGAAAGAAAGAGACAGTAAATTAGAGTGGGACAGTGTGTCAGTTGTGGGAGGGAAGTGGGGGAGGAGCGAATGGGATAACGGGAAACATACTTGGGCTGAATGTTAGATTTAGTTGATTATTAATGATTTCAGCCTTTGTATTAACTGATTTTTTTAAATTTCCGATGCCTCTAAATTTTTTAATCTTAAGCTTATCCCATTTTTGTGTAGGACTTTGATACCCGTATCTATTTAAGTGCTCTGCGAATTCTGAAAACCCTGAACTGGTTAGGCATCTTATGTGTTCCTTTACTCTAGTTTCCACATTGCGTGATGTTTGCCCAATATAGAACGCTGGACAATCGTTACAACTAAACTAAATTAAATTTTCTCTAACCTAGTGTAATTTTTGTCGGTAAAGATCTTAACCCTCCGTGTACCAGGTGGGGTGTGACATACCCTAGTTCTTAAAAAAATGCAATAATTTCAAAACTGCCGATAGTGCCGAAGATCGAATTTTCAGTAGCTGGAATTGCGTCGTTACAGCTCCGATAAGAGTTGCTAAGTCAGTCCGCCGGCGACCGCAAAGTGAGTTACACGCCCCTAAAGTTCGTATCTATGGGTATCACACACCCCACCTTGTACGGCGCGTTTATAAAAAAATTATATATTTCCTATGTGTAATTATTAGAAAATATATTGTAGTTTTTTAAATTACAACCATTGTGATTTTTTTTTCTTTTTAACATAAGCTCCACACAGGACGCCCCGCGGAAAATAATTTCCTACAGGGCCTATGTCATATTTGGGGATGCTGTGTGAAGGGTTTTTTTAAGGAAAGGAAAGAGAGTAGAGTTCTGGAAAGAAAAAAGGTTTAAGGGATTTAAAGGTTTAAGGGGTCTGACATCTGGGGTTTAGTGCATTCTGGTCATCCGCCTCCAAGACCTGCACAAACCTCATCCCGTGAACCCAGGCACCCTTGCTAAATCACAACATCAATGTGATAATTAAAAGTGCCTTTAAAATTAGTGCCTACAAAAGAAAATGATTGTTAAGTTATAAAGATTAAATAAGTTGTATTTTTTTGTTAATTTATAATAACAATATTTTAATACATACTTTCTACTCTGAGTTTTACCTAAACCTAATAATTACTATGTATTTATAAATACCAAATGTTTAATTCCACCGGAAAAAATAAATATGATAATTTTAACACTTTTATACTTTGGGGTATGTCATACCCCACGTAGTGTGGGACGAGATTTTTAGTCACCTGGTACACGGAGGGTTAAAGCAACACAACGCGATCTCGGAGAAGTAGGAACTGTAAGCAAAGCCAATATTTTTCTTCAGTCTTCTTCCTTCGTATCCCGATATTAGAATAATTGATTTCTCAGAAGGAAAAGCCCGTGAACAAAGGTTATGACTTAAGACTAAAGTATTTCCGATTCTTATGCGGATTGATAAAACAAGTTGAACTTCCGTATATCTTCTTTGAGAGGAAAAATAATATTAACAGTTAGTATTTCACGACGCAGTGGCGTGACAATTAAAATAAAAAATCATGTAAAAAGATAGCAGCCAATAATATGTGCGTTAAGAAAATGAAGATAATGTTAGTACTTTTGAATGTAGCTATAACATTGTGGTTATCTGTTATAGATAAATGTACCAATTTTATATTTTTGAATGTAGCTATTACTTTGTGGTTATCCATTATAGAAAAATGAAATAATTTAACTTTGTATAAACCATTTATTTGATGCGCAAATCCGACCGGTTTCGGAACAAACGTTCCTTCGTCAGGGAAAGCTTATACTAATTTGACAGTTTCGAACAATGTTTTATTATGGTAGGGGTGGAGCTGTTGCTAGATAATAATGTAGATTGGGTAGGTAGGTATTAGTGTAGAGTGGGTGGGTAGGGGAACAAATCCATGATTGGGCTATATGACAATATTTTTTGTTTGTTGATAATAGATTCATTATTTTTAAGGGATTTTTTAATTTCCAAGGCTTCTAAGTTATCTAAACGTTTTCCTTTATGATTAATATGAAGAATATTTATCCCTGTATTTTTTTTCAAAACTATGGTTATTTTCAATGATATGGTTAGCAAACTCAGAAAAATTATTATTATTAAGACACCTTAAATGTTCTGTGATTCTGATTTCAAAATTACGAGTGGTTTTTCCAATATAAAATGGGGGACAATCATTGCATTTGAGTTTATATATTCCGGAATTAGTCAATTTATGGTCTTTATCTTTAGTATTTCTCAAAAAATTACCGATATTATTTCTTGTATAAAACGCTGGTTTAATATTAGAAGGAAGATTTTTGCAACATTGAACTGAAAAATTATTAATATACAAAATTTTACGCCATTCTTTATCATTAATATTATTAGAATTGTATAGATATTTATTTTTTGAAATTTTGATAAGTTTTTTATTTAGGATGTTATCAATTAATTTTGGTTCATATCCGTTATTTATAGCAATTTGTTTTATTATTGAAAGTTCAGAAAGGAAATTATTATTAGACATTGGGACATTTAGTATATATCGCAAGCCAACATACACTGACATAGTAATTCATAGGACCTCCAACCACCCTGTCTCACAAAAACACTCCACCTTCCATTCCATGATACACCGCTTAGTAAATGTCCCAATGTCTAATAATAATATCGGTAATTTTTTGAGAAATACTAAAGATAAAGACCATAAATTGACTAATTCCGGAATATATAAACTCAAATGCAATGATTGTCCCCCATTTTATATTGGAAAAACCACTCGTAATTTTGAAATCAGAATCAAAGAACATTTAAGGTGTCTTAATAATAATAATTTTTCTGAGTTTGCTAACCATATCATTGAAAATAACCATAGTTTTGAAAAAAATACAGGGATAAATATTCTTCATATTAATCATAAAGGAAAACGTTTAGATAACTTAGAAGCCTTGGAAATTAAAAAATCCCTTAAAAATAATGAATCTATTATCAACAAACAAAAAATATTGTCATATAGCCCAATCATGGATTTGTTCCCCTACCCACCCACTCTACACTAATACCTACCTACCCAATCTACATTATTATCTAGCAACAGCTCCACCCCTACCATAATAAAACATTGTTCGAAACTGTCAAATTAGTATAAGCTTTCCCTGACGAAGGAACGTTTGTTCCGAAACCGGTCGGATTTGCGCATCAAATAAGTGGTTTATACAAAGTTAAATTATTTCATTTTTTTTTTTTTTGTACCAATTTTACTTTGTTTGAACCACTTGTATATTTGTTTAAAGCCGACCGGAAATAAAAAAAAATCCCTTAAAAATAATTAATCTATTATCAACGACAAAAAATATTATCTTACAGCCCAATCATGGTTGTGTTCCCCCACCCACTCTCCATTAATCCCTAGCAACGCCTCCACCCCTACCACAATTCTTAGTAATAATACATTGTTTCCATCCACTACTTTGTAATTATCAAATCAGTATACGTTTGCCCTGAGGAAGGAACGGTCGTTCCGAAACCGGTCGGCTTTAAACAAATAAACAAGTGGTTCAAACAAAGTAACATTGTTTCATTTATCTATAATGTTAGTAGTTCTTAGTCGACGTATGGTACAGTTAAAAGTGACCGAATTTGAAATCGACACCTTGGCTCAGTTGGTGGAGTAGGTACTTGCCATGTAAGCAAAGGGTCCTGGGTTCCAGTCCCATAGGTGCCAATATCTTTTTCAGATTTTTCCGTCTCCACATTTTCAATTGAGTTTCGCTAATATTGTCTTCATTTAATTAAACATTAAATTAAAAAGTTGTGATTACTAAATATATTTTAACAATGATACATTTTTGAAAACCTGATTTGTCATTTCATTTACTTAATTAACCTTGTTCTAAGCCTGCATTTAAGAATCGGAATAATTTGTTGTTATTTATTTATCAATTCTTCTGAACGATATGAACACTGGAACACAAAAAACATAAAACAAAAGCACTAAAAAAGCATTAAAAGTGCGATATGATTTGGTGTAATAATGGATCAGAAACTAGACTTCACGCCTACATTCAACAAATTGTAAATGGGGGATGAAAACAGTAGAATTTATATTAAGAACTTTGAATCTTTACAAATCATATAACAATTGTTACACATACCTTGTTAGAAGTCTAAGAGAACTTCTCATAGTTTGGTCGCCGTTCCATAAAATTCATATTCATAATATTGAGAGAATCCAAAGAAAAAATCTACTTTTCGCAAATTTTACATTTAACCTCTTTGAAGTACGTAAATTACCTGTCCTTAATGAATATTTCAAATATTCCAACTTTGGACAACCGATGAAAAATAAACGACCTAACGTTTTTCATTAAAATTGTCGAACTCTTAAGTCGATTATTGTGAACTCCTGCATTTAATAAATCTATATGTACCTATTCGAAAAACTACACAAACATTAACATTTTATGTATGAAATTCGTTCCAAGTATAGTTTGCATTCTCTAATAAACGTTTACGTGGTATTTTTAACAAATACCAACATGGAAGTGTTTGACAAAAAATTGAACTTAGCAAACTTCAAACTAGTATAAACTATTGTGTACAATAATATTATACATTTTTTTTTTATTGTTATTTTTTATTTATTTCGAGGAAATTGGTAGAATATCTATTTTTATTGTACTAAAATTCTATTGACAACTCTTATAATTTATATCTAACCTATATTTTGTTTCTAATATTTTATTTTACCTGTATTTTATCAACAATTTATTGTCATTGTAATATTTAAAAAAAGAAGTACTAAGTACATCGTATGTCAAAGACCTACGGGATTTTAAATAAAATAAAAAAAAACAATAAAAATAATTTATTATTTTCACGTCCAAAAACGGGATTAATTTATTGGTTATAATGCAGAGTTGCGCTTTCCCTTTATTTAAACAACGTTTACGTAAAGAGTTTCAATGTTCATTATTAGGGCATAATTCCCATAAGTAGGTAAAAATAGGGACGGCTACTAACGGTTTAAACTTAATAGTTCTCGGTAGCCGATACTAAACGGTTACACCGGAACTAAACGCATAAAACCACATTAAGAGGATAAGCCATCACGGTATCACTTTTACATAAACACACACGAAGATGGTTGCGAGTCACCAAATCAGAGTTTTTGTAATTTATCAACGTTTGCCTCGGGTCGAAGAATGAGTCGCCACTCCACTGCTCCATTTCAAAGCTAATTTGCCTTTTCAAGTGTTTCTCTCAGAACAGATGGCAAGTATGATAATTTATTATGTTCGAAAATCGTATTCAAAGCAAGTAGATATAAACCGTGATGTTCAATAAATACAATTAGGAGGAGGCGTAAAAATCTAGGGACGAATGGGGGGTGAACATTTTGGCGGACATGGGTACCACCGCCCCAGGAACCATCCAACTCCTCTGTTATGGATTACATCAGACGGTTCGCTACGTTTGGTGACTTAGCAGGAGTGCCCGGGTTCATGGAGTGGAATCTGGTTTCACGATGCAGCCCAACAGCAGATTGGGTGTTTCTATTTGGTTATTATCATAAAAAGATTTCTTGAAAAATCACACATTGAGAAAACTATTTACATTTAAAGAAGTACGTATAATTTTTTTTTCTGTGATTTAACTTTAAAAATACTAATTTCCATTGTAACTCCGCCTGTCTCTCTGTAGCTCCGGGTTAACGAACTCTAGAACTGGATTTGCTTTGTATTTAAATTTTGCTTTTAAAATTATCTACGGCTGGTTTACATCATTAGGCTACAAAATTATTTTATTTTAATTAATTAATCTTACTTCTTACTAATATTATAAAGGAGAAGGTTTGTATGGATGTATGTTTATTACTCTTTCACGCAAAAACTACTGAATGGATTTTAATGAAACTTTACAATAATATAGCTCATACATCAGAATAACATAAACGAGCTCTGGCCTTATGAAATTTGTATAAAAAATTGCAATAGGTGGCACGCGCGTTGTTGAAAACTGAATGTACCGGGAATGAATGTATGATATGCGGGAGGGGGAGGGGAACTTGAGAGGGGGGATGGGAACTCAGGAGGGAGTTTCGCGTGAAGTGGGAAGGGGGAGTGGAGTGGGGAGAGGGAAGTTGGAGGAATTGAAAAGGGAACGAGAGAGGGGAAGGGGTCGCGGGAGAGGAAGGGGGCGGAAGGGGAATGAGACGAATGGAAAAGGACATGCAGGGAAAAATAATTTCTCTATTAAAGGGCATAGCTCCGCATGCCGGGAACCAGCTAGTTAGATTATAATTGCACATTTGAAATGTGCATTTCTTTTGTTTAAATTTTTGACAGATGATGTTAGTTTACAAGTTTACTATCATTGTTCATTCGAAAGGTAAATTATAAACTGACAACGTTTGTTTTTGAAATATAATTATATTTAAAGCAATCTTTAGGCAATTACATTTTTTATAAACACTTTCAGCTTCACAAATCTTACAATCATAAAATTCCACAATTTTTCACAACTCAGCGGTAGTTTCAAATAAAATGTTTAAAGGTAGGTTTTTACCTTCTTCCTTTGTCGAGTCTATAATGCTCCTAGTTATGTGAGACCACAAAGCAGGAGATGGAAAGGATTACAGTATTATCATGTGACGTGCACTTTACTTCCAAGTCTTCCAGGAAATTAGCCAGAGCTCGTGCAATTCTTCCTCAAAGAAACTGGCGCCTTTTTTCGTCCTACCCAGTTATCTTTGTATAAACCTGCGCTAAACATAGCCTAATTGAAGGATGATACCACTCAGATAGGGTCAAAATCGTTACCACAGCCAATACTAATAACGTTACAATAAATATTTGTTCAGTTTACGAAGTTATTAAAAAATGTAATTGATACAAACAAATTTTATCATTATTGATCATGCATGTTGACTTCACTTAATCGTATACTGCGCGTTTACATCCCGCAACAAAACATCCCCTACAAAATATCCCCGAAAAATATCACCGATAAAATATCCTACCGACAAAACATCTTCCAACCAAATATCTACTAAAAACTAACCTAACCTAAACTTATTTTACATTTTACTATTTTTGATCAATAAATGATTGTAATTACAGGATACCTGTATTATTTTTGTCCCATTTTTTGTTAGGTTGGGTTAGGTTTTAGTACACACTTTGTTGTTGGATGTTTTATATCCTATATCCTCTTTTATATCCTCCAACAAAATGGAGGATATAAAAGTCGCGGAACCGTTTGTCGCTAAGCTTTTGGATTTGTTTACCATGCAACATTGCGTAAAAAGTATTTGCAATATAATATACATATTAATTCATATTTAAAGCTCGACATGCTTGAGGTTTCCCTGAGATTGCGCATATTGCCTACAAATTTCCTTTAATTTGTTTGATTATTTGATAAGTTAATTCTTATCAAAAAATTACTTATAAAATGAATCAAATTAAAATCATTGAAGAAGAAGATAACACTAATAATCTAAACGAAAATTTGAAACAGAACAAAACAAAGAAAGATAAAAAGTTAACGTAAGATAAAAAGCAACTGAGACACGAACCCAGAATCTCTTCCCTTAACGGTACACAGAGTCTTAACCCAACACGGCCATTGGGATCCATATTTTTTCATTCAGTTTAGTCGATCCCGGTTTTCAACCTCAACTAAGTTTTAAATAATTTATTTGTAACCTAGTGTATCGGACAAACGTATCCGATTTTATTTATGTGGGACATCTCTCGACTTTTTCTAAAAGTCTTAATGAATACTCAATTTTTGATGAAAAAATCTTGTTATAATAACTTTTGAAGGTTATATCCATCAATGTAATATATCATTCTAGAAGAAAATTACACTAATAAATCTAAATGAAACATGAAACAGAACAACACGCAAATAAAATGGTAACGGTCGCAACTGGGACACGAATCGATCCCTTGCCTTAAGAGGAATATAATCGCTAGAAATATTTCGAATCTCATGCCTGCAAAATTTTAAAATCGAGTATCTTTTTGCACGAGGCTAGTAAGCGAACAAGTATTTTTTTTTTTATTTTGTGCATAATTTTATAAGAACGAAAAAAAGTTAGAACATAGAAAACCTCAAAAATAGTCTTAGCCATAAAGGGGTATTTTAAAAAAATTGTTTCTTGTATTGTATTACTTCATAGTTAAGTCATGAAAAAAAAATTTTTTTGTGGTTTACGCTTATATTTTTTGTTACATAAATAATAATTTTATTGTAATTCCAATACATAGAAAAGCTAGTAAAAGCTTCGATTTATCCGTGGCATATTTTTTCATGTTCATACTGTAAGCCGATTCGTCGTAAAGATTAATCAAAATAGTATTTATTTTTTTTTTTTTATTTATTTATTTCTATATATTACAGTATTTACCTATTTATTATAATTTTTACATAATATATTTTGAAAACATTTTTACATAATATATTTTGAAATTTAATTATGTTGGGTGTAAGGTAGGTTTGAGAAGGTGAAACTGTGGATGGGTAATTTTGTATGTTTCGTGAACACCTCACTAGGAGAACCTGTGCTGAGGTGTTTACGTGTTTGTGATTAAGTGTGACAAGTATTTATGTGTTGTAGTAGAAAGTTTTTAATTTTTGTTTTAAACTTTAAGAGAGATAATATTAAGATATATATATATATATATATTTGAAAAAATAAGAAAAATATGTATATACATAAACATACATATACATACATATACATACACGTACATGCATATATACATATAGATATATATATACATACATTACAATACACACATATACAAGTTGTAAGTCTATGAATAGTTGGTGAATACTTGAAAACTATTTAATTATTTAGTTTATTTCATTTTATAATTTTGGTAGTTTTGTTATGTTTGGTTGGGGATTATAATGTTTTCTATAAAGTTAATATCTTGATTTTTAATCCAGGCAGTGATATGTTTTTTGTGAATATTTGTAGATGTATTAGCAGATAGTATTTGTTTCAAAGTAGTGGGCATACAATTAAAAAGTTTGGTAGCATAATACTCAAAGTGTCTTTGTCCATGTGTGGTGTGTGTTATCGGTATGTTTAGTATTTTATTTGTTGTGGACCTGGTTTTTATTGTGGTTTTTGGTTGAATGGGAATATGCAGTTTGTTTTGGAGTAGGTGGAGTATAACAGATTTGGCATAAAGTTGTCTGATTGACATGACTTCTAATGTTTTATAGATTTCGCTAGAATCTGTTTGAAATGGTACTTGCAGGATGAGTTTAATTATTGCTTTTTGTATTTTTTTAATTGGGTCAATTGCTATGTTTGTCGCACTTCCCCAAGCTAGTATTCCATATGTGGCAATGGATTGACAAAGTGCAAAATAAATTGATCTTAGTATTGTAAGTGGGAAGATGTTTTTAATGTACTTTAATAGGTGCATGACTCGTTTGAGTTTATTTGTGATGAAATTAATGTGTTCAGTCCAGCGTAAGTGTGAATCAATAATTACCCCCAGGTATTTTGTTTGTTTTACCCTTTCTATAAGTTCGCATTGGCAGTTGGATGAAGTACAGTCATGTATAAGCAAGTCTAGGTTTGGTGGAGGTTGACCTCTTTGTGTAATACTATGTGTGATATATTTTGTTTTGATTGTATTAACGGTAAGAGTATTACTGTTTAGCCATTTTTTGACAATTGATAAACTTTTTTCGGCTGTTATGAATACATCTTTCCATGTGGCTGCTTGACAGAGAAGAACTGTATCGTCGGCGAAGGTCACGATTTTACCTTCAATTTCAATATCGCACAGGTCGTTTATATATATGAGGAATAGTAAAGGGCCAAGTACACTCCCCTGTGGGACTCCGTAAGTAATTAAAAGTGGTTCACTTGTCTTGTTGCCAATTTTTACTTGTTGCGTTCTGTCAGACATGAAGCTTTTAATTAAATTGAGTTCTACTCCATTAATGCCCATGTTTTGTAACTTCTTGAAAAGTTTTTCGTGTGAGATTGTGTCGAAGGCTTTACAAAGATCTAAGTAAATGGAAATAACTTTTTTCTTAGCGTCTAAATTATGTGTTATGAAGTCTGTTACAGTAGCTATTGCATGTTCTGTGCTCCTGTTTTTCCTGAAGCCATGTTGGTTCACCGAGAGTATTTGTTTTGTTTCTAGATAGTGCTGAAGCTGTTTTTTAATAGTTTTTTCCAGAATTTTCGAAATGGTATTTAGTAGCGTAATGGGTCTGTAGTTGTTAACATTGTTTTTTTGTCCTGATTTGAAAATTGGAATAATAAGGCCTTTTTTTAATAAGCTAGGAAAAAATTCCTTCTTTTATACTACGATTAATTAAATATGTGAGTGGTATAAGTAGTTGTTGGCTTAGAGTTAAGATAGTTTTAGAGTCTATACCATCAGAACCCGTAGTATTATTATTCTTTAGTGAATGAATTATTTTATTGGTATCTTCTAGTGTAATATTTCGTAATTTGAAGTGTCTATAAAAATGTTCATTATTGATGTTAGATGTATTGTTTTGAGGTTCCTGAATATCTTGGGGAGGCTGCGTAGTTTTGATATTTTCAGCTAGGCTAACTCCAATATTTGTGTAGTATTTGTTGATGTGATTGAGGATGCGTGTAGGATTGTCGTGGAAGTGGAGTTCTTCATCATCAATGAGTAGATTTTTTATGGTATCATCTTTTTTCTTCTGTGAATGTGAACTTTCCCTCAAAATTGACCATACGCTTTTAGGGTCATAGTTTGATGTTATCAGTTTGATACGATAGTATAATTCTTTGGCTTTACGTATTGTTAGAGAACAGATGTTTCTGTACCTTTTGTAGAAGAAATAAAGCGAAGTATCATATGGGTTCAGTTTGACTTGTTTGTGTATTTTGTCCCTTTTTTTAATGCTATTTATGATGCTTTGGGTAATCCATTTTTTAAGTCTTACTTTGCGGTGTGGAATAGGTATGTATATCGTTTTAGTATTTTGTGTAATGAGAGTTTGTAAATATGTTAAAAATAAATTCCAGGCCTCTTCTGCCGAGTTAAATTTGGTGAGATTTTCCCACGTTTTTTTTTCTAAACATTGATTTATTTTAACGTAATCAATTATTTTTTTTGCAGTGTTATTATGGAAAGTTGAGTTCCTTGTTGGCAAAGTTAGGCCTATCATGATTGTGTAGTGATCTGTGATTGTGGATTCGTATACTGTACTACATATTTGACTTTTTGATTTAACCATAAAGTGATCTATACATGATTCTGAGTCTTTGCTTATTCTGGTAGGAGTGTTAATAATGCTTATAATGCCATGTTCCAGAAGCATCAGTTGGTAATCAATATTTTGAGGGTGGCCATTAGGAAGTATGTTTATGTTTAGATCACCAGCTATGATGATGTTTTTGTATGAAGTGAGTTTTTTTAGGTGAGTATCCAAAGCTAATATAAATGGTGTAATGTTATGTGTGGATGGTGATCGGAATAGGGCGAGAATACACATATCTGAGTCAATGATTATTTGTAGGCAGTTAGTATTTTTCAAGTCAATTTCTGAAACAGATGCGTTAAGACTATCATGTATGTACACAACAATCCCATCATTTTGATTTTTATTTTTTAATGTGTGATACGCAGTATAATTCTTTTTATGTTTTGTTGTAAAAGCGGTTGATATCCAACATTCCGTTAGGATTATTATTTTAAAATCTGTTTTAAAGTTATGTAAGAGTATGTCAAGTTCGTCATAGTTATGATTAAATGATCTTATATTTTGGTTAAGTAATGTAAGGGAGCCTGGAATGTTAAAGATAGAATCACATAGTTTTGTGTCATTTGTTGTATGATGTTGGTGAGAGCTATTCAAATTAATTGAGAGTAGATCAGCCATGACGTTATGTAAATCAGGATAGTGTTCTTAAGATGTCTGAATGACCTTAATTAGTTACATCATTTTTTTAAAATCATTTTCATGTTTTATTTGTATAATTTTTTCCCCTGGTCCCTTCCGGATTAGTAGTTTACCGTTTTTAAACCATACGAATTGAAGTATCTAAATAGGATTTCACGTATATATACATCTTAACTTTTAACTGCTGATGTGATTTTTTTTTACGTACACTCTGACATGGGGGCCTGGGCGGCCTGTTACTTTAAATGTTTATATTAGAGATCCATGAAAATTTTGAGGACCAAATTACTATTTATTGGACAATTTAAATATATTTATATAAAATAAAATACTTTTTTAAGTGTTAATTAACTTATATTTGACAATTCAAATATTATTCAATTATTTTTGGTAAAAATCATTTGATCAGAAATCTATTAATAAAATCTATTAAACTAAATAAAAACAATGAACTCACTATTATTATAATATTTTAATAGTTACTCGAATAAACTATACATATAAAACTTTAGGAAGTCGTTAATGTTTATTTTTGTATAGTAAAAATCAACTTTAAAAAAGTCACGTAAGTACGATGGGTCAGAGAGGCCCGCAAAAAAATTGAATTGAATTTACTTACAGAAATTTAACTTAAAAATTAACGGCTCTGGCATATCTTCCAACTCTAAATTCGAAGCTACTGGAAGCGGCGTATGCGTCGCGCGTGGGGGATGGGAGTAATTTGATATTATTATTGTTGCCAGAACGGAAAGGTGCCCCCATCAGCAGTTAAAGGTGAACCACGGGACTCACCGCCTTAATCAATTCGGCCATTGGGACCTACATAGTTGTAGTATTATCTTATTCTTCAATGATATATTACAGTGATGGGTGTAACCCGACGGCTTCCGTGGTCCCGAGGTAATTCTCTGGACTAAAAATTCGAAGGTCGCGGGTTCGAACCCGGCATGTACAAATCAATTTTATTTGATTTATGGAATTAGTGGAATTTCACAATTAATTAATTAAAAATAACATACAGTTTATTTGTGGCACGTTCCGGAGTGGAAGATACACTTATTAACGCCCTGGTGTTAGCCAGCATTTCGTCTATCAGTAAAATTGTTTTTTACGTTTCCGTTCCGGCTAAAGATGGTCGCCGTATTAATGTTCTGTTGCTCATATAACAACAAGTTCTAAGTTAAACAGTTTAATTATAAGAGCATATTTGGTGAATTATTTCAATTATCTGCGTGTACTTATTTTAGATATTTCGAAATTCACGCATATAAACGAGCAACGTCAGCAAACCATTGATTTTAATAATTCGTTAACGTCTTTGTTAAAAGAACCGTTAAAAAATAAAAGGCGCTTTCAGCAAACAGCATTCAAAATCTTTTAAAATATTGAAGAACGATATCGGAGTAGCTTTTAAAGTCTGTTTATAGTGTAACGGCTGTGTTGAAACGCTTATACTAAAATAATGAGGTTCTGCGTCGTGGGGTTGTTTCAGGAACCTCTCCCGTCTTCCCCCAACCTCCCTTCCCAAACGGAAGTGTATGCTTTGAAGAATCAGTCATCCTTAAAGAAGGCTTTCATTCTGGCGGACACTTCCAGACATTCAATTTTCATAACCATTGTAACGGTCCTTTTTGCAATTTCGCCACATTTTTTCGTTTATTTATTTTTAAACCACCGACGATAGAGGGCGCTAAAAATACATTTTAATAAAGCAGAAATGATGGAACGCCATATTTATTTTACTTTTTTATTATTTTTTAAAATTAATTAAGAATGTTATAATTACGTTATGTAAGTATTTTAGTTTTTATTATCGTGATAACTTTTTCGGCGTTCAAATTCACTATCGGACTGTTACGCCACATTAAAACTAATTATTTGTATATGAAATTTATTTTGTTTACGTTAGCTCCACACAGGAGGCCTTGAGGAAAAAAATCCCTCAGGAACTGTGTCTTCTTTGGGGATGCTGTGTGAAGGGTCTTTTTTAGGGAAAGTAAGGAGAGGAAGTTCTGGGAAGGAAAAGTGATGATAGATGGTAGGAATCTGGGGATCAATGTGTCTTGGGATGACGGACGTATGAACCCATCCCTCCCAGTGTGGTGCAAGGCGATGGGTCAAGATATTACGGCTGGAGAGGTTTAGGTTAGGACCCAATCAACCAGTTTCTTCTGATCCGGCCCGCCATGCGATAGGTGGGCAATAGACCAAGACAAATTTCATCTTATGAATCCGGGCACCCCGACAATAAACAATCATTCAGTAAATATACTTGAAGTGGCTTCTGCTGTGTTTATTGACTTGATCTGCATAGCCAGGACACAAACTTCCTCTTCTCTATGTCCTTCATTACCCACTCTCTTCAAAGAGATGACTTAAGTCTCACCGGCTCCAAGCAATTGAGAATCCGAGCTTTACAAATACATCTATTTTAATTTCTTTTTGTTTTCTCAATTGAATGAATGAATGCTGTGGAATCTTGGATGTGAAAATATACCCACTTCCCGACATCCGATCGAGCTGAAATTTGGCTTAAAGACTTTTTGTATGGGATGTATACGCATTTTTCTGAAATTCTAAGAAATTAAAGCATATATTACACGCAGTAAATATCGTTATAATCCATTTCGGATTTAGCGCTTGATGGAGTTGTCGACTCCACTTCCTGGGTGGGATGGTTCAGTCCCACCTAAATTATTTAATAGAAATACTGGGTGACACATGCATTACGTACTTAGACGACTTATAAATAATACAGAACAAAGTTAATAAAAAACTCTTCAATTATAACCCATACACTCCCACAAAAAAACAATATCAGGAGATGAACCTTCTGAAAATAAGAACATTGTACAATATAACATATTTTGCCTTTTAATCTACAAAATTGACTTATACACATAAACACAACATTTATAAAAAAACGTCACAAGTGCACGAACATTATACTAGACAACAGAATAAACTGTACACAAATATTGTCAAGACTGAAAATGGCAAGAGAAGCATTGGCCACGAGGGCGTACACATATACATATAATCTCCTCCCAGATTTTACCAATCCCAAAATTTTACACTATACTATATGTACACTACATTATATATATACTACTATACACTGTACTTAAGTTAAGAAAGCGAAATATTGTATTTCATTTAACTTAATAAAATAAAAAATAAAAATTTAAAAATTAATATTCAATCGAACAAAGTAAAATTTAATTTTACCGGTCGATATTTTCAAATACCAATAGGACTCTTCTTTCAACTTTCCTTCAGAAAAAATACAAGAAGTTTTAAGCTATATTTATAAATTATTATAATAATTATATTTATAATCTATATTTATAAATTATTTTCAAATACCAATAGGACTCTTCTTTCAACTTTCCTTCAGATAAAATACAAGAAGTTTTAAGCGCTTACTACGTATAATAATATTGTGTGGTAAAAACCGATTATCATTACACGTATTAATAAAATCAAAGAAAATTGGTCAAGCTTATTTAAATTCGAAACAATTATATTCTTTCCGGAGGGTCATGCAGAGGAAGTAGTGAGATTCAACGCCTCCGTTTTCCACCAACATACTTTGCAATTTCATGCATAATATGCAAAAATGCATTGTGCGGTGCACTTTTCCATTTTTGCAATTTGATGCATAAATATGTTCCTACATGGGTCTGTGGTCGGAAGGTGTGCCCATTATATGCAGGAACCAGGGATGTCAGAAGAGAAAGGATGACCTGAATTGTTTATATTACTTATTTGCTTCATCTTTGATGCGTGAACTTTTAAAAATTAGTTCACACCCAGAAAAATTATTTTGCGCAGGTGAGGTGAGGTGTTTCGAACAGCTGTAGAACCACTTGCAAAATTGTTAACCTTAGTGATCAACATTACAATATGAAAATTATTGATAATCTATATTTATAAATTATTTTTGTGAATTAACAGTGGGTGATAACGGAGCTAACTTCTCAACTCATATAGAAAATATTTACCTCTGTAAGGTTATTGTGTAATAAATCCCACCATGTAAAACTAGTTCAACGTGTATGTTTATGGAATTAATTAATATTTCAATGTGAAAATGGCCTGAAAAAATTATTTAAAAAAATTTTACTTTAATCTTTACCATTGAATAAAAGTTTGTCGAAAATTTCAAACATTATTTATAAAATCACTTGCAAGCCCTTCCACTTGTAATTTTATTGTTATTTTTTATTTTTTGCTTTAGAAACATCTGGATAATTGAAAAACTCGTTATGTGCATACAGTATAAGATGTGAAAAGACCGGATACAGTGGAACTATTGCATCCCCTATTGGGGTGTGTTATATATAGTGTTGGAAGAATTATAATAAAAAACACATTTATCTGATCTTAATATTGGTTACGAAATAAACCATTTTCAACATCAGATCCACCTTCGACATCAACTTCGATTCATTCAGCTTAAATCGAGAAAACAATTCATTCTTCAACTCTAAAAATATATTAGATATGCTATACATGGTATTCTGAGGATTTTGAGCTCTATATTCTGATGAAGAAACCGTTAGTTTTGAAACGTGTTATATTAAGTTTTATATTAAAAAAGTAGATTACTTTTATTAATTCAATTAGCTTTTACCTGTACATTTCGGGGGTTCTTCCAGTTGACTTTCATTAAAAAGTCCTTTTGGATATGTATTTCAATTTCAGAATGCTTCTGTGTTTCAATTTTGGCTTAATTCAGCATACGACCGCACTTCTGCAGTAGAATTTAACTAACTAACTCACCATTATTCCAGTTTCTTGCAGGAATAGGCGGTGAGGACAGACCTCTAATAAACTCGGTCTTGGCACATACTCATCTGTTTCACATTCGTACATCGTCCAATACATACTCTTCTATTATTCTGACTCTTAACATGACCTGACTTAAGTATCTGGCTCACTTGATCATCCCTTGTCTTCCTCGGGGGTCCTCGACTTTTTCTACCAACCAAATTTTTGTCATATATTCTCCTTTCATTCTTTTCTTCGTTTACTTGCTCTATATGCCCAAGCTATTATGCATGGTTTTATCACACATACCCCTTGGAGACTTATTTCTACAGCATTCAGTCTATTTTCATACTCCCTTCGCCAGTTCCATGTCTCACTGCCATACATCACGGTAGGTAGCAGCACTCCATTGTGGAAGGCTTTCAGACTTTCCATCTCTCGTAAAGCAACCCAAAATAATTACCATAAGGCAAGTTATGTTTATTTCTTTTCTATGGTTTTCGTTTTTCAAATTTTCCTCAACTCACGTTATTCATTCGTCTCCTCTACGATAACTACTTGTAATAACATGCCGCCTAACTAACCTTTTTAATCAGAGTCGAGCCTCGTTAGAAAATTGTTGAATTCATCGCAATACGATAGTTGTAACTCCCACAGTTTTACCCTCCTAAGTTAACGACAGTCCCCATCATCAAGGGGAAAGGCTCTCGTAAAGACTAGTAACCCGAAGTTCGCGGGTTCACATCCCGGCATGCGCAAATAAATTAAATTGGATTAATTTGTGTTATTTCACAATTAATTAACTAAAAAAATAATACAACGCATATTTGCGGCACGTTCCAGAGTAGAAGAGACTCTCAGTATCGCCCTGGTGTAAGACCACCATTCAGAACTGAAACATGGCTTGAAATGGATTAAGCCATGCTTATTGACCAGATTTAAATGGCAAGATAGTTCACCACCTTCTTCTTCCTCATCTCCTTCCCCTCTTCATTTACTTCAGCTTTAAACATGGACTGATGCCGCAGTCTCACTAGCTCCAGACGGGAGCAGTTAGGAATTTTTTCTAGTATTCACATAAAAAACAACGCACCCACATCAATAATCTTCGATTACTGCAGTAATCATCCACTAGGTTCAGAATATGAATGTTCTTATGACCCTGGGTAAAACGAAGAGTTGGCTTTACTTCCAATAACTTTTTTTCATTCCCAGAACAACAACATCAAACGGTTTCTTCTCTTCATTTAATCAAACATCCACCTTCTTCTAGCCATTTATAATGTTATTTTGGCCTTCAGAACCGGCAGTGTCCCTGACGTCGTGGCTCCCCACCGGAATCTTATTCTATAACTCAAATAGTGCCGCTTACGACGTCAAGTAGTGATTATTTATGGTGGGGGATAATTTTGGACCGCAACCAGCGTCATAAATACTCATAAGCCATACATTTTCTAAGATTAGTGTGCGCAATAAATACACTACATTTCTTACGATAAACTTTAAAATATACTATCTTTCATATATCATCAGCTCTTGAAAATTCTTTGCATAACTGTTAGTTTCGATTAAAAATAATCAAATGCTCCTTTGTTTATCTAATACCGCCGCCCCGGGAATCATTTATCAGATAATCAACTCCTCTGCCATAGGTCATCCCAAGTGGTTAGCTTAGCAGGGGTGCCCGGGAAAAATAGGATGAGGTTTTTCCGGGTCTTGGTGGTGGATTCGCCTGCCCACCAGCTGCGTGGCAGGTCGGATTGAGGGGGAATGGTTAAGGAAGTCTCTTTGGATTCTCAAGCCGTACCGCAGTGGAAAGGGTGATTCATACGTCCGTCATTCTTGGACACACTGACTCCCAGATTCCTACCCACCCCTGATACCCTTTTCCTTCCCAGAACTTCCCGTCCTTTCTTTCCTATAAAGACCCTCCACACAGCATCGCCAAAGATGACATTGGCCCCGAGAGGAATTATTTTCATCTGGGCCTCCTGTGTGAAGCTAATGTAAAAACATGAGTGCGGTTCACAACGCGGTAGAAGCGAAACTTTACCAAAAACAATCTCAACCAATAGAAGCCTTTAAAAGGGTGATGATAATCAAGCGGCCAATGAGTACAGACCTTCCTTTTCATATCTCAACCAATATAATTAAAGCGGTCAATGAGCGCAATTTGATGCTTCGCAGGTGCTGTGATGCGTCATTTCCGTTTCATCCGAATTCCAAACCACAACCTCGCTAAATAAGTTTCACTTCAATAACGCTTATTTACGCGCACCAGTCTCTTTTTTATCGGCTAACGCATTGTTGCCACATCGATTGTAAAAGCAGGTATCTCTGTGCAGAAACGGGCGGTCCGTTTGATAGATTCCCCTGTCTTAACAAACGGATTGCAATCTGTAGAATATAGTCATCAGGAAGGAGTGCTGTCCTTATTCTATCGGTATTACAATGGAAGATGCTCCGAGAAACTAGCGTCATTGATCCCTTCGTCACCAGTGCATAGTTGAAACACGCCAAATACTGACATTTGTCATATTAGAACGCTTCCACGACTTTTTTTTAGTTCAACAGCTAAGCTGTGGAATGATTTGCTGGCCTCTCTGGGTTTCCTCCCTCCTTTAATATTGGTCTCTTCTAGATCCATGTTCACTTCATCCTCTCCTCACCGCGTCACTCAAGATGACGTGGATTGGTAGCGTTACTTATGTTGAAATTCGCGTTACTTCGTTGGAAAATCGTTGTTATTTTCAGAAAATTGGTCATATTTCGCGACATAAGTGTTCAATGTAAAATTTTTTTTTAAAGTAATTTTTAGCCCAAAAAGTGGTGACATAAAGATATTTTCAAAATGGAAAATTGTATGACTGCTCGCGGCATTTTCTAAGTGAAGTTAGCTGTGTTCCGTTTTATTGCTAGCTAGGCTTGTCGAAACCATTGACACAGAAAAAATATTCAGAATGTTACTTTCTATTTTAAAAACCTGAGAATCGCGCTAAAAAATAAGAAAATTGTGAATTTCGCGTTATTCTCGTCATCGCAATCGCGAATTTTTCAGGTATCCAGTGATTGTTTATGTTAACCAACATTGTAAGCCTACATAAGTTTTTCCGACAATTTTATTTTTAACAATTATTATAAGCAATAATTATCAGCCTGAAACACTCATCCACATTGAAAAATCTTCCGAGAAAAGATACATGACGCCAACGGGACTTGAACCCGTGTCCTCTCGATTGCCGGTCGATTGCTCTGACCACTGAGCTATGGCGGCTTATCTCGTACCCGTCAAATGATTCAATATATGCTTATGCTATTTTATTTTTGCTCATACGAATATCGTAAAGCGATATGAATTTAATAACACAGGGGATTATTAAGATATCGTTTTTTAATCGACTAAAATACTTTCAAATAAAATAATAACTTAGTAAACACCACTTTAATTTTTTATATAAACTTAATGCTTGGGTTTCGCTACAACCGTAGCTTCTTCAGGGCAGTATAATACTCTATTAAAATCTCTCATTTAAGCAATATGTGCTGTAAATAATATATTCTGCTTCATAGTGGGTTGAAAAAAATGGGCTGAGCTCCAGTGATATGAATTATAACGTCACATCACAAAGTAAATGCTTCATATGAACAAAGACTAACATTTTATACATATACATTATCATACTTGACGGCTGCCGTGGTCTAGGGGTAAGACTCTTGACTCAGAATACGAAGGTCAGGGGATCGAATCCCGGCGTGCGGAAATAAATTTTATTGATTTGTGTTATTTCACAACTAACCCATTTAAAAATAATATAACGAATTTCGCGGCACGTTACAGAGTGGAATATACTTTCAGTATTCCCCTGGTGTAAGACCAGCATTCAGAATTGAAACGTTGCTTGATTTGGATTTAGCCGTGTTTGGTGACCAGATCTTAATAGCCACCTTACTCTTCCCATTTCCCTCCTCTCCCAACTACCTTCAGCCGCACATCCCAATTGGGGATGCCATAGTTCCACTGGCTCCAGACGAAAGCAGCTGGAACTCTTGTGAGGTATTCATATAAAAATAAAATTATATTAACGTAAAAAAAACAACCCATAGGAATTTTTCTTATTTTTAAATGTGTAACAGCAAAGTCTTTCGAGCACAAGCTTTGACTTGTGAAAATCTTTTTTTTTTATTTCTAATGCATTTTTTTATTTCTAACTTCATTTATTATTTTTTTGTTGAAAACTGAAGCAAGACACCGTGCTTTTGTAAAAAAAAATATTTCTAAAAGCGTCATGAATTAAACACTGAACTCGATGTCTATAATGTTCGTATTTACTGGAATTTATTTGACTGTGGTGTTATAATTGGCATAGAGTTATAAATCATAACAAAAGTAAATAATTCTGATAGGTCTACTTTCGCAAAGTACCTCCGCAGGCCTGGCACGAAAATAAATCCATTTTTCCAGCACAACTGAACATAAAATTTCAACTAAAGGGTATTATTTCATTGAATACGATCGCTTTTGAACCGATGCCAGCTAAATGCAATCAAAAACCGTCCACCGGCAAACTGTATTTTCTATTTTCCGTGGATTTTTGCTTCTAGCCGAGATCACAGATGTCTCTACCGGTTAAACTACCCTAACCTATCACGAATGCGATCGTGGCGGCATCTAGCGGTAGTAAATTGCATCACGTTTCCAGAGAGATATTTTTATATTAAATATTTCGGATGAATCGTTCCTAGGCATCACTTTTCTAGAGTGGTTTCGGCTTAAGGACGGATCTCGGGTTAAAGAATGACTCCACAGTCAATTTGAAAGCTTTTAAAAATACAAAGATTGTAATTTAATTTATAGCAAAAATGTTTTATTCGAAAGGTTTGACGTCAGTCCTGTTTTATGATTCAGTCAAACTGTTATTGAGAAATACGTCAGTTTAACTTAGTTTGGTACTTTTGAAGCGAAAATTTTCATTTGAATGTCATAAATTATTATTATTTGCATATTATTATTTATTGGGAAGTCTCTGTTCTCTGGATTTGGAAGCAGTTTCTAAGCGAAGAAATTGGAATGAAATATAAGTTTTTACAGTTTCTGTTTCAAAGTGAGATTTTATAATCTAATTGCAGTATGTTCTTATTTTTTAAAACACGTTTTTTAGATTTTATGTTCTAATTGCAATATATTCTTTTTTTTTAACGAGTTAAGATGCATTGAAACTTGAGCCTATATCTTTTCTCTTTAGAGAATTTAAATTTGATGTTTTCATGAATTTTTGATTTAATTTTCCAGTGTTTAGTGTCGAATATTACTATTAACTTCATTTTCTCAAGAGGGGTTTTGGCGAAAGCTCCTTGCTTCGATCACATTCATACATCGTCTTATATAATATATACATTAAAAAAGTCAAACATTCCCGGGTTATTATTCACCCGGGAATATTTGACAGGAAATATTTTAAAATATCCCACTACCATCACATTAAGCGGAAAATTTTGCTTTTGTTGTGATGGAGAACTTACTTATTTAGGACTTATTGACTTACTTTAACCAGTGATTCTGATATTATTTGGAGTAAAAAATGTAAATGAAATTTTGGTCCAGAGTGGAAGGTACCCTCAGAATCTCCTCGGTGTAAGACATCCACTTAAAATTGAACCATTCTTTGAAATGGCTTTGACCGTGTTTGTTGACCAGATCTGAATAATCAGGAACTCCCCCACCTTCTTCTACCCCACTTCATTCCCCTCTTCATCCTCACTACTTACAGTCTTACAACATACATCGATTGGGGATGCCACAGTCTCGCACGTTGAGAGCATTGTGAGGTATTCACTTAAAAAACCCTTACAAAATTCAGAAATAGAGTTTAAGAAGTATCTACCCTTTTCTCAAAAGTGAAGTTAATCGTTCAAATTTGTCAGTCTCTCAAAAGATTTAAAGAATAATTTATTGCGGCTTAAAGAGCTTACAAAACTGCAACATTAATCCGACTATCCCAACTAAAACCGTGCTCCAATTTACTTACAAATTGTGATTCATCTCCGGTTAACAATCTGCCGAAGATTGGACCACGTTGCGGGCATTATACCCTTATATTTTCACTTAATACTTACATAAATCAGGAGGCGGAAAGATTATAGGCGAGATTCTACTAGATCACTTCACGTGGAATTATAATTTATTGAATCGGAAATGTGTCCACCCCCATAAAGGTAGGTAATAAATTTTATTAAGTCCTGTTTCTTCTGAAAATATTTTATTACTTCACTATAACATTGATTGAGTATTGCTTCCGAGTTTTAAGTAGTGTATTGGTAAGTTAATTTTACTAGCTGCTAGCGGCCGGCGTAGTCCTGCGGTAGGGCTCTTCACTCGCAATCCGAAGGTCGCGGGATCGAATCCCGGCATGGCAAATATTTGATTAACTTGTGTTATTTCACAATTTATTCTTTTAAAAAATAATATATAGTATATTTGCGGCACGTTCCAGAGTGGAAGACATTCTCAGTATCGTCCTGGTGTAAGACCACCATTTAGAATTGAAACGTTGCTTGAAATTGTTTTAGCCGTGTTTGGTGACTTGGTCTTATTAGCCAGGTACTTCCCCACCTTCCTCTTCCCTATCTCCTTCCTTTTCCCACTACTTTTAGCCTCACAACATAACCCAATGGGATGCTATAGTCTCACAGGACTCTTGTGCGGTCAAAAAAAAGCTGAAGTCTTTGGCGATGCACGGGTTTTACACAGAGTTTCAAAATTAATGACCTTCCTCTTGTTTTGAAGGTCACATGTACAAAATTTCATCAAACTCAGCATAAAACTGTAGATTTGCATACAAATTAAATCCACACCGCTCGCTTGCCAGCCCGCTCGTCCACCACCCACCACATACAGACATTCTCTATTATATTTTATATATTTCAACCAATTTACACAAAACCTTAACAAATTACATACCTAAACCTTCCTCACGAATCACTCTATCTATTGGTGAAAACTGCATGAAAATCCATTCAGTAGTTTTTGAGTTTATCGCGATCAGACAGACAGACATATGCAGTGGAAGACATTAGTTTACAATATGTATAGATAGAAAACAATCATTTTATGATTTGACATATTTAATAAAAAAAAAAAAATTATTTTGTGTAAAACCAAGAGTTTCTATTAATTTATTTACCGACCGGTTTCCATTAAATAATTCCCAGTCAGTGATTTGTCCCTGGCAATATATTATTATGAACCATTTGGTCTGCATAATTATCTCTCGGTTTTTACCATTTCCTTTGTACTGATGGAAATGAATCCTTATATATTTTTATCTTGTTGTCTCCCTCCGTATTTATATATAAGCACACACTATGTATTTGTTGTTTAGTATTAATTTGTACCCTGATGATGCTTATGCAATGAGAAACCGGTCCGTAAATAAATTAATGAAATCTCCTTGTTTTCCAGAAAGAAGTTTTCCTTATTTAATTTTTATTAAAAACTAGCTTTTTCCCGCGGCTTCACTCGCATGGTGTAAGGGGGGTTCCCCCCCCTCTCCGCCGCCACCCCTGCATCAAATAACCGGCTTCATCGCAATCGGATGAACGGTTCAGCAACGCGTAATTTCATGATGCCAGAGCTCACTATTGTATACAAGAAGCCATCGCGGGCATGCACACATCAAATATCCAAAGTTTCATCGCAATCGGATGAATGGTTTAGCAACGCATAGGCCCCATACATGCAAACCCACAAACAAACATATTTTGATTTATATACATTATATATATACAGATAGATGAAAAAGTTGATCTTTACTGTTATTTCCATTGTATTCTCTCCAAAGAACATATTTACACGGTAAGTACTGGGATTTGTATTCTCCGTGCTTATTATCCCTATAAAGTATATTGATTGAAAAACTTAGGTTCTTAAAAACACAATGACTGTTTTTCTTGTATTGTAATTATAATGATATTTCAGAAGACAAACGTTATTTCAGGCAAAAGGCTAGTTTTGACCTGAACAGCTCCTGCAAAGCTAAAGACTTCGTAAATCTATGGACTCATAGACTCTCTGCACACCCTTCGGGCATACTTGGTTATATTTTGTGTAAGTAGGTACACCGTATTTTCCCTAAACCGATGTTTATTGTATATGGTTATGTTGAGGGACTAATAAAAGCAGATACTCGTAGATGTAGATATTGGAGGTTTTCCACCACTTACCCGCCCTGGTATAAGTAACAGATGGTTACTCCTTCAAGGCTCTCGCAAGAACTCTAATTTTTTTGAAAGAACGAAGCGACATTTAGTTAAGAACGAATAGACCATCAATGTCCCTGCATAAGTTGTTAGCAAGCAGTATGCAAGTGCTTAGCGGGAAATACAAGATACAATATGTGTTAGTATGACAGAATATAGACAAGACAGTGGGTAGATATAGATAGAAAATATCGGACGGATAGCTATCACCCACTTATTTCTTTGCACATTATAGGTAATACCGCCGCCTCGGGAACCATTTATTGGATAACCAACTTCTCTGCCATATTTTAGTGGTTCGCTACGTATGGTGACTCAGCAGGGGTTCATGTGGTGAGGTTTGTCTAAGTTTTGACGGCGGATGCGTTTGCTCACCCACTGGACTGCGTGGCGGGCCGAATCGGATGAGACTAGTTGAGAGAGACCTTTTGATTTCTCCAGCCGGACTATCGTCCTGCACCGCAGTGGGAGAAATGGATACATACGTCCGTCACTCCTGGACACATCGATCCCCAGATTCCTACCCACCCCTTTTTCCTTCCCAGAACTTCCTCTCCTTCTTTTCACCAAAAAGACCCTTTACACAGCATCCCCTCAGATGACATAGGCCCTTGGGGAAAGTATTTTGCTCAGGGCCTCCTGTTAGGAGCTAATTAAAAAAAATAATACCATGCTTAATTAAAAAAAGGAATCACTAATAATAACACCCTTAATAAAAAAAAAAATAAATTAATTAAAAGTTTAAAAAAAATTAAAAGTAAAAAAAATAGTACCACCCTTAATTAAAAAAAGGAATCACCAATGAACGGTTCGGAACTTTGCTAAATCAATTACGTAAAGCGGTGTACATTGTACATGCAAAGCCTATAATAACCTGCTACAGAATTGAATGCCCCCCTTATATATTTTAACGGGACTTTTGGACGCGCGGGCAGTTAATGTCACGCAGAACGGCCCCAGTTCTTGTAGGGTGGATTTATTCCGCGGGTTTACCGGTCGTATTAATTATACGTGGGTAATTAATTGCGATCCGGCGATTCTGGGTCGGGGCCTGTCCGAAGCTTGCATTATCCGCGGAGGAATTAAATGTGATTGGAGCGGGCTCAATCGGAAAGTAAATTTAAAAAAATGTGGTTATTTAATTTATTGAAGTAAAACTTCTTTACGCACGCTTGACTTGGGGGGTAAGCTGGTGAATGCGTTACGAAAAGTGGTGATTGTTACGAAAAATGGCATGCGAACGGTAATCGATGCGTACGGTGATCGATTGCTAGGCGAACGGTCAGGCCTTCACGCACGCTTGACTTGGGGAGTGATAAGGATAAGGATAAAGATGGTAACCCCAAGGTCGTAGGTCACCCCAAGGTCGTAGATCATCCCAAGGTGACAGGTCACCCCAAGGTCGTATGTCACCCCATGGTCATATTTCACCCCAACGTCATGTCACTTCTAGGTCATAATAATAATAATAATAATTTGATAATTTGTATAGCGCCGTTTTTGTGAAAAATCACCTCAAGGGCGCTAAAGGTCACCCCGTTCGCTACGTTTGGTAACTTAGCAGGGATACCTGGGTTCATTGGGCGAGATTTGTCTTGTAGTTTTACTTCAGTTGTGTGGTCTAAAGCACACTAGTTTTTTTTAACTGAAAATTCTTTAGCTTCGTTGTGATTTGGAATTCGGATTAAACGGAAATTACGCATTAGAGCACCTGTGAAGCATCAAACTGCGCTCATTGGCCGCTTTAATTATGATGTCACTTTTCAATGCTCCTATTGGTTGAGTATGAAACGGAAATGACGCTAGGTCTGCGCTCATTGGCCACTTTGATTATGACCACACTTTTAAAGGCTCCTATTGGTTGAGATTCTTTTGGTAAAGTTTCACTTCTACCGCGTGTAAACCGAACTCGATTTTATATTCCTGGGGTCTACTGATTTTTAAATAAATCAAATAAGTAGATCGTTGATATAATACTTGCAGGTTTATTTAACAAATTTAAATATGAAAAATTGTATAATATGAAAGTGGAAGCGAATAAGTACGATTTACAAGACACGGGACACCCATGTCAGAGACATCTATTCAGTTTCCGGTATTCTTCCAATCACAGTCCTTCCTAAACATGAAATCACAAGCACCATCCTACAAATTACCCAACAATCAACTCACACTAACATCAAGCCACTTTACAATCAAGACATCCACACTCACAATACCCGAAATAGCAATAAAATCCGCATACCTCAAACACACACTACAAAATATGGGATAAAATCTCTGAACTATGTTGCCTATACACTATATAATTCGCTACCAGATATGTACAAGGGAATCCAGAAAAATAAAAAATTCAGAGTAATGCTTTAAAAGAATATTTTTTAAGTATGTTTAAGGATGAAACTTTGTAATTTTCTTGTCATGTTCAATTGTCTTGTTTCTTTTCTCTTCTTTTCTTTTCCGTTAAGTTGTAATCATCCATATCTGTATAACCTTGTTCCCTTTTTCATTAATTGTTTTCCATTGCTGTTTATTCTACTCAACCTGTCTTTTATTTTTCTTCTATATTTTATTTTATTTTCTTTATTGGGAACATTTACAGGTTTATAACATTACATGCATTAGAAAACCACAAATTAAAATAATTAGGTTATAAATCCAATAACTAATTTTCACATCATGCACCAATAATAATAAAAAAATCTATAGTTATTAAGTTGTTTTTTTTTTTATTTACTTAATATTATATAGTAAGGAACTAGATAAGCTGTCTATGGATAGCCTAGCTATACTGTCTAATAAATAAAGATACAGACAAGATAAGATAAGATAAAAAAAAAAAACAGAGAAAAGTTGAAAAAATAACTAAATATATATATTTATATATTCAGTCATTCCTTCAACCCTTCTATGTTTTCTATGTTTTTCTATATTATTTATAATAATAATGAAAATTGAAAAACACCAGATGTGATGTCGAAAACCTTATATGTAAACATATATAAAAAAAACAAGGAAAAGCAAAATAGAAGTAAAATGAAAGTAAAATAAAAGTAAATTAGTAAAATAAAGTGTGCCAGTTTTATGTTAGATTAAATAAGTATTTTTAAATAAGATAATAACAAAATAAAAATAAAAAACTGAAAAACATCAGACGTGTTTAAAAGCGTAAAGTGGAAAAACAATATACACTTACTTGTACACATTATTTTTAAAATTTCAATACAAAAAAATACATAAGAAATTTATCAGTTTTGTTACAATGAATTAAGTTATTTGTTAATTGATGGATAAATAAGACTCCATTAAGTATTTGTCTAAAAGTGCTTAAATTACACGAAAAAATATCAGCATCGATACATTTTTTGTTATAAAGATTGCAAGTTCTTAATAAGAAAGAATTTTGCCTGAGACTGGTTGAAGCACTTTCGATATGAAACAATGACTTGTCTCTAGTTTTCTTACTTGGGATTCTAATATTAATTGATGACAATAGAGCTGGACAGTCAATATGACCACTCAAGACTTTGTATAAGTAAGTTATATCCGCGATGTCTCTCCTACTTTTTAGAGTTTTAAGTCCATAGTGTTTTATAGAGCTGTCTATGTCATAATAACGCACATGTCTCTTAAAGTTCAAATTGTGTACAAATTTTCTTTGGACAGCTTCTATGCGCTTTGTGTGAATATTATACAGCGGATTCCATACAGGAGAAGCATATTCAAGATGACTACGAACATAGGAGTATTTTGAGGGTATGGCTATTGGTGAACTCTTTTCCAATACGGAATAAAAATCCTAACATGCTCATGGATTTCTTAACAATAATATCCAGATATTGTATGTGAAACTTATATTTTTAATATCTAAAATCCTATATAAAATTTTAACTATTTCCTCTCCCACCCATGATTTGTATGTTCCTCCTGTCCTAAAATGAGTTTCTTTGTTGCAAGATTGATTCCTATTGGTGTATGTATCTAAAACGGATAACGGCTAAGTATCTAAAAAGGGAAAAAGAAACATACATATGTTCGCGCCAATGTAACCGCTATTATTTGGAATGCACCTATGTAAGGACTTGTTTTATTAAGAATGTGTTTTAATATTTAATGAGTAAGATAAAACATGAATTATGACATACAGAATAATCAAATGAAAGTCTGATGCAATCGATTTATACAAAGGATTTATTGATTCTAAACTTCAAGTAACAATATCATGAATTTAATTATTAGACTCTTTGGGTAATTACGTGATCTCAAAGGGGTGTTTGTATACCTCGAAGAGGTTATTACAACAGTCAACCTCTATTTTACGAAAATAATGAATTTACGTTATGTGGAAGTCAATGAACATGGTTGAGCGCCAGAGTTTTTAAACTACAAAACCCAAGTAAAATTATGTTTAACAAATGGTAACCTTGAATATACTAAGATGAATAATATGTTACAAGAGAAAACTGTATTACGAAATTGAGACGCTTTGGTGTGCTGGTTTTTGTCCGTCGCAGATAACGTCCTTGCCTTAGGCTTGCGTATTCCAAACTGACGGTAGACGCAGAACTTTTCATGAATATCCATGCTCCAGTGATGGAGCCAATGCTCTCCGATATTCGTGCTGTATTATCGCATTCGCAATAGATAACTCACCAATTGCTATTTCCGGCAATGATGTAATTGCGAAAACAACCGTCAAACTTCTGGGAGTTTATCTGGATTCAGACCTTTCATTGAAAAGCCAGGTGAATTGGACCGTTAGCACGGGGTTCTTCTACCTTAGACAACTTAAGTCAGTTCGTAGGAACCTTTCTACAGAAGCAACTAAGCTTCTTGTGAACTCGTATATAGTATCACGTCTTGATTACTGCAATGGCATCTATGCAAGTCTTCCTAAATGTCAAACTGACAAACTCCAATCAGTTTTCAACGCCGCAGCACGACTTATCACTGGGGTACCCAAATTTTCACACATTTCGGAACACCTCCGAAATCTTCACTGGCTGAAGTGTCCTGAAAGGATCCAATACAAGTTATGCTGGATGGTGTTTAAATCTATCAATGAAATGGCTCCTCCCTATATCTCTGAACTATGCATTCCGGAAAATATTGGTCTAAGACAGTCAACTCTTAGATCAGCGACACCTTCTGCAATCGGAAGGTTGAAAGAACCTAAGCGAAATCCGAACACTAAGTTTAGTGATCGTGCAATCGCAATATCCGGCCCAGAAGCTTGGAATAAACTTCCTATGGAATTGAGATGCATAGCCAACTCAGCGGAATTTAGATCCAAACTGAAAACTCACTTTTTCCGATACTCTTTCCATAAATTCATCATTCTATTTAAACTTTGCAATTTTTAATAGTTTTTTTTTCTCTCTTTTCTCTTTGTTTATAGTTAACTCAATCAGTTTAATGTAATCTGTTAATTGTGATACCTCAATCTGTTTACTGTTGAGCGATGAATCACCTTAATGCAGTAAAGATGGACTATTAAATTTATTAATTTATTTAAAATATCTATACCTTCCCGTAAATCCAGTTAACCTTCATTATACTTTTTGCACCCGTATTCTCGAATTGTAATATTATGTAAAAACTTCCTACTTCTTCTGGCACTAATCTTAATTGTAAATATGTGTGTTAATAAGTCACCAATTTTAGGTTAGAATCTATATGTCTTAGTCATAAGTCACTAGCTATAAGTCTTAGAGCTAAGTCACTAGTTATAATTGTAAATCTTAGTTGTAAGTCAGTAATATTAATTCTTTTATATATTTATTTGTACAGCGCCCTTGAGGTGATTTTCCACGAAAACGGCGCTATATAAATTAGCCAATTATTATTATTATTATTATTATTCGGTTTTGGAAGGTAACGATGTAAACAATCGGTTACAGGGGGGATCAATCGGATTGCCATGAGACTGCAAATCGGTGTCCTGGTCCGACCTCCACAACTTCAATATTCATTGAGGAATCTGAAAAATCTAAGCAGGAAGAGTGAGTAGATTAGGGTTTAGATTCATTCAGGCGTTGAAGTCACCAGGCCTCAAAAAAGTAAGATTAGAGAAATGGCCGCGCGATCATTGAGTGCTCTTATTATTACCTTGACGATCCACGATTACGGTTCGGCGACGGCATAAAAATGCAATAAATATACGTTACTTATCACAAAAATGCTGCAGCTCTTTCAAAAGATGAGAAACACAATGTACGTCTGTTTCCTCCAAAGGAAAAAAATCATTTCCTTGGGTATCTCTCACACACCATGACGTCATTAAAAGTAAAAAAATGCACACAACTTAACTCAAATTAACCTAATGTTTTTTCATTACTTTTAATGACCTTTCGAAGAAGTGATGAAATGCCACTTTGTTTAGTTGTTAGGTCACCGTAAAAAATCTCTAAAGCAGTATATGACATAACCTCGAAGTTTTTTGTACATCTTTCCAAATATTGAGAATATAATAATACTTGAATATGATATTTGAATATTTAATAATATCTTGTACTGTAAATGGATAACTAATACGTCATACAATAAATTAAAGAAATAAAATAATTTTACCTATTTCAATAGGAATGATCGCTCTTATTTTTCTCATCTTTATGAAGAAAATTATAATTTATATTGTTTACATTAAAAATATATATTTATAATAGCGAGTTCCGGGCATGCGTTGCAATGCCACTAATGAAGAAATTGTTTCTCGCTGCGTATCTCTTCCCATTCGTTCTCCTTCCGCCTCCCCCCTCTCCGCCTTCCCTCACCCCTCTCCCGCGAACCCTTCTCCCGCGATCCCCTCCCCTCTCCTGCGTTCAATATATTCAGTCCCGGTACATTCAGATTTTCAAACAGCTCGCGTGCCACCTATTGCATTTTTTTTTTTACAAATTTTCATTTTTCATATACTCATTACAAACATTCATTTTTGTATATTAAGGGCCCGCAAACCGGATTTGTACCGATTTATTACATATTTCTCTTAAACACGGTAAGTTTTAAAGCTCTTAAAAAATATATGTTATTCTTGAAGATAATATCTAGACGTTGCCCGTGCCAAAACGCAAATTATATAAAACTCCCTCGATAGAAAAAAATCGCAAAGTATGCTCCAAAAATTATTATTAACACATTTGTTTCAGTTATTTTACAAGTTATATGTATGAAAAAATTCACAGTGTTTCTTTAAATGCTGTTTAAGATAATGCCCGCAAGATTTTTGCTCTATTTTAAACGAGTCGTGTTTTATTAAACATTTTCGCAATTTTCGCGTCGATTTTGTCGCTGTAAATGTTAGCGCTCTCCTCTAACATTCGTAATTTCGTATCTCTCCATCTTCTTCTTTTCGAGCCCGGTTGCAGAGCCTTAAAAAAACAATCAACCAAATGTTTGTACTTAACATACTCGAAGGTACCTATTTAAAATAAATATAATTTTTGAATAGATTAAAAATATTCGATTTTGATTAATACGAAAGTTGAGTTTATTCGAAAATTGAATTTGAATTTAACAATAGATGTTTTGCAAAATTTGATTCTCAAAACTGTGAAATTTTTGACAGTTTCGTAAGAGTTTTTGTAATGATTAAACAAACTTTTCAGAAGTATGATCATGTGGTTGTAATAATCCAGGAACCTTCGCGAGGGTGGAAAGAAGGTATTTTGAAAGTTTCAAACATTTCCTAGACTTAAAATAGCAATGCATAGACAACTCACATAAATACAAACTTACATTGATTTATACATATATAAGTATATATAGATTGTACAGCTAATTAAAAACGCCTGTAAGACACTCCCCATGCAACATGCCTCTTTACCCCCGAGTAAAATGATCTAATATAACCATTTTACTAACCAGCAACTACTAGTACTATGTTTCGGGGAGAGAGGGGCAGACCACCCCGCCGGGCAAGCCGGACACGTCGGCCGCAGCTCTCCCCATATTGCCTCAATGTGCCGCTATATGCCCCCTACGACTTTTTTCATCGGAGAACTAGAAGCTGTTCACAAAAACATAGACATTTTTGGGAAATTTTTGTCAATGAGCAGTTTTCGGCTGTTTGGAGCATTTCACAAGTCGGCCTCCGTGTTTTCTCCTTCCCACAACTTAGGTCTTTTTAAGATCCATGTTCACTCCTTCCTCTCCTTAAAAAGATCATTCATGTAGCTTCACCAAAGATGAAATAGGCCCTAAGTTGTGGTAAAACAAATTATATATTTATACATCGGTAGTCCCAAAAAACAACGTCGGATCTGATATAAATTGCAAAACGTTTTACGGCTTATTTTAATTTCCTGTCGATGATTTCTTTAGTCTGTCTTTTCGGAATTTTTAAAGAAATGCAATGAAATATATTTTTCTTACATGCTATATTTATTTTGTGATCTCAAAAATAGTAGAAAAGCAGAAACGAAACTTTAAACAGCTCTTTTGCAAAACTACATAATCGCACATACGACATTGTCCTTCGGAACCGTCGATATATATATCTGACCGTATGCACTATCTTTCTGGCCATATAATATTTGACTGCAGCCATTGAATATTGCCAAAAATTGTCATCTTCTAGTAAGGATGGAGCATTATAGACACTATAATGTATACTAGTAAACAATAACAACACATTTTTTCATGTGATCGTAATCAAATTATTTGTAAAAAAAAGGTGCCAAAGCTCCACAGCTCACATTGCAAGCGAATTTTGAAGGTAAAAACAGTTGTTACTGGTGTATTAGATTTTTTCTTCGTCTCTATAATGTGGATACTGCAATATTGTAGGTTCTCTGCTACAAAATTAAAATTTTTGAGGGCAGTCTTAGGGCGGCTCCTGCTGACGAGATTATTCCAAATTTAATTCAATTTCATAAAAGTCTCTCGTGCGCACCTCCATACACCGTAAGGGATATTTATGCCCGCAGTTGTTGCAACGCAACTGTATTCGCTACTTAAGTCCTTAAAATTTTAGGAAGATTCACTGTGGATCTGGTTTTATAAGTCTCATTAGAAAGTTTCAACAGCTTTGCAATTATGTTTATTTTTTGGCTAAATTACTTTTAATGAAAAAATGTACAATATTTTGCGTGAACATCCACGATTGGTAAAATAATTATTTTGCATTTTTGTGATTAATTTTTGGGTTATTCTGCCGAATTCCGCCTTCTCATTCTTTAGCCAAAAATTTTAACAGAGAATGGTTCGTTTTTAATTACAAGCAAAACTAAAAAACTTTTTAAAAAATTTCTTTTCGGCTTTGTAGATAATTACCGGAAATCTCTCTGTCATAATATAAAAACTCTACATACTCAACATAAATATTCTCAAAAAAAAGAACTCCAGAAAATTAGAACACGAATATTTACTTTTATTTGAGACTCCCAGAAACGGTATTAATACTCATATAAGTAATGTTTGAGTTTCTTATTCTGAGAACTCGGTCACATTTTAAAAAGCTTAACTATTTCTGAACCATCCTATATCTCTGTGAAAAGTCTTTTCACCGCGTACCCGCGGCTCACGAGCGGCCACTGTGTGTGTAATATAATGTTCCGTCCGGCAAACTATTTCGTGTTTTGTAATATATATTTCTGGACAGACTTTCGCCGCTGCTTTCCGTCTATTTTGTTGTAACGGAGCGGCCATGTTGGATGTTGGCCACGATGTGATGAATCGGTTTTTTTCCCGCCGAACTGGAAAATGAACATAAAATGGACCAGAAATGAACGGTAAATGAGCGGCCGTCCATTACCGGGAATGTTTACCTCGGGCAAATATCTATTTGTTCGTTGGAGTGCCTGTTTGACATTTGTTCGTCGATTCGCTTGACGTTTGGCAATAGTTTTACTTTGGTGGTCATCTCCTAACTCTTCAGTTTGAACTTTGTAATAATCGTATCTAATAAATTTTAACCACTGGAGCGTTACGCTGTGTAATCGATTTTAACCTGGAGCGCTCGGGAATTTCAATTCAATTTTCCACACTTTTTCAAAAAATTATACATCTGAATTTTAATATGGTGACATAAAAATTGTTTGATAGTGGTAAAGAGCTATTCGATGCACTTTTTAACATTTTATCCCTCGTTTTCAGGATTCATAAAAACATATTAAAAATCATTTAATTTATAAACGCATGAATTCTGCTTGTTATTTTCATTGTAATTGGCGTACGAAATATCTATTTAGATAATATTAAATATTATGATTTCTATACCTTGTCTATAGACCAGTTGATAATCACAGGTATAGATTTAGATTCGAACTTGCATTTTTTTACATGATCAATGTTTTATAAGAAAAAATATTTAAAAAATTTCGTTTCTCGAGAACTCTTATCTTTCAGTTATCTTTATGATTAATCGAAGTATAACGCGCGGAAACTTAAAAAAAAATTGCAATAAATATTTTAAAATATTTCTTCAAACTGGCGAAAATCTCTTCAAACTAGCAAATAACACTCCGGATGTTATTAAACATTTTTCATAACAATTGTTAAACTTTTTTACTTGTACTGTCGTTGTAAAATCACCTACCGAATTTTGATTACCCTCTGACACCTTGCATATTATATTAAGGGACGTACTTGATTAACTTTAACAAGTGATTACAGGAATTTATATGCAGTAAAAAATTATTTAAAAAATCTGTATGTATTGCATAGTTAGGATCAATATGAGGGGTAGAAAGTTTAAATTTTTACTCCAAATAATGTCAGGAAAACCTGGTTAAAGTAAGTCAAGTACGTCCCTTAACATCCTGCATGTATTATATATGCTTTTATTTAATGTAAAATAACACACAAACATGTTCTTAATAGGGACGTTTGCGCGGCTGTTTCATACTAATCTTAATTTTGTATTTGAGTAAGTCATATTAGTAAGAATATGAAGGTGGACTACGTTAGTAAATATTTTTATTTATTTATTAATTCCATAGTATTAAAACCCAAGCGACTGTACAGTTGAAATTTGCCGCGCCTTATGCAAAACCATTTGCCTACGAGAAGTTGGTTGCAAAGCTACTGTCGTTAGCACGTAGCTGGTTTTTAACTGTTAGTATTTTATTAATACACACGCAAAAACACTTACAGGTAGATTTCATTTTAACCACTCGGACCCACAAGCTTGTTTTCACGATAATATAACATTACCAGATAAATGTTAGACGTGTGAGGCGTACCTGAAATATTAAATAAAAATAATTAAAATTTTAAGATATGAATTCCTCTACTTAAATGAAGTTTCACCGAATTATCTTAATCAAATCAACAAATATGGACTAAGATCCCTAGAATACATAGCTCACACAAAATATAATCAACTACCCAACGAGATCAAATCAAATCAACAAAATATGGACTAAGATCCCTAGAATACATAGCTCACACAAAATATAATCAACTACCCAACGAGATCAAATGTGCAAGTCAATGTAAAAAGACCCAAACTAACATGCTCAAACTTCATCTTATTAATGACTTTCTGAAATAATAATGTTGTGTATGTCCCCATCATATGTCCATTTAATACATACAGCTATATGTTTCATGTAATGCGTATCATTCCCGCAATGAGTTTATTAACTCCTGGGAGTACAATGCTTTATATAATATACTATATTCTGTATTGTATACTTTTGATAAATAAACAAAAAAAAAATCGTTAAAAAAAAGTTAAAATAATTCGTCTTAAAAAATGTATCGCAAATTTTATTAGTAAGCATGACATGTGTATTTGTGTTGCTATTTACCAGTTCAAATGAGGCAGAAAGTAAATTTATAGTAAGTAGAATCGGGTGGTGCGGAGTGACTTAACGTAATGGCTGCTGATCCCGTGGTCCAGCTCGCCCCGTGATCACGACTACCCCGCCCTCCCCCTTTTATTCACCCCGCAATAATAACTACTTTTAATTAAAGTTCCACCGGGCGAACACAATATTTACTAAAGTAAAAATGAATATTAATATTTCCGCCATTTGTGCCCTGTTAAGGTAATAAGTAATTACGTCCATAGGTCAACATCCAGTGAGTAGTAAAGAATTGGTCATTTGTCGTACCAGTGTTAATTATTTATTTTAAATATTATTCGAGAATTTTTTTGTTGTCTAAAGCTGATTATATTTTTCTTTCTTTCTATGTTATTTTTTAGTATACATTACAGAAAAAGCCGGGTATTGAAACTATGTAGTAGTTTATTTACATGATTTATCATTTTTTTATGTGAATACATCGCAAGAGTCCCAGCTGCCCCCGTCTGAAGCCAGTAAGACTATGGCATCACCAATTGGAATATGTTGTGAGGCTGAAAGTAAGGATTTTTTATCATCACTCTTAATGACCTTTCTGAGGTGATTCTGAGTTGGTTTCATTCTGAGTTGGCCGGTCACCGAGTTTGGGTATTTGGGAGATTTGCTTATGAGAGATGCAAAGGCTGATAGAGATATTAAAAGAAGGATAAAGCGGTAAACTCCATTAACGGAGGACTGAACGCTGTTGATGCTAACAAAAAACTGTCAAAAGAAGCGAAGCTAGAAGTCCACAATGAAGACCTGGTACCGAACCTGATGTACGGGAGTGAGGAATTGAACTGGCAGAGGAAGGATAAAAGTAGACAGAATGCTGTAGAAATGAGATCCCTGCGGCATGCGTATTGTAAAACCATGTACGAGACCATTTGCGCACGTTTTCGTACTCATACACTGTTTTCCGTACACTTCGACTAGCTGAGATTGAATATTACCGGGGTTTTGTTCTTTGCACAAAAAACTAATTATAGAGCGTATTTCATACCTGGCGGGTTCGGCGAGCTAAATCTCCATTGCGAACGGCTGCCACGCCGAGACTGAGAATTGCAGAGAGTGCGGCGTGGTGGGGATTTGGCGTAGGGAAACCAGACTACACGCCAGTGTTGCCGAATCTCGCGTAAAATTGTTCGTCGGCACCGCATCACCTTGGAGACCTTATTTTACGGACAGCCCTCGTATGATAGTGTGAGAAATGTGGAGATCCGCAAAGAATGCAAGGCGAAGCAAAAGAGCGCAATAAGTAAGATTATAAAATGGATGCTTAGATGGTTTGGACAAGTAAAGCGAATGAACGAAGAAAAGAGTGTAATGAGAATACATGACGCGACTGTGAATGGAAGAAGACATGGCACGATCAAGTGAATCAGATACATGAGTCGGGCCATGTCAAGAGTCAGAATAATAAAAGAGTTTGAATGAGACGGTATATGAATGTGAGTGAGGCAAGGAGTGTTTGCCAAGACCGAGTTGTTTGGTGGTTCGTCCTCTCCGCTTACCCCTGCGGAGAAACGGCGTGATGATTATTCAGTTAGTTATTCTCTCTCTCTGGTTTCAATCCTGGGATTGGTTTGCAGCAATTTCATCTATTCGTTTCTTCCACTCTTCCCTGTCTTGTGCGGCTCTTTTGAAGTCTGCATACGATAAGCAGCGCACGTCCACCAGCAGGTCCTCCAGGTACTCTCGGCGTGGGCGTCCCCTCGGTCATACCCTCCATTATGGCAAGCAAGAGGCCTTCTTGCCTTATTGCATGGCCGATCCATCTTGCGCGCCTTTCGGGCAAGGTCCTGAGCAGGTGCCTTCCTCCTTCGATTCTTTGAAGAACCTCCTCATTTGTGATGTGGTCTCTCCAGGAAATTCCTAGTAGTCTTCTATAGGACCACATCTCAAAAGCCTCTAGTCTCCGTTTATCTCTTTCGGATAGGCACCATGTTCGTTATTATTATTGGTGAATTTGGGCTCAAAGTCATCGTTTCCAAAAGCCTGTGAATATAAACAATGTTAAACTTTCTATAGAAATATGAATTGGGAGAGAGGAATTGGTACCGCCGGCCCGGAAACCTTTGTTGGATAACACCTCTGCCATAGGTCAACCCAAGTGGTTCGCTACGTTTGGTGATTTAGCAGGGGGGCCCGGGTTCATGGGGTGAGGTTATTTAGGTCTTGGTGGCGGATGTTAAGAACACACTGAACCCCATATTCCTACCCACCTCTTAAACCCTTTTCCTTCCCAGAACTCTCCTCTCCTTCCTTTCCTTAAAAAAACCCCACCACGATCCCCAACGATAACATAGGCTCTGCATTTTCTCCAGGGCCTCCTGTGGGGAGGAAAATCAGATTGTGTAATTCACACGCGGTAGAAGTGAAACTAGAAAGTAGCTAGATGTCGCTTTCTTTTCTATTGCTCGTTTTTTGTGATTTGAGGATTGGATATTGATTTCACAAAATAAAAATCTGTTTTTTTTTTGGGTTTCGTGGAATTCGAACCCACGTTCGCTTAATGTCTGTCTCTCTGGCCGCTGAGACTTGTCAGGCACCTGGCCAACTACGCTATGGAAGGCACGTGCCGAGATTCGAATTTACCGCATTATATTAGAACCGAGTATTTGTGTAGAACGGAGCTGCGACGCTTTTCCCGAATTTCAAGTCACTAACGGGGCTAAAGAAGTTTCACTTAAAAAATGAACGTACTTCATGTCTCAAAAATGAACAGTCCTTATTTTAAAATAATATTTTTGTAAATATATTTTATTTTAAATGGGAATCCGTATTTCTGTTTGTGACACGTGACATATCAAATCAGACGTCAAACGAATAAACGAAATTCAAACAATGTAGAGTAAATTTATCTCGGATAAATTTTTTTTTTCGCATACTTTTAAACTAAACGATGGTACGAGGGTACTCACTTAAAAGCATTTGATGGGCTCATTCTGTATCATTATAGCCACTTTGTTGTATATTTGCTTTTCCATAAGCCATATTTTCTCGATCTTGTAAAAAAAAGATCGATTATGGCATTTTTTTTTTACATACCTAGTTCCTTCCACACAGGAAGCTCTGGGGAAAAAATTTTCCCTCAGAGTCTACATCACCTTTGAGGATGCTGTGTGTAGGGTTTTTTTAAGGAAAGGAATTTCTGGGAAAGTAAAAGATATGAATCTGGGAAGTGTGTCTAGGAGTGACGGACGTACGAATCCATCCATCCCACTGCTGTGCAAGACGATGGGTCATCGGAGGTTGCTTATCACTTTCCCACGGCGTTCTAAAGAATGGCGATGGGTCGAGAGAGTCCGACTGAAGAGGTCAAATAGTCTACCTCGACCGGTTTTTCGCCGATCCGTCAGGCGGACCCGTCCGCCGCCAAGACCTAGACAAACCTCATATCATAAACCCGAGAACCCCTACTAAGTCACCAAACACAGCAAACCACTTGGGTTGACCTATGGCAGAGTTTTTGTTTATCGAGGCGGGTATAAGTACCGCTGCTCGGGAACCATTTATTGGACAACCAACACCCCTGCCACAGGTCACCCCAAGTGTTTCGCTACCTTTGGTGACTTAGAAGAGGTGCCCGGGGGCATGATTTGAGATTTATCTGCAGATGCAGATGCAATTGCAAACTTCACTAAATTAATTTCTGACAAACTCGATAAAAGTCGCAAACCCCTCGCTGTATTCTTGGATCTAGCTAAAGCCTTTGATACTGTATCTCACCGCATACTACTGAAAAAACTCCTACAGATAGGAATAAAAGGCATTACCCTTAAATGGTTTGAGAGCTATCTAACAAACAGGTCCCAGTCAACTATTATCAACTCGGCTAAAGAGCATAGAAGTACAAGTTTACCATGCACATATGGCGTACCCCAAGGCAGTGTTTTAGGCCCACTTCTCTTTCTAATATACATTAACACGTTATGCAATCTAAATACTGGTGGCACTATTATATCTTTCGCCGATGACACGGTTATTGTATTTGATGACGAAGATTTAAATTCAACCTTTGAAAAAGCAAATTATGGCATGAACTTAGTTAAAAACTGGTTAGATTCCAACCTCCTAACTCTTAATATAGATAAAACAAAGTATCTACTTTTTTCCATACGTAAACCAAATCTCCTCCATAACTGCCAAAAACTTACCATACATTCATGTTCACAGAACCTTAACACACCTACATCACCTCACAAAAACTGCTCAGGCGATAACCTAAAATTAACAAACGAAATTAAGTACTTGGGAGTTATCATAGATGATCAATTACGATGGGAGACACACATAAATTCTGTAACAAAAAGACTTCGCAAATTATGTTACATTTTCTACTCTCTTAGATCTATCCTTAACCTACAAACACTAAGATGTGTTTACTTTGCACTTTTTCAATCAATTGCTACATATGGTATTATAGGATGGGGAGGTTGTGCAACATCAATTCTTCATCCCATGGTCCTAATACAAAAAGTATTGTTAAGGATAATATTCAAATGTAACTCATCACACCCATCAGAACCACTTTTTAAAAAACTCTCAGTATTAGACATCCGACAATTATACATAAAGACGATTCTCATATACATATGGAAAAAGGATTTGATGAAAAAAACACAACAAAAAATTTGCACCCGGTACTCATCCCAACTAAAATGCATAATTCCTCCAACAAAAACAGCCTTCGCACAGCGCCAGTACTCTTACATTGCTCCCAAAATGTTCAATTCGCTGAGTATTGATACCAGGAAATCGAAAACTGGCGATAGTTATATCACAAGTGTTCAGAACTGGTTGATTGTAAAGGGAAGGAACTATTTTAAAGAATGCCTCACATCATTAATTTAGGCTAACTTGAATTAACTTAAATTAACTTGATTACCTAACTTAATTAACTTAACTTAACTTAACATTTTCTGCTAAAACAGGGATAGATGTCTAATTTTATTATGTCTAATTTTATTATGAAGGTCAACATTTGCCTAAACTGCTTTTATTACTGTTATCTGTATAATATAATATACCATATTACTTCATTTATTTAGAGGAATACATCATTTTATTTTATTATCATTTTATGTATTATCATTTTATTTATTTTCATTGTGAAAATATAATAAAGCTCAAAACTTCTTTTTTTTTATCAAAATGGGAGAAAAGAAAATCATTTCTTAGCCCTTTCCACTCCAAGCCTTTTTTATTTTTTTTTTGTTCTTTGTTTCTTGGTTTTATTTCACCAGCTTCACGACGAAACTGTGTATTTAAGTTTTAGTTACTTTTTATAAATAAAATTGATAATAGATTTTATACCAACAATAAAAGTTTTTTGTCTGTAAAGAACTATATGTAATTAGCTGAAAGTTTAAATACTCTTAAACTATTTACTGAAAACTGTTTGGCACCACTGTGTATCGAATCCGACGAAGTCCCATATGTACTTCCCAGCACTAAACCATGGTAACAATAATTATTATTTAGTATTCGCCGGATTGAAACATGAACAACTATACTATATACTACTTACCTACTACTGTACAGCTGTACAATGTAATTCGCCGGACTTGAAAAAAAAAGCCCAACATATAATTGCACTAAAATTGGAGTTAAATAATGTAGATTTTCAACATAAAAATCCTTTCTCATATGCTTACCATATAGTACTCACTTTGATTCTATACTCGTAACTCTTTTAAATTAAATTCTAACTATTTTGTATTCTATAATATTATATTATTTTATGCATATGTATATTTTCTTAATACTCTCACACATTCTTTATATTGCATATGATAATTTACTGTATAAAAAATCGACCACCACAACACGGGCATGTGCCTAGCATGGTGGTCGAAAAATCCCCAACTTTTGTAAAAAAGATTTTTTTCAATGAATAAAGAAACATTAAAAAAAAAAAAAAAAAAAAATCTAGGTCTTGGCGGTGGATGCTACCCATCCACTGCGTGGCGGGCCGGATCGTGAGAGACTCGTTGAGGGAGACTTTTTGACCACTCCAGCCGGACTCTCTCGATGCATCGCAGTAGAAGGAATGGATTCATACGTTCGTCAATCCTGAAAACATTGACCACAAGGTTCCTACCAACCCCTCATACCTTTTTCCATCACAAAACTTCGTTTAATCATTTCGAAGGACATTCACACAGCTTCCAGAAATATAACTTCGTATGAAAAAAAAATCACCTCACAATGTCACCCCCGTGAACTTTTCTTATTACTTTCACGAGCACATCCATTACATCATCATCACCATCATCACTCTTGGCTCTACAGCCCCTGGTGGGTCGTGGTCTCAATAGTATTCCTCCACTCATCTCGGTTTTGTGCCAGCTATCTCCAGTTTACAAGCTCCAAGGAAGATATATCTTTGAGGACGTTGTCGCTCCATCTTAACCATAACCATGGTCTTCCTTCGCCCTATCGGTTTTGAGTTCAGCAGGGAATTTGGTGCTTGATGCTCGGTCATTCTCTTTACATGACCCAGCCACCGAAGTCTTCCCATTTTAATGAATTTTGTGACGTTTAGATCCAGAGTATATAGCTCATTGTTGTAACGTCTGCGTCAAAATCCATTTTCTAAAACCGGTCCGAAGATACGCCTCAAAATTTTCTTTTCAAAAACATCCAGTGCTCGCTCTTTCCTCTTAGTTAACATCCATTACAATAATTTATTAATTACATTTTATCAGTTTAATTCCCAATCTATTGTCACCTGCTCATCAAATAAATCAAAGGATCAAAAATTGTTTTAAGTTCCCCGCTATCTTGATGTGTGTTACTTTACGTTTTGTATGCTTTAACACCAAACTTTCTTCGGCAGGTCTTGTCGGTGGAAAACAATAGAGAAATATTATTCTAACTTACTTAATATTCAGAAGTTAATGAAGTCTAAATAAGAAGAAGCCTGAGCTTGGCGAGGTTTTGTTATTATGTTTAATTTATTTGATACATTTTAATAATTTTACAATTATTATAAATCTAAAATATTTATTTTGGCTGTGGGTTTGTTGGCAAGTCTGACTCGATGAACTCGGATTAGTTTTGAATTTATGTATTTTTCCAAATTGGAACTGGTTGTATCAATAATTCTTACAAACCATACAATACCTGCCTTAAATATTGGACCTTACATATGAAATTGGCGTTTTTTATGGGAGGAACATAAAGTCGATTTTTTTTAATATAATATATTTATTTAATCAAAGTATGTACCATTGCTATCTATGCACTTTTTCCATCTCATAGGTAGTTCATCGATCCATTTACTAAAAAAACCATTCGGACGGGAATTAATAAAATCTTTGAAGGCGGTTTGGACTGCCCCAACGGAGTTGAATTTTTTCCCTTGCAAGAAGTTGTCCAAATTTCGAAAAAAATGGTGATCTGTTGGGGCAAGGTACGGTGGATGTCTTAGACATTCCAATTGAAGCTCCTCTAATTTGGTAGCCGTCTGTTGTACAGTATGTGGTCTAGCGTTCTAACGTGCGTTTGTTGATTTGCTTCACTCAATTCGTGAGGTACCCACCTTTCAAGTTTTTCACCTTCCCAATTTCCTTCAAGTAGTATAAAATAGTTTTATCACTAACACCGCAGCCTGCAGCTAACTCGGACGTGGTTTGCGATGGATCCGTTTCCACAATAGCCTTCAATTCATCATTATCAACTTTGGTCTCCGGCCGTCCACGGGGCTTGTTCTGCAGGTCGAAATTTCCAGAACGAAAACGTTGGAACCAAAAACGCACTGTGTTTTCTTGTGCGGAACCGTCGCCATACACATCATTAATCCTTCGAGCCGTTTCTGCAGCACTGGTGCCACGGTGGAACTCGTACTAGTAAATAACGCGATATTTCAAGTTTTCCATTTTGTAAACTAAGTGACGCAAAGAAAAAAAAAAACAATTAAGGAAAAAACATATGAATTATAATTTGATTGCAACTAAGGAAAATATATAAGCGAAAAAACTAACCACGCAAAATACCTCATTGGAGCAATTATTTGTACAAATTGTTACTCCTATGGAAAAAATCATCATTGGAACTGTATACATACCGCCAAACTCCGATATCCAAACTTACAAGAAACACTGCGAAGACATTGAATTTCTTCTGTCAAAAAACCCTACATCGAAAATAATTATCGTCGGTGATTATAATCTTCCCAATTTAAACTGGACATTTAGTGAAAATGGTTATATTACTAACGAGAGTTCTAACGACCCTGCACGTGAAGTGATAGATATGATTAACTATTTAAATTTGCATCAATACAATTTTGTAACCAATATATGTAATCGTCTACTAGATCTCGCTCTTTCAAACTGTTCTAAACTATGTGTTGAAATGTCAAACGATCAGCTTGTGCAGGTGGATAATTATCATCCCCCTTTACACATTGTCGTAAATATGTACACAAACAAACCCCCACTGAAACAAACAACGCTCAACTTCAAAAATGCCGATTACGACTCTATTAACTACCAACTTAATAATACAGATTGGACTTTCTTGACCAAAAATAGTGATATCGAACAAAATCTAGAAAAACTTTATGAAACATTTTCCGAAAATATAAAATCTCATGTCCCCTCATATATACCTAAACACAGAACATATACAATTTGGTTCTCCACGGACCTTATACTCTTACTGAAACAAAAAAAAACAACTACACAAAATTTTTAAACTCACTCACCAAATCAACGACTACTCAAACTTCTCAGAAACAAGAAAGAAATGTAAAACACTATCTAAACTATGCTATAAAGCACACATCACCTCCGTTGAGAAAACTGCGCTAGGAACAAAAAATCATTGGAATTTTGTTAAAAAATTAAACAATGAAAGTACAGACTACCCCCCTACAATGCATTATGATGGAAAAATAGCCAATAGCACCCATGATATTGTTAATTTGTTTGCGGATCATTTCCAAAGTGTATATGAAAGCGAAATATCTGATAACAACGTACCGTCATACATATACCCAAGCACAATACATTTACAGAACTACCTCATTACACGGGAATCATGCTTAAATAAAATTATTTCCCTTGACCCCAACAAATCTGCAGGCCCAGATAACATCCCACCAATATTTCTCAAACAATGCGCATCTGCAATATCCGGTCCACTCACCACACTATTTAACCACTTACTTTCTTCAGGACATTTTCCAACCCGTTGGAAATCTAGTTATATTACTCGGATTTTCAAAAAAGGTGATGACACAGACATTAAAAACTACCGTCCAATCTGCATACAATCAGCGCTCCCGAAAATCTTTGAATCCCTTGTTCTCGATTTAATTTATCCGTCAATATTAAAAGTTATAGATAAAAACCAACACGGATTCGTTTCTGGTAGGTCAACTGCTACTAACCTGTTACTTTACCATAACTATATTACAGAATCTTTTACAAAAAAAAAAAAGTTGACAGTATTTACACAGATTTTTCCAAAGCTTTCGTCAAAGTATCACATAAATTATTACTTAGAAAACTTTATGCAATAGGACTGAGAGGCAAGTTGTTGGATTGGTTCTCAAGTTACTTGTCTAACAGAATCTTATTTGTCAAAATTAAACACTCTAAATCTAAGTTATTTTATGCAACTAGTGGTCTACCGCAAGGGAGTCATCTTGGACCCATCCTTTTCCTTATATTCATAAATGATATCATAAGTTGTTTCGACGATGTAGAAGTTCTGCTTTTTGCCGATGACATCAAATTATATAAACAAATAACTAATATAAGAGACTGCCTTATCCTACAGTAAATTATTGACAAATTACACAATTGGTGTGTTGCAAACAACTTATTCCTCAATATCGATAAATGTAAGACACTAACATTTTGTAGAACAAAGACCCCGTTGTCTTTTAAATACACAATAAATAACAAAATCTTAGAAAAAGTCAAAGAAATCAGGGATCTTGGAGTTATATTTGACACCCAATTAAATTTTATAAACCACATACAAGAAATAACCAACAAAGGCATGAAGACACTAGGATTTATAATCAGAACCATCAAAGACTTTGATTCACTAGAAGCTATTAAAATTGTATATTTGTCACTAGTACGCAGCTTGCTGGAATACAATTCCATCGTTTGGTCCCCATATTATTAAATTCATATAAAAAATATTGAACGAGTGCAGCACAAATTTTTACGATTTATTAACTTCAAGTTACATATACCTATTCAACACATTAACTATACATTCTTACTAAATACACTTAGATTGCATTCCCTAGAAAACAGAAGAAAAATAATTGACCTAACTTTTTTGTTTAAAATTATTCACTCCGAATTAAACTGTTGTGAACTCCTGCACTCATTGACTTTAAGGTACCAACCCGAGCGACAAGGCAAAACATATTATTCTGCAACAATAATTCTCTAACCAACTATTACACACATGCATCAATTTCTCGACTTCACACACTAGGGAACAAATACACCTCAAATATCGATGTATTTAATATAAGTTTACCGTTATTCAAGAAATATCTGAACAATATTTTTATGTAGAATATTTTGATATCTAAGGAGCATCACCTAGGGTCTATTGCATATATTTGTGTATTTCTATATTAATCTACAATAAAAAAACTTGTTTACGTTTTCTTTTTATGTATCTTGCATTTTGTCATGTATTATTCATGACATTTAATCAGTCACCTGTAAATTTTGTAATTGCTAACATACCTACTAGTTTATTTCTATGTCATTTACAACTTAGAAACTTTCTCTTTTATTGTAATGCACTATTATTCCTAAATTTATCTGTATGATGTTTACCTACTAGTTATATTTTTATAGTTTATCTTTTTTATTCAAAAAAACTGTCTCTGTATTATAATCTTGCCATGTAAAAGCCCATCAGGGCGTTGAAAAATAATAAATAAATAAATAAATAAAAATAAGAAATTTATAGAACATTCAAAATATATAAATAACAGGAAAAATTCGAAAAACGATGATGAATTATTTTTATTAACGGTATATACAACAGATATACAACCCCTCTGGCTGTGTAGATGATGTACGTATCTTTTCATGAACATATTTTTGTCATTTTTTAATTAGTAATGTTTTCATATTATCATATTATTAGCGCCGATAGCTGACGTATCGGCCCATAGAAAGAGCAATTGCAAGCCATGGAAAATCGCATAAATTTGACAGCTGATTTCGTATGGGATCGTTTCCGTATCCACAAAAGATACTGAATCGCCCTCCTGGTAATAAATTGAAGTAATTTAGTATACAAAAAAGTAAAAATAATTCTTTACCGAAAAATAGTCTTCCGTGGTCAAAATTGACAAAACCTGATGAAAATTGGTGTACAATGGAGAGGCGATTGAATTGTTAAGACATTTGCCTTTTCTTTTTCGGTTCATAATAATATCTATTTATATGAAATAATTGATTTCTTAATAATTTTACAAGCACTTGGTAATTTGTGTTGACGACCGTTAACCTGAAAGACATTGATCTTAAAATGGTTGTATTTAATTGATATGATTAATTTATTTGTTTGAACATATTTATTATAGAAAATGATTTTGTTTCCGCGAAAACCTTCAAATACATTTTAAGAAAGGAGATAAGTGTTAGCTCTTGCTTTAGTAGAAATTTGAACAAACGCGTGTTCGGAGTGCTTCTTAGAACAGCGAAAAAGTTGTGCACATAAAAACAGAATAATATCATAATTCACAGCCGCAACAAGTGGATAAGGGTAGAAATGAAGGCTTTTGTACGAAAATCCCCGCACCGCCTTTGTTGACTCGATTCCCTTGTACCCCTAACAAAAGTCACGTTTCGCACCCCAGCGGAGACAGAATCTATGGTGGTAGAATTTTACAATTTCGGAATATCTTATTCCACGTCGTTTTTGCTGATAAAGATCTCGTAACATGATGTTAGATCTGGTCTACCCTTATCCCATTCATCCCCTAGTTGCTCCCGAGTGATCCGATGCTGAAGGATGGTCTTGCGGGTTTAATGTGCTTTATTTGATTGATTGTCGTATCTTTGGAAGGGAGGTTAGAATGATTATATGTAGTCACTTCTTCGCTTCTCAAACGAGTGAATAGGTGAAACAAATCTTAAATGTACAGAATGAAACAAGTTCTTTGGTTAAACCACTTTATTTTGATTTATGTTTTTGTCGACCAGTTTCGGTTGACCTCAACCTTCCTCAGGACAGTAAACATATAAACTAAATTACAGTTCAGAGTTAAGATTATTAGGTAAACACAATAGAAAGAGAGGGCATATAAGAGAGGGAGAGAACATCAGAGACTGGTTGGTGGTGGGGTAGGAGGAGGAGTCAAGGGAGGTTGGGGGAGGGGGTTACATAGGGAGAAAGGGAATAACTTTAAAATCGGACTGTTGGTTAATTCTAACTGTTTGTTTAAAATTTGGCAAACATTTTTCTTTGTTTTTGTTATTTCTAATGCTTCTAAATTATTAAGGCGTATTCTTATTTTATTTATATGTACTACTTGTACTCCTATATTTAAATTTAATGTATGGTCAGTATCAATTAAATGGTCGGCAAATTCCGAGAAACCTGTGCTTGTAAGACATCTGGCGTGTTCTTTAACTTAAATATATACTTTGCGCGCTGTTTTACCTCTGTATGTGGCTGGGCAATCGTTGCAATTAAGTTTATAGATCCCAGAGTGGGTTAATTTATCCTCTTTGTCTTTAGAATTACTTAAGAGTTTGGTTAAATTATTGTTAGTATAGAAAGCCGGCCTTATTTCTGATAGAAGTTTAGATGTACAGTGAAGAGAATTTACTAATTTACAAAATTCTTCGCCGTTGAGTGTTATATTATTATTATTAATAATAAACGGTAGGGCATTATACAGAAATGTATTTGTTGCGATTCGGCAAAGTTTTTTTTAAAGGATTTTATCAATTAGATAGGAGCCATATCCGTTGTTAAAAGCAATTAGTTTAATTGTAATAAGTTCATTAGAAAAAATATTATTTGGAATTATACCTAGGTCTCTCATTCAAATCAGAATTTAGGAATATTAGATTTGTCAAAGAATTTATATATAAAAATGCAAAAATCAGTCATATTAAATACATGTAGGATTACAAAAGATTTTTTAAATATTTATATTGAGGGATCAGTAGGGTTTATAGGTTCAATTAGGAATTCCACAGAGCCGAGCCCTCTGATATGAAGATATCTGGAGTCGGTGAATTATATTCCCATTTGGTCTCTGGTAGGTTGACATGTTGTTCTTGTATTGTTTTGTATTTATAATACTTATATAGTGCAATTGCACAGCATGGATTCACTAGATGATCATTTGGAAAGTGTGTGAAAGGGTTAAGTTTTTCCTGTAGGGAAAATTTAACCCGGACATTTAAATCTGGTGCGTATAAATAATAGGGGAGAGTAACTAGCCGGTGAATCATGCAGTGGAAAGAAGAGTGTTTATGCGAGAAAGAGTTTGTTTTCTTCGATAATCTTCATTCTTTAGACAACATTTCGGAGAGCTTTGTAACTGTGTTACGTTTTGTTGCAGTGTCCATAAGGTAAATGTATAGATTGTGGTGAAATGTGTATATGTAATTATGCAGAAGTAGGTATGTGTATTTGTGTATTGTTGTAAGGTTGTTAGCACAAAGAAACTTTAAAAAAAATTGAAAATTTTCTTTTTTCCAAACACAACAGTCGAAAAACATCGAAATATTAACGATGTTTAATTTATTTATCTTTATTGAATCAGAAAATAAGCATAACAATCTATAGCATGTCGATCATAAAATTTAAAGTAATATTTTTAAAAAATTACGAAAAATGTTCGATTTCGTTAATTTCTACAAACTTTATATAAATACTAAAATGAAAGATGTCAAACGATACATTCATATTTTTTAATGTGTCATGTTTCTTCTTATTACACGAGGAAAAGTTTCTCACTATCATAAATCTTTTTTCAACAATATAGATTTTGTTCGTTTCGTTTGATGTTACAAGATTTTTTTTATTTCAATTTACAAAAACAATATTTTTACTATCCTGAGAAATAACGCTTTTGCCTACTAAAGAGATAAACCGATAGACCTGTATAATAGGCGTGTGTGTGATTTCAAAGTACGGTAAATTAATCCTTACTTCGGGAAAATATTTTATTCCAATTCTTTTATACATCTAGTTACAAACACTCGTGTATAATTTCTGCAATTTTTGTTAATATTAAATATCCATATTCTTTATCAATATTTTCTTCATTGTTTTAGTTCTGAGGTATTTAAAATAAATGAGATACGCAACTTACAAACTAGAATGTAAAAGCCCATTAGGGCGTATACTAAATAAATAAATTAATAATTTTTATTTTTAACTTAGAGTAAAACCTAAATTGTAATATTTAATTAATGAAGACAATATTAGCGAAACTCAATTGAAAATCTGAAAAATCAGAAAATATACGGTCACATCTGGGACTCGAATCCAGGACCTTTGATTTTTCTGGTCAGTGCTCTACCAACTGAGCTAATAAGTCCCTATTCGATTCGGTCATATTTAACTGAAACATTCTTCGACCAAGAACTATCAACATTATATTCATTTTCTTAACGCATATTTTTATTGGCAGCTTTTTTTGTATGTATGATTGCAATAATTAACCAGAACTAAATGCTATCTAGAGAGACTCTTGGATAAATTTATCACTTTTTCTTTATTTAATATGCGACATCTATTGACTTTGCTGCAGGTCCAGGAAGGATATTTTATTTTTTACTTTTAACTTAATGAGTAAAGCCTCAAACTGTTAGATTTAATTAATGAAGCCAATATAAGCGAAACTCAATTGAAAATCTGAAACGGAAAAATCAGAAAAATATACGGTCACATCTGGGATTCGAACCCAGGAACTATGAATTGCCCGGTCAGTGCTCTACCAACTGAGCTAATGTATCCCTATCCGATTCGGTCATATGTGACTGAATCTTTATGAATATTTATTATTATTTAGGGTGAATATTTATATGAATATTTATTATTATTTAGGGTGACCACTGGCAGAGGTGTTGGTTATCCGACAAATGGACAAATTCAGAGTGGAAGATACTTTCAGTATCACCCTGGTGTAAGACCACCAATCAGAATTGAAACGTTGCTAGAAATGGCATTAACCGTGTTTGGTGACCAGATAAGCCAGGTACTTCCCCACCTTCCTCTTCCCTATCTCCTTCCCCTCCCCACTACCTTCAGCCTCACAACATACCCCAATTGAGGATGCCATAGTGTCATTGGCTTCAGACGGGAGCAGTTGGGACTCTTGTGCGGCATTCATATAAAAAAATGGTTTTCGGGGCGGCGGTACTTATAGCCGCCTCTTAAATTGAATTATTTTAATGCTCTATACTCTGAGGAGTAATAAAGACAAAAAATAACGTTCAGCGCTCTTATCATGATTTGCATTAATATCAAAGATATTTTAGAGTATTTTTTTTTTTTTTTTACAGTGAATACCGCACAAGAATCTCAACTGCTCCCGTCTGGAGCTAGTGAGACTATGGCATCCCCAATTGGGGTATGTTGTGAAGCTGAAGGTAGCGGGGAGGGGAAGGAGGTGGGGAGGAGGAAGGTTGGGAAGTACCTGGCTATTCAGATTTGGTCACCAAACACGGCTAAAGCCATTTTCAAGCAACCTTTCAATTCTGAATGGTGGTCTTACACCAGGGCGATACTGATAGTATCTTCCACTCTGGAACATGCCGCAAATATACTATATATTATTTTAAATGAATTAATTGCGAAATAACACAAATTAATCAAATAAAATTTATTTGCGCATGCCAGGTTCGAACCCGCGACCTCCGGAATGTGAGTCAAGAGTCTTAGCCACTGGACTACGGAGGTCGTCAAGAGTATTTTTTCTGTAGCAAATGTTTGCACAATTTAAATTTTTTTCTCTGAGTAGATAGATAGATAATAGGTGACTTCTAAAACATAACAAATTGTAACTATTTTTAATTCATTATTTTCACTTCATTTAATAATCGTATTCTCAAACATTTTCTTGAATCCAAAATAAATTGTCAAAGATAAAACCGTATAATAAGACTATTGTAATAAATAATAATATAGATACGCATTTTCACATCTGATTTATGACCGATATTCGGGTAACTTGAATCTGAAATATGGTGTTCGCGGCAGTTATAACAAGGTACACATGATAAATATATCAAACTTATATGTGACAGCCGATAGTGTAATGTAACATTGTATATATTTCACGTATAAATGTAGCAAGCTCTCTTTCTGAGGCCTGCAATTGACAGCTCAGAGCCGTTTGCAGATTTTAAATTGGCTTGGAAAATGTTTTACCTTTTTTGTGGAATTTCCCAATAAAATTGATAAAGGTTTTACTATGCGAGTGTTGAATAAACTATGTTCTACTTCACAGTATTCCATTAAATATTACAGAAGCAGATAATTTTCAGACTAAGATGGTTTTTTCGTTTAAAATAAAATGATTACATGGAAATTTCTTTAAGGCTTGTAGTTTAATGTACTTCAAATTGAGTGTAAATATTTTAACGACGAAATCTTTTCTTTTTGAATATGTTTAAAGGCAGATTTTTATTACTAAATAATTAGTGGAAATTCTTTAAAAATGCTGCGACATATTTTTGTTTGGTTGTCTAATATGGTTTATAAGTTAAAAATGTAAATCAAATGTACAATTCAAGTGACAGTCACTAGTGTTAATGTAATGTACCACTATTTTTAGGAAGGGCCAGACATAATAATACTTTCAGTATCGCCCTGATTTAAGACCACCATTCAGGGCATTCAGTAGCCAAACGTTGCTTGAATTGCTTCAGCTGTATTTGGTGATCAGGGGTATCTTATATATCCCCTTCTTATTGGGATTTGGGTATCTTATACCCTTCCCCTACTCACTTCCATCCCCTTCTCATGGGAATTTTTAGGGTATCTTATACCCTTCCCCTTCTCACTTATAACCTCTTCTCATAGGAATTTTTTGGGTATCTTATACCCTTCCCCTCCTCACTTCCATCCCCTTCTCATGGGAATTTTTAGGGTATCTTATACCCTTCCCCTTCTCACTTATATCCTCTTCTCATAGGAATTTTTTGGGTATCTTATACCCTTCCCCTCCTCACTTATATCCTCTTCTCATAGGAATTTTTTGGGTATCTTATACTCTTCCCCTCCTCCCTTCCATTCCCCTCTTATAGGGATTTGGGCATTTTCCCCTCCTCACTTTCTTCTGCTTTCCTACTTACCGTAATTAGGGTTGACTTAATTTCACTGGTTCCGAATGGTTAAGAGTAGTTGGAGGCCTTAAAAATTGCCCCCTTTGCTCAAAGACTATTTGACCAAGAGAGCCAGCCGCCCCAACTCGGGGCACTTATAAGCATTTACATAAAAAAGGGATATTTATTAAAATAAAAAAGGGAGATCCACAAGTGACATATATTTAGATATGCTTGTATCACTTTCCGGGCACGGATTTTTTAGGTGATTTAAAAAAAAATTATTACCCGCTAAGCTACTGGAAGTAGCCTGTCAGCAGGAGATTAGTTACATCCACAAATTAAATAATCATAAACGCATTAGCGTTGCAACAATACACACAAATACACATATAATATACCTACCACCACTGTGATGTGGAATAGGAAAAAATATATATTTTTTAAAATATCATGAAAAAGTTGAGCAACGTAAAAACAGCAAATACATTAGTAGTTAATTACATACTTGCAATTAAATGCATGGTAAGAAAGAGCAAAATATAATCTTATTGCGTAAGGTTATTCCCTGAGGGCCATGGTTTTAACATAGGTGAGAAGAAATTTGATGGTTTAATATATTCAAGGGTTCTTTGACCATATTTGTTTTGAAACAAGGGTACTTTCATTCCTTTATTTTGTACGAGACGCGTATCGTGTGCATGATCCACAATTGTTTTATATAGCTTTATTATTGACTTTCTATGTCAATATACACTTTTCTTGTAAAGCAATTTTTTAATTTACATGTATAATATTACGTCCTTCAGTACTATCATAAATGTCATGAAAATCGAAAAATATAACCTAATCTAACATTATTTTTCACTATGTTTCCGCCTAATTCGTAACAGCCCACAAATCTTAATTACCAGTGAGTAGAAAAATTCTACCACTTGCAAAACGGAATAGAATAATTCCGTTTGGATCGAATTCTTTCTCCCCCCCCCCCCCTCGAATCGCTCCGCTCCGGCCCGATCCTGCAATCTGGGAACATTTGTCTTAATTTTTCCACTTTGTTAGGCAAACCATTTACGTCTGACATTCAAATAAAGCTGCATTACTTGGTCTCGCTGTTCTGTCTCTCTTTCTGCTCTGGCTTATACAGGGTGGGAGAGAAATAATAAGTATTTAATTAAATTTTTAATAATTAAAAATACCTTGTGAAATTTGAAGTAGATAGAGATATAGTACCTGATAAAAATAAACAAAAATATAAAAAAAGGAAGTTTATCGGGTTCCATTAGATGAGTACCTATGGTTATTGTAAAGAATCAAGAGACCGCCTGAGTAATTTTAAGGAGTGTGGTACAGAGTTAAAAATGTCAAATTGTGTAAAATGTGTATTGAAAGGGTGGTGCGTAATGCATGATGTTTTAAGTCAACATTAAGAGACAATTAAGACGAAAAGGCGAAATCCATTGGATATCTGAAGTAGTCCGTCGTGCGTTATCGGCCGGCAAATCTACGTGTTTTTCTAGGGCTTTCAATGGCTTGTCTATGTCGTGTGTCGTTGTCAGTTGGTATAGATTAATTATCTACATAAAAACATTAGTTATTATAATTACTATTAGTTATTATAACTACTTACACATAAGCCTAACCTGTGGTTCGTGAATGAGTTTCCGTTTGACGTATTATTTTGATGTTTGTACGAGTGGCATCTCTCAACGAGGATTGCGTTATCTCTGTCGAGAATTCATATTTCGTCGAAATATGTTCTTACGATCTTACAGGGCGGTTCCAAAGAGAAAGATTAATTATTCTCCGTACCAGCTTTTCTTAAATAATAACTCAATATCCATTTGGTTTCATTAAAAAAATGCGTTAATTTACACCTACATTAAAAAATGCTGAAAGTCGTGATTATAAAACTATTGAAATTATGCACTTTTTGTAATTATTTTTTTAATTAAAGTATTTTTCATTTCTAAATAATGTCTAAACAAAATAAGAATGTAAAAAAAATCTTTAAAATATTAGTTTGGAAGACCGAAAAAATACACAAACTGAAGTATTTTCGTCATAAAACATGTGTGCGGATCTTTTTTTAAATGATTTTATACTAAAATTAAAATTCTGAAACATAGCTTTCCCATATAATTTATTGATTTATTTTATTGCGTGATTATATGATTTGAAATGTGTGTTGTATAATACAAAATTTTGTTTGAAAATATAACAAATTTGCAAATGACCTACGGTAAAACCATATTGCATTAAAATAAACATATTTTCTCAAAATTTAAAAAGAAGCTTTGCTAGATAAAAAAAAAACAATCTTTCGAAATCAATTTATGATTTTTTGTGGAAAAGAGTCAAGACGTCTAAAATCTGATTTAAAAATGACATATTTCCGGTTTGGTCTGGTTATTCCCTCTTCTTCTTCTTTCGTATGGTGGAGGGTCAGATGGGGACATCTAGGTCTGCGAGCCAGTCTAGAGCCTCAGGCATTGCCCTGTGAACCTTATCAATCCCGCCGGGGAATGAATGGAGCGGGCATTCGTTGACCACATGTTCGGTGGTCTGCACCGCACCGCATTCACACATCGCCGACTCTTTAAGGCCCCATCTATGCATCATGTGACCACAACGGCTATGGGAGCACCTTATCCTATTGATGGCAGTCCAGAGAACCCAGGCTGTCTCTCAGTGGGGTCTTTCCCTCTTAAGAGTTGTTGTGTTAACACAATCGCAGTCTTTTGCTCATTAGCGCGATACGGTATACTGCGTTGAAAAAAACCGTCAAAACGTGTCTTATACCTACAACCCATTTAACACGTGTTACGCTGTCGCAAAAGACGCAGAATCACACTGCAGATAGTTTTTAAAGATTTGTATAATGAATAACATATCACTTTGTTTAAACCACTATATTATACACATATAAGATGTTTAAATAATAAAAATTATTCTGAATTTGCCAACCATATTTTGGAAACAAGTCATTCTTTTAATATTAATACAGGTCTTAAAATTTTACATACTAACACTACGGGCATACAATTGGATAATTTAGAAATTTAAAAAAGAATTAATAGTAAATTAAATATTATAAATAACCAAACATTTTTTAAAAATAGCCATCTTTTAAATTTATTTTCTTATTAATACTTACAACTAATTATAATTATTGATTTTTTGATTTAGACTAATTATTTTAATTATTTTTTCTTAAAATTTTTTTTATTATCTAAATGCAATTTTATTTTTCCGTAAATAATTTTTATATTTAATTTTGTATAACTGTTTTTATGATTTGTAAGTAATTAATCACCTCTACTTTTTAATATTTTGTCTATGTTATAGTTTATTCTAATTTGTCTATACTTGTTTGTCATTTATTTTTCTTTATATTGATATATCCTGATGAAGATAACATTGTTATCGAAACATGTAGATATTGTGTATAATATAGTGGGTTATACAAAGTGATCTGTTATTCATTATATAATTAATGATGCCACAAAGTAATTTTGCGAAGTTTGAAGAAGTATTTAAAGATTTGTTTTAATAAATCAACAAATTTCGTGGATCACTCTGTACATACCTTCTCTCATTCCCTCGTATTCATTCTCTCATTCCCGTTATCTGTTCTCCTTATTGTTCTCACAATTCTCGGTTCGATTTTCTTCTTCTCCTTCCCCTGACACTTTTATCCCGGTAAGGTATGGAGACGTTGGCCTCATGAGTAGGGAGTTTTTTTTTTCAGACTCGCCGCATGCAACGTTACCCCTGTTTAAGGGTCGGAAAATTGTTGGAAAGTTAAGTAACATAAGTACATTTATCTACGTTGATTTAAACTTCGAATTTTAATAACTAACTCACCAAATAATCTAGTAAATAACTTTTTTGTATTACTAACGTAATTACGAGTATATATGTTTCCCATATTTTTTGCTGCCATCTTTTTAAGTGTGGTTATCTTCTTTCTATAATAATAATAATAATAATAATAATTGGATAATTTATAAAGCGCCGTTTTTGTGAAAAATCACCTCAAGGGCGCTGTTCAATTTATTAGGAATGCTTAGGTTCTAACTGATTTTACTATTTACAAATGGATACAGAAACATACTTACCTGGCAGGTCACTTCCGATAAACACACTTTAATTATAAGTTAATGCTTGGAGAAGATACGGCTTTGCACGCGGAGGACATTACAGTTAACACACTGGACATTGCGTGATTTTACATTATTTACTACCCTCATCGCTGTTAGTACCTATTACATTTGTGAATAGATTAGTGGCAAAAGTAGAGGTATTTATTTTAAAATACTGGAGAATTTAGGACTATTGGAGATTAGTGGCAAAAGTATAGTTGATATTTATTTTTAAATACTGGAGAATTTCGGAATCTTTAGGGCTGGAGAATGTTCATGAAATGACCTACACTATTTTTTTTTCTACGTTTTTACAGGTTAGTTATTTACGGTGTCGCGGGCATTGAAAGTGAAGGTGAAAGATTTTGAGTTTATGGATACGACTGTCTGAAAAGGTGAGTTTTAAGTCTAGCTCTAAATTCCGCCGCGTCTGTGATCATTCTTAAGTCATGTGGCAGTCCGTTCCAGGCTTTAGGTCCTGACACTCCGAAAGCGCGCTCACCGAACTTAGTATCTGGTGTGCGCTTTGGTTCCTTTAACCTTCCGATAGCTGATGACACTGCTGACCTCAGGGTTGACTGTCGATGATTGGAAATTTCTGGAATACACAATTCCGATAAGTAAGCCGGAGCCATTCCGTTAAGGGACTTAAATACCATCCAGCAGAGCTTAAACTGGATCCTTTCAGGACATTTAAGCCAGTGTAGATTTTTGAGATGCTCTGAAATATGGGAATATTTTGATACGCCGGTGATAAGTCTTGCCGCAGCGTTGAAAACGGATTGTAATTTGTTAATTTGATATTTTGGAAGACTTGCATATATTCCGTTGCAATAATCTAAACGTGAAACCACATACGAATTGACTAGTAATTTAGTCGCCTCTGTTGGCAGGTTTCTCCTTACTGCTTTAATTTGCCTTAATTGAAAAAATCCCATGCTTACGGTTCTGTTCACTTGGGTTTTAAGGGAAAAATCAGCGTCCAGATTGACACCCAGTAGTTTTATACAAGTCTTTGGAGTGATGTCGCTTCCTGAAATGGTTATTGGGGAGTTATCAATGTTATGCTGACGTCTGCTTGTGGCGGTCCAAAGAAACTCAGTCTTTGACGGATTTAGTTTTAATCTATTTGAGGTCATCCAGCGGGTAATTGCTTCTAGACACTCAATTATGCGAGTTTTTAGATTGTCTACTTCCTCTGGTAAGCAGTAAAAGTAAACTTGTTGGTCATCAGCGTAGCAGTGAGATAGAAGGCCAAATGATTCGATTATTTTTTATAAAAATCTAAATATTTTCGCTTGGGGATGTATGAGTTGTCTATGTATTGCTAAACCATTCATCCGATTGCGATGAAACTATGGTAATTTAATTTGCGCATGCCCGCGATGGTTTCTATCTTCTCTACTATTATAAATTATTGTCCTCCGACGAGTCTGTCTGTCGGTCTGTCTATCTGTTCGCGATATACTCAAAAACTAATGAACGGATCTTCATGCGGTTTTCACCAATAGATAGAGTGATTCATGAGGAAGATTTAGGTATATGATTTATCATGGTTTTGTGATTGGTTGAAATATATAATACATGTATAAAGGGAGCGAGCTGGCATGCGGGCAGTGTGTATTTGATTTGTATGCAAATGAACAGATGGTGCTGGTTATAAAGATTGGGTAACCAACCAATAGATGGCATTGCGTTTCGTTAGCCACAGCAACGTATGTCCAGGTCAGCTAGTATACAATAATAACCTCTGATGTCATGAAATTATGCGTTGCTAACCATTCATCGGTTTGCGATGAAACTTTGGGGATTTAATGTGCGCATTCCCGCGATGTTTTCTATAATATATAATAGTGAGTTCTGGCATCATGAAATTATGCGTTGCTAACCATTCTTCCGATTGCGATGAAACTTTGGGGATTTGATGTGTGCATACCCGCGACGGTTTCTATATATAATGGTGATCTCTGGCAATATGAAATTTGTATGAATTGCAATAGGTGGTACGCGAGCTGTTTGAAAACTGAATGTACCGGGACTGAATGTATGGAATGTGGGAGGGGGGAGGGGAACCTGGGAGAGAGAGAGAAGCGGGAGAGGGGAGTGGGGAGAAGGAAGGCGGAATGAAAAGAGGGAAACAATTTCTTTATTAAGTGGCATAGCAACGCATGCAGCAATTCGAGGTTTCTTAGCTTCAATCCGTCGTTAATCCTAATAAATGGAATACGATACATTCCTGACCTAACTAACAACGAATCGCAAGCTTTAATCGTTGCATCACTAATATCAACTTGTAGACTCTTATTCGGCATTCCGATAAGCACTCCCAGGAAGCTAATCGGGGTGACAGGACTCTGACTTGGAGTAAAGTGAAGGAAGCGTGAAGCGGAACGTCTCCTCCTATAAATGATTGCATTCTTTTACGATCGGAATGGCTGACACGGATAACTCGACAAAATGTTATTTAAATGTGTAACGCGAAGTGGTTGTCACGAGCGAGAAAATCATCGGAAATTGTTAAAAGTGTATCAATTTTTGAAATTATCGAACTCAAGATGATAATGTACGGTATATTTATTGATCTCAGAAAAGCTTTTGATAGTATATCCCATGAGATTCTACTAAAAAAACTAAACAATATAGGTATAAAAGACAATGCAATTAAATGGATTTCGAACTACCTAAAAAATCGACCGCAAGTCGTAAAAATAAATCAGATTAATAGCGATAAAGAAATATTAGACTTTGGAATCCCTCAAGGTACAGTAATAGGACCAATCCTTTTCACCATATATGTTAATGACATTTTTTTTCAACCACTACATGGCCAAATTACTTCATATGCCAATGATACGGTATTAATAATTAGCGATAAAACTTGGGAAAAAGTAACATTTAAAGCCACCGAAGACATAAATATTTTAAAGAATTTCTTCGACGTAAATTTACTATCACTAAATGGTGATAAAACATTTGTAATTCCATTTGCAATACACAAAAATGATACCCCTAAAAACATTGACATCATCATCCATGATAATTCCAAAACACATAGTAAAAATTATTGTATCCAAAACTGCACAACATTAAAAACAACAAACACAATCAAATATTTAGGAGTCATTATCGATAAAAATTTGAAATGGAAGGAACAAATTTGTCAAGTTGTAAAAAAATTAGAAAATTGATTTATATATTTTTAAGAATCAGAAATTTTTTATCTGTAAAAAACTTATATCTAATATATTACGCTTTGGTTCAATCAACTTTACAATATGCTATCATTAGCTATATAATTATATTATATTTATATAATTATATGTTTTAATTTATACAGAACACTTGAGTTCTTATCATTTAATTTTTCTTATTAATTTTTGTATTTCAAAATTTGAATTTGAATTTGAATTTTCATTTTTACTTTTCTTTAAAATATGGTCTTTTTTTTTGACTACCCAACGGATCAATTATTTAAGGAATTCCAAGTACCATCTTTCAAAGATCTATGCAATAGAAATGCATTGATTCAAACTATAAAAGAAAAAGAAAAATATCAATTTATAACTGAAAACCGTACTAGACATAAATATATTTTCTCATGCCCAAAATTAAACACTTCCTTTGCACAAAATTATTATACTTATCAAGGAAGACTTATTTTCAACCGATTACCGGATGAAATTAGAAAAATTAATGATAAAATCCAATTAATAAACACTGTTAAAAAATATTTTAAAGATAATATAAAAAAAAAAAACTAAAAAAAAAGTTTCCGACTAATCTAATCTCAAGAACAACTACTTATAACTCAGTTTCCAAGTGATACTCTGTTCTTCAAATAAGTTAAATTTTGTATTGTTTTTAGCAACTATTTACATATCACCGAACTTACAATTTATTGTTTTTTACATTCACATTGTAATTTAAGAACTTAAATATAGCATTAAAAATGTACACTACTCTTCCAGACACAAGCTAATGCTTCCATGGAAGAGTGGTATTAACGTATTTTAAAATGAACATGTACGCAAATTACTACATTATCTAAATGTATATTATATTTTGTATGCTAAAATAAAAAATAAAAAAAAAAAAAAATAAAAAATGTGTCGTGCAAAAGTCGACAATCGGGTGTTTTTAATTATTAATTACTTAAGACGTTTGATAAGCATATTGTGGTGACCGCTTGAGAAGACGTAGTGGCGTTGGCCTTTTACTGTTTTTTATATGTTTTATTAATGAAATATGATAACAACGTGAGTATATTAACAGCGGTCAGTTCTTGGATGGGTGACCCGCTTGGGGACACCGCGTGCCGTTGGCTTTTTGCTATGTTGAACAATGCTTTATTTAATAGATAACAGCATTTGATTACAGTAACAGGCGCAAACTCATCTTGCTTCTTGCCAACGACCATACCATGTTGAACACACCGGTTCTCGTCCGATCACCGAAGTTAAGCAACATTGGGCGCGGTCAGTACTTGGATGGGTGACCGCTTGGGAACACCGCGTGCCGTTGGCTTTTTGCTATTTTTATTTATGTTTTATTAATAGATAACAGCATTTGAGTACAGTAACACTTGCAAACTCTGCTAGCATCTTGCCAACGACCATATCATGTTGAACACACCGGTTCTCGTCCGATCACCGAAGTTAAGCAACATTGGGCGCGGTCAGTACTTGGATGGGTGACCGCTTGGGAACACCGCGTGCCGTTGGCTTTTTGCTATTTTTATTAATAAATACATAAGAGCACAATACTAATACTACGAATAATTTTGAAGTTAAATAATAAGACCTGAAATGGTAAATAAAATAAAGTATGTGAAGTTAGGAGTTTCGAAGTATTCGCGAGTAAAAATGGCACCATGGTTGTTACGCAGTTTCCTAATTTGCGAGTTTTAATAGTTTTTATTAATGTTTATAATTTGAAAGAAGGCTTAGATAAAAATATCACACAATGGTTACGAATCGTAACTTACAACAATTAACAAAGTTTCGTCTTTATAGACATACTTTTGGTTTGAATTCTGTTGTAGACGGTTTGTAAAAGATCTCACAGTTAATATATTTATTACAAAGTTTGTAAACACTAAATTATTAAATATAATTACTATTCATACTTTCAGGATCATTGAAAAATACATTGTCAATTTTCTTTATAATTATCGAGAAGAAGCTCAGAACCTTTTGAATGAAAACTTAAAAATTTCGAAATAACAAACATTTAAACAAAATAAAAACACAGTTCAAACACAGAATTAATACTTCTTCAAACTTAGCAAACATACTTTGTGGCATCATTATAATATAATGTAAATCAAGTGGTTTAAACAAAGTGATTTGATTTTCATTACAGAATTAATAAAATTTATCAACTAAAATAAAATTTCTTTTGGTACCTACTTTGTTGCTTATCTGAGTATTTTTCTTGGCACAAATGATACCAATGTTGAAAGTGACACTCAAATTCACGAAAATTTGGGTCCATTGAACGTGAAAACTTTTACGCATAAATAATCATTACAGACAATCAAAGCTACTATGTTTTATTCTATTAAGGTAGCATGTCATCTTTGAAAAAAAATCGAGAGTGGTTAATAATTGTTGCAAGTTTCAACGAGTTTCTGGATTCTCATAAATTGAACGGAGGGTATGAGTATTTATTTATGCGACACTTCGGTGAATTCAGCTGTAATTAGAATTTGTACCGTGTACGGTCATAAAGCCAATGGTTTAGATATTGATTAAGCAATAAATAACTTAAGTATTTGCTGATGTGCCGAAATTACGCGATTAAGCAGGGGACTACACGATGCGATGGCAGAAGTAAAAAAGACAAATAACTTTATTTGAAATTCCAATTTGAAAAATAATAAGAACTAAAGCGTTCGAATTTCGAAAAAAGTAATTCATCATTTTTGATTGTACTATCGTGTAGGTATCACCTATCGAAGTTCGTGCACTTTACCCCAGGGGAGTCTTTTGTTATCATGTGATATATGGTGAAGAAACTACATTTATAGTTTTGTGAACGGTGAAACTCGCGTTCAAAAAAGTATGTTTTGTGAAGTGAAACTACTTCAGCGCAGATAAGTTTTTAGATTTTCACGGCCAAAAGTATTTTTGTAATTTGTTTTTGGGGTGTTATGCCGTGTTGCGCTACCTCCTTCTTTAGCCAACTTTTCAGACAGCGTTATAGTGTCCATCATCAGGGCAAATGCGCAAACGTTAGTGATTTGAAATTCGGATGAAACGGAAATGCGTCACAACTCAGTTCAACACAAATACTCGGTTCGGGGCGCGCCTCCCATAGCGCTGTGGGCAAGGCGCTTGACAAGTCTCAGCGGCCAGAGAGACGGACATAAAGCGAACGGAGGTTCGAATCCTACGAAATAAAAAAAAAAAAAACATTTTTATTTCTGTGAAATCATTATCCAATTTTCAAACCACTTTAAAAGAAACTGCAAAATAAAAGAAAGACACATCTAGCGACTTTCTAAGTTCACTTCTACCGCGTGTGAATTACACACTCTGATTTTTAAAATATTCTCTTGTAATAGGTACATAACCATGTAATATTTAATTTAACATACCTTATAATCTGTATTATATGTACTGTGTATGTCTTAATAAATAAATAATAATAATAATAATAATAATAATAAATAAATCACAACCAAAATTTCCTCCGAAATCATAAAAGTAATATATTTTAGATACGTTTTTAGATTTTCAAGGCCAAAACTATTTTCGTTATTTGTTTTTGGGGTATTATGCCGTGTTGCGCTACCTCCTTCTTTAGCCAACGTTTCGGACAGCGTTACAGTGTCCATCATCAGGGCAGATGTGTGGGAGGTAGCGCAACACGGCATAACACCACAAAAAAAATAACTAAAATAATATACTATAGGTTGTTTTTTTTTAAATTTAATGTAATTATACAATTTGACGAAAGTATCGTTGCTATCTCAATGACAATTATTTTTTCAAACTTTCTTCAGGCAGACAGGTACAGTAGGCAGTGAACCTTATTTAGCCAACGTTTCGGAGAGCGTTACAGTGTTCATCATCAGGGCAGAAGTGTAGTTTGTGATGTGAACTGTTTATTTATTTATTTATTTTTTCAGGTTCTCCATAAAATAGTTATGCACCAAATTATTACGGAGAAGATTACAAAATTTAAGAGAAAAAAAAGTCCAAGGGGGCAGTTTCACTATGTTGAGACGTATGTCAAAAGATAGTTACTGAACTCTCTGTAGGTAACATTGAAGATGTCAATGCTCAATGCAGAATCGTTAAGCAGTTAAATTGCTCTGTTTAATGGGGAATTCTGAAAGGAAGAAGTTCTCGCTTTCGGAGCATAAAAAAGTGCGTGGGATCTCCCACGAGTATATGCGTTTTTTTTTTACATTAACTCCACACAGGAGGCCCTGAGGAAAATAACTTCCCTCAGGGCCTATGTTATCTTTGAAGATGCTGTGTGGAGGGTCTTTTTGAGGAAGGAAGGAGTGAACACGGGTCTTGAAGAGACCCATGTTGTAGGAGGGAGGAAACACAGAGGCCGGCAAATCGTTCCACAGCCGAGCCGTTGAACTCAAGAACGAGTCATAGAAACGACCCGTTCTCATGTAACTAATCTCAACCGTGTACAAATGTTGGGCGCGTGTTTGGCGTGTTTCCCGACTATGCACCGGTGCCGAGGGGATCAATGACGCTAGTTCCTCGGAGCATCTTCCATTGTAATACCGGTAGAACAATGACAGCATTCCCACCTGACGCCTGTGCTCTAAAGATTGCAGTCCGTCTGTTAAGATGGGAGAATCTATCAAACGGACCGCCCGTTTCTGCACAGAGTCAAGGGTTTAGGGACATACAGGTTAATCTCCTTCAACATAGATCTCATTTATTTATATGTTTGTAGAGGTGATACCGTTTTGCGTGTGTCCTCTTAGGGCCTGTATTTCAGTACAATAATTAGTTAATCAATGTGGATTTTGGTATTTAGTTGTGATACAGACGTCTAGTACCGGATATCGATACTATTTGCTTTAGCCCCATTATAATGCAAAAATAAATTGTTTCTATTAATAATAATGGTTTTGTTGGATTCTTCATATTGTCTATCAGAAAATTGACATATTTAATTTCCATGAGCATTCCAATGAAATTGTTTATTTGCTAAAGATACAAATTTTTTATTTAAAATATTTAATCAATAAGCAGAAGTGTCCGACCAACTTCCCACAAATACCAGTTTTTATCTTCAGAGCATTAATGGCGTTGTTTGATATAATCAGAAAGAAAGTATAAAAATAACCTTTTGTTACACCGTCGTCCTATTGTGACCCATTTTAACCGTTTAATAATACAAACACACCATACAAATATTCTATTCAGCGCTAAAATCGTGGGAGTAACAGAAGACTCTAAATAACATTGTACGCAACAAATATAACAAGGCTCAAAAATAGATTTCTTTTACTAGGATAGGAACTTTATGATACCAAACAAAGTTCCCACTTCAAGAGCAAAGTGTGACCACGATATTTATTTAAATTAATCTTATTATGAACTCTTATCCGATAATATCTAAACACATAACACAAACTTAGAAACAACAGAAATGAGATAAGACATATAAACGAGAATATCTAAATATTCGCACATTTCAGAACACCTTCAGTGACTTTGTTTCCTATAAGAATACAGAACAAATAGTGCTGGATGGTACTTAAACGATCAATGAAATGGCCCCACCTTACATTTATGAATTATGCGTCCCAGAAAATACTGGTCCGAGGCAGTCAACCCTTAGATCGGCAACATCATCAGTCAACTTAGAACGAAATTGAGCGACAGCCTAAGATATACTAAGTTTGGAGATCGCGCTTTAGGAGTACCTGCGCCTAAGACTTGGAATAAACTCCCTCCAACATACATAAAAAGTTCAGCAGTATTTAGATTCGAACTAAAAACTCACCATTTTAGGCTTTTATACCCTTAAATTAAATATACCCTCCTGAGAGTATCATTCTTGCATTGCCTATAATATATCCTGATCACAATTTTCTTATTGGATTAACATTATTCGAAGCCTTACACCTCAATCTACCTCCGCGGGACGAATCACATTTAGGAAAATAAATATAATAATCAAATCCTTGCACTATAAAATTTTGCCTGCACTCTCTCAAATACGTTCATTATAGAACACATTATGTGTAATGCTATTTAAATGTATACTCGGATTAACTAATAAATAGCATTTCCAATAACACGTGTTCCCAATTATGTCCTGTGCGTGCAAACTGGGTCTAAATTTCTCTAATATAATCAATAAACAGTGTTAACTCCACAGGCCTATTTTGTCGGAACATCAAAATATTTCCGCCTTGAAATAAAATTCAATTAATGGAATAATTCTGAACGCATCCGAAAACTAAAAACTGTTTTTTGAAAGATGATGACTTACACTTTCAATTTTTATAACTGGAATTAAACATATGATTGATGAAACATAATTTTTTTTTAATGCAAACACTAAGAGTTTCAAAATGGCTCGTCTTACGTTTTTCTCACTAAAATTGTTGTTAAAGAAAAAAAACACACAGACATATTTTATTTAGGCAAATGTGTTATAAACGTTATCGTCAACTCACTTAAAAATAAAAATAAATTAATAATTATTTATTCAAGTTCGGATCGAAAACTTTGGTTTCGTAAAGATTTCGATGCAATATAAAGCCTGGTAGTTTTTCTTTCAAATGCTGTTAGATTATATTTTTTCTCACCATGATAGTAAGGGAGACACAACGATTTCCATGAAACCTATTTGAGTTGTTCTGAAAAGCAAACAAATTAGCCTGAGGAATTAATCTACAGTGACCTCACAGGCAAGCATGGTCCTATGTTTTGTGACATTTAAACTCGGCATCACGATCAGTGCTCAAAAACATTGCACGTATAATTTTGCGTTAGTGATCGACGAAATGAGTGGATACAAACGTCAGGAAGATAATGTCTTTGCAAGGTTTTGGTAGAATCCATTTTAATTTAATCAATTTTAGAAATATCATAAGTATTTTGATGTAGTTCCATTACATACCTAATGATAGTAAGGCTATAGAAAAGCAATTTTTTCAATCTTTATAATGTTTCAATACAAAATAACAATTTTTCAATATCGTGCACAATGAATTTTTTTTAATAATAAAATGTGTGAAAGTGATATTATGTTTTGTCAGGACGATATTAGTTCGTAGCTAGGCAGATTGTTCTTGTAACGAATTGCTCAAGTTATGCCTTGTGTACAAATTATAATTTTTCTTCAAACTATTTTTTATGTAGATAAGTTTTAAGATTTTCACGGCCAAAAGCATTTTCGTTATTTGTTTTTGGGGTGTTATGCCGTGTTGCGCTACCTCCTTCTTTAGCCAACGTTTCGGACATCGTTGCAGTGTCCATCATCAGGGCAGATCCGGCATCTACCGGATCTGCCGGATCTGCCCTGATGATGGACACTGCAACGATGTCCGAAACGTTGGCTAAAGAAGGAGGTAGCGCAACACGGCATAACACCCCAAAAACAAATAACGGAAATATTTTTTATGTAGTTTGACTTTATTAAAGGAAATTAAATTCTTTGAAGAGCTAATCAATATTTGTGTCTTATGAAGCGGAGTGAATTTGGGAAGGAAAAGCACACGAAAAAGGGGAAGGTTGAGAAGTAAGAACTTGGCTATGCTCATCTGGTATTCATTTGATGATTCTTGTTAAAGTCATTTCATTACAACGGTGGTTTCATTTTTACCTCGGCAATACTTGGTGATATCAACGTCAGCCCACAGTCGGACTAAGTAGGTACTAACTAACTAACCATCACGCCATTTCCCGCAGGTGTAGGCATAGAGGACGGACCGCCAAACAACTCGGTCTCGGCACACACCTTTTGCCTCATTCACATTTATACACACTCTTCTATTATTCAAACTCTTGACATGGCCCGACTCAAGTATCTGATTCACTTGATCGTGCCATTCTTCCCCGTCTTCGTCCAGAATTGATTGCATTGATTAGCTTCCGGTTTCCACTACCTAATACTAGAAATCGTTTTTTTTTCAGTGTGGAAATTCTGGGACTAACTACCATGTGTTTTGCTCTTTGCCCAGAATACTAATGAAGGGAAATGATAATACTAATTCAGAGGACATCTTCAATTTGTCACTAAACAAATTCAAAATGTTTTAATGAAGCAGTTCAGTTATGTACAATACATCTTAAAACTGTATAATTTTTACTATTACATGTGTAAAAGTCCCTAAAAATGGTGTTAATAAATAAATAAATAAACAAATAAATTCAATTTTGAAATGAAACTTCTTTAGACCCGTTAGAGTGATTTGAAATTCGGATGAAACGGAAATGACCTACTACGGCACCTGCGAAGCATCAAACTGCGCTCAAGGCTCCTATTGGTTGAGAAATGGAAACGACGATAGGAATGCGCTCACTGGCCGCTTTGTATAATGCGTAACTTCACGCCTCGCCGAGCGCGTCCCATAGCGCAGCGGTATAGTGCATCGAAAATCTCAGCGGCCAGAGAAATCCAGACGGAGGTTCGAATCCTACGAAATCCAAAAAAAAAACATTTTTATTTTTGGAAATTAATATCTAATAATATTCAAACCGCTTTAAAATAAACAGATAAAAGAAAGCGACATCTTGCGACTTTCTAGTTTCACTTCTATCCCGTGTGAATTACACACTCTAATTTTTTATTTGACATTGCTTGGTTTTAATCCCGTGACCTCCAGGCTCAGAGCCAAAGATCTAAATACTATAGGAGATATAGTGTTCATGCTTTACTTTTGCTCTCGACGATAGCATTGTTTGAAATTTATAAGCCCGCTAACTAAACAACTCGATGCGATCCCATTACAAACAAGCAACGTTTGTTTCAGGACAACAATATCAAGCGCAGTAAAGTTATTTACGCGAGTTACAAACGTTAGAATTTAAGCGTTTTAGGATTAAATCGTGTGTTATGCGAAGATAACTCGACTAATCTATGCGCCTACCGAATAGGAGGATCAGGGATAAGGGATCAACTCTCGTACGAGGAGAAACTATTCTCGAGTTCAAAACACCAAATAAACAACGTCATATTTATGTGCGAGTTGCTCCGCCAGCGATTTGGACAAAGGCTTGAAGCCTATGTACCTTAGTCCCTTTAATAATCTTCTGTTGTCGGATTCACGTAGAAATCTTTTGTGCTTGGCAATCGTACTAGTTCACTCGCATGATATGGAAAGGCTGCGTGGTGCAGACGAGATATACAACGAGTGAAATCTATTGTAACTCCAGTAGCCCTTTGTCGACCGAAGGATATTATTTCAAAGTATCGTGAAATACAAAAAAAATGTTTTAACGTGCATCGCAATGTAAGCTAATCAAAGTTTTAATAAAATATTTTGAAGTGTCGACTTATGAGTGTCGTGCAAACGTAACATTTTACTAAGTTTATTTTAAGTCTAGCTGACCCGGCCACGCGTTGCTGTGGCTAACTAAACACAACGCTATCTACTGGATGGTTATCCAACCTTTATAACCACCGCCATCTTTAAGTTTATCGCGAAGAGACAAACAGACAGACAGACGCTGCGGAGGACTTTAATTTATAATAAGTAGAGATGGTGCCAAAGATTATAATAATGAACATGAAATGTTTGAGGTAACTAACGTATTTAAGTTGATAAGGATTAATGCTGTAACCATCTAAATAACTTTCCAATTACCGCTACGTGACCATTTTTTTAGAAGATAGAATGAGTATAGTTAGCTATCCATAAAAGATAGATGTATGCCGTCATTGACTTTTTTGTAGATCTATAAAAGAGGAATATTCCACCATGCACTGTTTTATTATATCGCAAAGGGATTAGGCAGTGTTCTTGATGAAAGCTTCCAGGCGGCATGACTTTTTCCGACACTTCAAACAATTATCGTTATGTTTCAACCAATTTACACAAATCGTTGACAAATTATAAACTTAAAGCTTCTTCACAAATCATTCTATCTATTGGTGAAAACCGCATGAAAATCTGTTCAGTAGTTTTTGAGTTTTAGGATAACTTTAATTTATAATATGTAGAGATGTAGAGAAGATGTTTTAAGAAGTGGCTGAGGCCGGTAAATTGTTCCATAGCTGTTGAACTTAAAAATGAGTTGTACAAATGACCTGTTTCATGTGACCAAACTCGTCAACCGTCAGTTTACAAATGATGGGCGCGCGTTTGGTGTGTTTATGTAACGACCAATGACGCTATTCCTCAGAGTATACTCCATTGAAAAACCGGTAGAAAAAGGTCAGTAATTTTCCTAACTGTCATCCATCAAACAGAAAGCCCATTTATACATAGAGTCGAAGGTTTTTTCAAAATTCAACAGTTGGACGAACTTGCGATTCGTACAGGGCCCGAAGTAGTTGTGTACTGTTTGTGTTTGCGTGCACTGCACACTGCACAGCACACCCAACCCTTGAGAGACTAACTCGATGGAGCCCCCGTGGTCACTTAGAGTTCACCATACCTATCAATGGAATATATATTGGGAAGATCGCTTCCATTGAATTATCTTATAAACTTTCTGCAGTAAATTATTACAATAAAATTATGTTTACCTATAAACGGAGTGCTTTTATTCGGTTCATCTCTTGGAACCTACTTGTAAGACGGTTATTTCAACAAGATTCGATTATTTTAGATAAAATTAATCGGGTTAGTTACACCATTTACAACTCGACCGGACCGATTTTTATGATCTTAGATTTGTTGGATTTGTTCCGAATAGCAGAATAGCTATTAAAACATCGGAAAAATTCACGAAAAAAACAATTTTGTTAAAAAAAAACTTTTCTTCATACAAGTTGTCTGGAACGAATTCTGAGTGATAAGTATAACATTGAGTAGTGAGTGAATTCCAAAAATTCAAAAACGTCAAATGTCAATGCGATGATTGTTTTGCTTTTGTTGCCCCTCTTTCTTACACACTAAATGTCAACAGTAAAAAATGTGACAAACGGTGAACGTATGTCTGCACCCCTCCAAAGGAAAAATACAATCTTACTAATATTATAAACGCTAAAGATCGTATGGATGTACGTGTGTTTTTTTCACGCAAAAACTACTGATTGGATTTTAATGAAACTTTACGATAATAAAGCTCATACATCAGAATAACATATAGGCTATATATGACGGTAAGCTCTGGCGTTATGAAATTTGCATAAATGAAAATGATTGTATTTCATATATTTCAGCGGCAGGGAGAAACAATTTATTTCTTTGAACGGAATTGCAACGCATGCCGGGGACCAAATAGTTAATAATAAAAAGAAAGTAATAATTGAAAAAAGTAAATAAAAATACTAATGTTCCGAAGTATTTAATTTTGGACGTTTTATAATAGGCCGTTCATAATTTTAGATTAAGCCTATCAAAATGCTTTTTTTCGTACCTTTTTTGTGTATTATCTCATGGTAATTATAATAAAAATACTTTTTTTAGATAATTATCATGAACTCCCCAATAATTGACAAAGTCCTTAAAGTCGTGAAAAATTGAATTACCAAAGCCTCTAAAATCATGAAAAATCGAATTCGTTAATCTATGTATTTTGTGATTTAAACACAATTAAATGTATCAGCTCACATCCATCCGTATTAGATATATTTGCTTTAATTTTTGATTACGAAAACATTATTCAGTTTAGTTGGGTATGTTGGCCTCAAAATCGAAATTATGTTTTTTTTAATTTTTTTATTTATTTATTGTAAGAAACAAACAGCAGTTTTATACAGGATGTTTAAAATAAAGCGGTTAAAAATGAGGTAAGCCAAAACCAGTTTCTTATGCTAATGGTTATTATGATATAATACAAAATTTTAATTGGTTATAACCATTACATGAAATTAAATTAACAAAAATATATAAATGTAAGTATATTATAAGGAAGAAAGAATAGGAAAGGGCAAGAGGCAGAGGAAAATGGGATGGGGACAGGAGATGCTCATGCTGTACCTTTTCTATAGCTGTGCATTAATTTAATTCACATTTTTGGTCGTACGCTTGACTTCGTATCGGTATTTCACAAGAGTATTATTAAGAATATCGATATTGTTAAATTGCGTGTTATATTGCGCGCATATACGGGGGATTGGAGAATTTTTTCTAAGGTTGGTTCTATACGCGGGCAAATGAAAAAAATGGTGTAGTCTGGTTGGTCTTGCAGGTATGTGAATTCTTAAATAATTTACGAGTTCAGGAGAGTCCAGGCCGTTATTCAGAATTTTGTATAAAAATATTTGATTAGATATTAATCTACGCGTTTGAAGTGGAGTAAAGTTGCAAAATTTTAAGGATTCGTTGTTATTTGCAAAGAGTAATTTGAATTTATAATTTATGTGTTTAAAAAATTTGTTTTGCACACGTTTTGTATGAAAAAGGCCCCCCAGCTCAACAATAACTCAACCATCTAAAAATAAAACATAAAATATTACAAACCATAAAATATTCATCTCAAAGTTGAATAAATTATTATACTAGGAGTGCAAATTCGCGACTTCAAATCAAAAATTAATTCCCAACGAATTAAAGTCTGGGATCCCGGCATCCTTTGTGTACCTAATAAGAGAAACGGGACGAGTAATTTAAGACCTCCGTTATAATAACGGCTGTGATTTTTTCTGGCCATTGATTCTGGAATTTCCCGGAACGTGTCTATACGAACGCCGAATTCCTGCAGGGATTACACAACAGCGGGTTATTTAATTAAGGAATTTATGATAAAAAATATTCTTTGCAGAATTTCTCGCGGTTTGGTTTGTGGTTTTAATAGAATGTCATGGTGGATATATTTTATAAATTATTGATAAAATTCGTTAACAGAATTAATTATTTACTATACATTTAAAAATTACGCGAGGAATAAAACTTTTTTATCATAAAAATGGATTACAATACAATTTTACACTGTGAACATATCAAAATGATTTAAATTAATTAAAATTTACATTCAGGCTATAGTTTGAAATAAATATTATGTGAAATGTTTTTTGAAAGTTCTTTCTTAGTTCTGCATATTGGTTACTTTGATTGGGTATGTGTATGAAATGTTTTTTTGTGAGTTCTTTCCGTGTTATAAAACATATCTGCTACTTCTGCATATTGGTTACCATCGGATTTGGTTACGTTATAAAAGGAGTTCATTAACGAATTGTTATTGACATGATTTTTTTTTTTTTACATTAACTCCACACAGGAGGCCCTGAGGAAAATAACTTCCCTCAGGGCCTATGTCATCTTTGAAGATGCTGTGTGGAGGGTCTTTTTGAGGAAAGGAAGGAGTGAACACGGGTCTTGAAGAGACCCATGTTGTAGGAAGGAGGAAACACAGAGGCCGGCAAATCGTTCGACAGCCGAGCCGTTGAACTCAAGAACGAGTCATAGAAACGACCCGTTCTCATGTGACTAATGTCAACCGTGTACAAATGTTGGGCGCGTGTTTGGCGTGTTTCCCGACTATGCACCGGTGCCGAGGGGATCAATGACGCTGGTTCCTCGGAGCACCTTCCATTGTAATACCGGTAGAACAAGGACAGTATTCCTACCTGACGCCTGTGCTTTAAAGATTGCAGTCCATCTGTTAAGATGGGAGAATCTATCAAACGGACCGCCCGTTTCTGCACAGAGTCAAGGGTTTTTTTTAGGTATTTTGGAGCTCCAGACCGGAGGTGGCTGCCAAATTCAACCGTGGGGCGCACTTGCGATTTGTACAGGGTTAGCAGTTGTGTACTGTTAAAGTATCTGCGGGCCCTGTACAGTACGCTCAGTTTCTGAGAGGCTAACTTAACTCTGGTTTGATTGTTGTAGTGAAAAATATTTTTAGTTCGTTAACTCTATTAGGAACGTGAAATGAAATTAATTGCAATAATGCAGGGCTGTCTATAAGGGAATTAATGATTTAAAAAGGAAACCAATTTTCTGTCAGACTTCTTATTATGAAACCGAATATTTTCTTTGCTTTGTTCTAAATAATATATAGGTGTGACAACAAAAATTATGGTGAGTAAGCATAGATAATTATATGATTTATAGTACAAATACATATTAGACTTGTTTAAAAGCAGCAAGAAAAACTATTGAGTGGCAGTGATCTCCGACGTCAGGAAATTTGCAGTCTTTATGTCTGTCAGTTTTTCGATCTTTGACAGGCAAAATATTTTCCAATTCAGGCGAAGCCGAATACCAGCTAATTTTCATTATATATAGTAAGTGAAAACCAATCAATTAAGTTAACGCAATGTCATTTTCGTCGTTTATTTTTATTCGTTTCCCGCATTTATACAGGTTACTTTCAATTCTGACACAAATCCAATAGATTAATTTTTAAATTTACATGCTGGCTCGTCAGTATATTATTATACTGTGTAGTATATCATCACGTATATCATATCTGTACATATACCATATAATCAATAATACATCACCAGCGTACAATATGCACACTCATTAATCAAGCACATTGATGATTGACGATTTGGTGGTTGCTATAACACAGGTGTAAGCTTTTTTTGACAGTTTTTGAGTATATTTAGGCACGATAATAATCATGCTTTGTTTATTAAGATCACATAACAGAGCGTACTTAATAAATAATACATATTAACCGAAATAAAATATAAGTAAGGTTATCAATCCACTCAAAAAAAAATTCCTTTTTTTATACATTAGCTCCACACAGAAAGCCCCGAGGAAAATAATTCCTTTCAGTGCCTAGGTCAACTTTGGGTCCAAAGGGAGGAGATGATGTTCTGGGTAGAAAAATTGTATAAGGGTGGGTAGGAATTTGTGGATTAGTGTCTCCAGAAGTGACGGACGTGTGATCACCCCCCCCCCCCCACACCGCGGTGGTGAGTTCTGCTGAGAGGTTAAAAGGTTTCCCTCAACCAGTCTCTCCCTATACGGCCTGCCACTCAACTGGTGGGCAGATTGGTCTAACCTCACCACTTGGGATGACCTACGGCAGAGGTGTTGGTTATCCAATAAATGGTTCCCTGGGCGGTGGTGGCAATACCCGTCTCCCAAATTGAATTTCGTTATATTTAGGGTTTTGCTTATTCCACTTCTATAGTTCATTGTATTAATAAACTCTTTGATCAAATCTAACTAAGTTTGCTAACTGCTGAGCAAATCTTATAATGAAAAATACAATTTTATCGCAACAATATAATTACATCTCCTAGTAACAAAAATCTGCGAGTCTTAATTTCTGATCACCCAAAGGTTTCCGACCTCAAAATCCGACGGGTGAGAAGTCTGATACATTTGTTTCTTTTTCTCAAAGGAGCAGGGTGAATTTATGTCGAGGATTAGCGCCTTAAGCGGATAGGCTCTGCGTCAGGCCATGGGGGGAGGGGGTGGTAGACATGGGGAGAGGGGCGGGGGTTACTTAAGACACGTATTTTAATACGAATTTATTATTGCATTGAAATTCTGCTCGTTGTACTACTTTAAGACAAGGAGAGACGAATATATCTTTTTAAAAGTTTTTTTTTTATGTGAGATTAAAATAAGATATTTAACTGCGTGGACATGTGATTCTATGACATTTATACGGAATTATTTTATGACTGAGGTAAAAGGGAAATAACATGTCGTTAGTCTGGAAGTACATTCCCCTCCTGTGGGATCTGGTCTATTTCTTTAAACACATATATTTAACCCCTTGATATTGAGTCGATAATCACATCACCAGAACAATTCAAGGAGTTTCTTGGGTTCTCGAGAAAAATATTGTGTTTTATGTAAAATACTATAGATTTTTATTAATTTTTATAAGAATTCCACACAAAAGTCCCAACTGCTCCCGTTTGAAGTCAATGCGGCTAGGCTATCCCTGATTGGGGAATGTTGTAAGGCTGAATGTAGAGGGGAGGGGAAAGAGGTGGGGAAGTATCTGGCTATTCAAATCTGGCCATCAAACACGCCTAATGCCATTTCAAGCAACGTTTGAATTCTAAATAGTGGTCTTACACCCGAATTCTTATAGTTTCTTCCACTCTGGAACGTGCCACAAATAAACTGTGTTGTTATTATGAATTAGTCGTGAAAAAATACAAATCAATAAAATAAAATTCATTTGCGCATGCCGGGATTAGAACCCACGATCTCGGAGGTTAATTTGATACTCGTCTTTTGGACGAACGTTCTCTCTAGGGTTAAGAAAACTTTCAATTATAAATAGCTGTATACCCCGGCCGACGGCCAGCGTGGTCCAGCGGTAAGGCTCTTGACTCGCACTCCGAAGGTCGCGGGATCGAATCCCGGCGTGGCAAATAAATTTTATCTGATTAATTTGTGTTATTTCACAATTTATTCATTTAAAATAATATATAGTAGATATATTTGCGGCACGTTCCAGAGTGGAAGATACTCTCAGTATCGCCCTGGTGTAAGACCACCATTCAAAATTGAAACGTTGCTTGAAATGGCTTTAGCCGTGTTTGGTGACCAGATCTGAATAGCCAGGTACTTCTCCACCTTCCTATTATCTATCTCCTTCCCTCCCCACTACCTTCAGCCTCAACATACCCCAATTGGGGATGCCATAGTCTCACTGGCTCCAGACGGGAGCAGTTGAGACTTTTGTGAGGTATTCATGTAAAAAAAAAAAATGTCGGGGTGGCCCGAGGAAGACATGGCACGACTGGAGATACTTGAGACGGGCCAGATAGTTTTAGTTAGACATTTTCACGAACGTTTACTTTAGGGTCAAGAAGTCTTTCGATTGTGAATGGCTAAATCTCTTTAAAGCGTTTTAAACAAAAAGAAATTAGCAACATTTGTATGTTCCCTCACCATGATCTAAACCCGCCACCTTTGAGTCAAGATCAACAAAGAGCGCTAATCTCATTCTTACTCTACTTTGACAACCTCACATGGTGTCTCCTTGCTTGCCTCTACCCAGATTTTCCAAGCCTTTTCCATGGTTATTTACAGTAAGGTTTCCCTCTAACTGAATCCTGTTAGGAAGTCAATATATTGGTATCCTGTGCAGTGTGCATAGCAACCCTCTCTGGGATTTATCTACAAAGAGTGAGAGAGGTTCAACTTTGATGGCTTCTCGAATAAGTATTAATACCAAAAAAATATTGACGTTACATTATGATTTTTCATGACGTTGTGTCTAATCACAATAGACCATTATAGTTAAAAAATAACACTTATTTGATTTATTATACGCCTGTACGGACTTTTTCAAACATGTGATTTACCTAAGTACATAAAAAAATTATAAAAGAAGTAAAATATACTATTTAAATTACATATATTAGAAGACTTAAAATATAATTTATTATTAAATATTCTAAAAATACACACACTAGAAGACAGACGTAAAATAAACGACTTAACATTTTTATTCAAAATACTTAACTCTAAATTTGACTGTTAGTTGCGAACTCCTGCTGCTCATTAACTTACGAATTCCGACGGTAACTACACGACAAAATACACTATTCTCTAGTATTCATCAGCGAAACTATATTGCCCACTCTCCGATACAACGATTTCAACTATGGGAATCAGTACTTAGGTGATGTTGACATATTTAACATAAACTTGGCGAATTTTGTTGATCTTGTAAAAAACTTATTCCAAAACTATTTCTAAACATATCTGTATTTTTGTAAACCTATGAAATTGCTGTATTTTTGTGACTTGTGTGCTTTTTATTTAATTTTATTTTCATTATTTCTTTACTTGTTTAAAAATCATCTGTCATGAATTAATTGTACTACCAAACATGTAAAAGCCCTTTGGGCGTTAAATAAATAAATAAATATATTGTTTTTACATTAACTCCATACGAGACTCCTTAGGAGGCCCTGAGTAAAATAATTTCCCTCTGGGTCTATGTCATCTTCGGGGTGCTGTGTCTAGGTACTTTTTTAGGAAAGGAAGGAGAGAAAGTTCTGGGAACTCAAAGAGTATTTGTGGTGGGTTGGAATATGGGGGTCAGTGTGTCCAGAAATGACGGACATATGAATCCATTCCTCCCACAACGGTGCAAGACGATGATCCTATAGAGTACGGCTAGAGAAGTGAAAGAGAACCCTTCAACCTTTTAAATTTATACAATCGCTCTTTGAATCGGATCGCGCATCTCACACACCCACGCATTTACAAGTTTGGCTTGAAGATCCCCACTACATAAAATAAACTACATAAAATAAATCGTAAATCTTAAACGCGGTCAATACAACTTTCACTTTTTCATTCGATGTTAATATCCCCTCATTTCACACTACCCCCGGCATTGCGTTACTTAAACCAAGGCTTAAATAAGGCCTTAGGGATGGTATTAACTTTCAAGATTTCTAATGTGGGATTAAACTGTTTGTTAGAACGGAAAATACTCGACCCTCATTCCAGTTTCACCCCCACAACTAGGGCCCACAATACGGCCTCCTTCTTAGCTGCCTTCAACCTGGAGTACTGAAGTTTATAATTATCTTTCGAACGGGGGCAAAATTCAATTTTAGTCAAAGTTACGCTAAATTTAAATTCATACGATTAGGCAAGAGTGAATTTATTAAGAGTTTAAATTATTGTGCCGTGGGCGATAATTCTTTGGATACTGACGCGAATTTGATAGATTGTAGAAAAGCGAAACTGCGACTCCACTGTAAGTTGGCGTTAAGTGCTGCAGAGCAAAGCCTAAGCAACCCTCGAAGGACCAGTCCCGAAACTACGTGATCGCTAAGTTATACGGGACGATTAAATAGCATACACTCGCAAACCTGATGGATAGTCAGTCGGTAGTTCAGATCTGCGCTTTTGGAAAATTAGATGAGCCCAGATTAAAAAAAAGGAAAATAGGACTCACCGTTGCAAATGGGGCCTTGCTGATCTCCAGTCTGTGGTGTACACTTTACAATGTTTAATTTAAAAATCGTAATACTCTTATAGCACGAGGTTATGATACATGCACCCTGTCTAAGATGTTATTTTGCACTGATCAGCAAAGCACACTGTCACCTCTCCAAAGTTGAGTACTTTCTTGCAATAATTTTTCATGATGACATTTAGGATGGAAAGATTAGGTAGGTGGGATAACTTCAGGATTTTGACATATGCTACCCACCAAGTCTGCGAATGCAATACCCAATCAATCCCATATAATAATGCGCGAACAGTTGGGTAATCTAAATTAATGTACCTATTATTTCATAGTGCTTTCAAACTCATGAAATACTAGATTATGTAGGTTTAAAAGTAAATTTAAAGCGCTTTTATAGTTTGGGGGTTGAATACTTACTTATTTTCAGTGCAATTTGGATTTTTGTCATGATTTTCATTGCCTTTTCGTGGAGTTTAAGCCATTTCTGAAAATCTTAAATAATAGCATCCTCGTTTGGTGAATAGTGAGAGGCCGAAGAAGGGGGGGAGAGAATGGTTGGAGAGTGGGCTTTTCAGACCTGATCGCAAAACATAGTTTAAACTCTTTTAACCCCGGACTGCTAGCGTTACTCAATAAGCTCATCTTTTGACAAACATTTTTTGAAGTTATTTTATTCAATTTTTTATTGTCCTTTATGTAGTAAAATATATAATGACGTGGTGTTATAAAAAATAACGTAATAACAAAAATATGTAATCTTTAATCACTGAAGATAATATTAACGACTCTCAGTCGAAAGTTTAAAACAGAAAAGGATATGTCGGTTCCAGATTCGATTCAGATTTTTTTTTCAGATTTTTCTGTTTCAATTTTTCGGTTGAGATTCGCTAATATCGTGTTAAATGATTACATATTACGATTTAAGATTCCAAAAATGGGTTTCAAGTTTTAAGTACTTACTAAAACAGGTATCTAAAATGGCATTACTTATTTGGAGGTAAATTTCACCCTTCAATACTACCTACCTAACTGGTAAAAATGCCATTTTTCTTTGACATAGTGGAGAGATAAAATATCGGTATGTCAACGATAAAAATCGAATTAAGTAGTTTTTTGGCACGAGTTGGACAAAACCATTGTGAATTTTACTCTCTCCGGACCAACTTGGTAACCTAATCGGTGTCAATATTTTTAAATTGTGCGTGTGATTCTAACTAGAACTGGAAAACATCTAAAGGGCCGCCTATGCAGCAGATGTCACTCTATAAGGATGGTGATGTCTTTGATGTACGATCACCATTGAACTAACCGTTCTAAAAAATGACGAGTTGCCAGAATGTATTTTAAAATAAAAAAAAACCTCACCGGCTAAATACAATCGCCATGCGCATTATTCTAGCTGACCGCTTTGAGATTTACGATTTATTTTATGTAGTTTATTTTATGTAGTTTATTTTATGTAGCGGGGATCTTCATGCCAAACTTGTAAATGCGTGGATGCGTGAGATGCGCGATCCGATTCAAAGATCGATTGTACACATTAAATCACTTGAAATAAAATAAAATTTTCGTCTGATCTTCACAACGGATCACTACTTGTTCACCTCCGTGATTCTTTCACCTGGATATAATGGCTTGGTTATTGAGATATTTATAAAAATACAAAGATTTTTACAAATTACTTGATTACAGAAGCATTCTTATTGTTTAAGGAAAGATTTATAAAAAATAATATTTTATGTAAGAAATCGTTTTTTTATCATTTTCATAAAGGTTTATACATTTTTACTTACTAGGTATGGTATTTTTTTAACTATTGTTCCTTTTAAAAACTTCTTTGGTTATTAACGAGTGGTTCGTATCGAACCGGTTTCACTTTAAATCACGTTTCATCGGTGCTTACAAAATATTTATTAAAATAAAATTATTTGATTGGGAGAACGAAAACTTTGTATTAAACCACTAATTTATATAAATTTACCAACCGGTTTCGCTTCTCTAGGGTAAGCATCATCAAGGTAACAATTTTAAATAAAGAAAAATACATAGGGAGGGCATCAAAATATGTATAATATGTTAAAAGAGAGACAGAATAAAAACAAAAGAAAAATGAAAAAGTGAGAAAGATAATCTTACATTTTAACAGAGTTAGATAAAATATTCAAAAGTTATAAAAGCATTGGAAATTTTTCAGTATTAAAACGGTTAAAAATAAATTTACGGTAAATTTAAATACATCAGTGGTAGGCGAAAACCGAGGAAATACAAAATCACGTGTTTTTACTGCGAAAAAAAACACATCTTGGCCTTCAAAACAATCAAGCTTTTCTCGCCCAGAAAACATAAAGTATCAGACGTATAATTTTTGCTTTAAATTACAAAGTCTTCTTTATACGAACTCCTTTTTACAATGTGGCGTAGTAAGTTCCTATGATAATGATTGGAAACATTTTAAAATTTGCGGCTGAACTTCACAAAATAAAATTAAGTATTCACGGATTTATGTGCTGACAAAAATAGGAATCGATTTTTATGCTAGAAATCAATTTAGACTTCAAGAACCTTAAAGTTATTAAAGTATTTCATTGTTATATAAGGTTTGGCGACATTTTTTTTTGCATAAACAAACAGGCGCGCTGGTGTTAAGTGAGAATTTATCGTCAACTACTTAAGCCGCCGCTACCCGAATCTCTACCGATTTCTTACATATCTCCCTTAAACATTTGAAGTTTTAAAGCTCTTAAAAAATATATGTTATTTTTAAAGATAATAATATCTAGACGTGTTCCACACCGAAACGCAAATTATATGAAATTGCCTCGGTAGAAAAATATCGCAAAGTATGCTCCGAAAATTATTATAAAAACTTTTGTTTCGGTTATTTTACAAGTTATACGTATGAAAAAATTCATAGTGTTTTTAAATGCTGTTTTAGACGCCCTGTAACGTAATTATTTTCATGGTTCTTATTCAGTCAGTACTTGCTCAGAAAGAGTATTATTAATTTCGGGTGCCGTTGGAACGATTGATAACAAATTCAAATTGCCTGGACGGTTGCTCGATTGTTTTTGAAAAAAAAAGCAGAAACGGTTGTAAGGGTGACGTCATGACATAACGATGGATTGGTCGGAAGTTTTATTTTGTAAGGAGTTTTTATACTCCTAAATGATTGTGTAAATTTGCAATATTATGCGTGTAACAGACGTGATGCCTTTACGAGACTGTTAAATAGTACCGGGTCGCGGTACACGCAGGATGTTGATTGTTTTTTCGAGGCGAGATAAACTTTTATTGTGATGATCACGAGATATCGAGTTACCTATGTAATATTACAATGTAATGGAAGTGTTTATGATGTCTGTGTGCCTGGTACCTAAGGTTGGTGTTCTTGTGCTTAGAACTGAGATTCTTGTGCCACGTACAATCCAATATCACCGAGGACAACTTTGGTGAAGACTGCAGGCACTTCTTAAATCACATTTACAGTCTAGAACTGCGGTTTATATCCTTTCAATGCTCAGAGATGGCCATCGGACGCATTGTGACGCCTTTGTGGATGGACTGGAATCTTGGATGCTTCACGGTGTCATGGGCTTGCGAAGCGGCAGTTCTGGGGCTCTTCTCCAGCTATCTGGAGCCCTTGTCGCCGAGGCTGGAAGAGGTGCTCCATATTATCTATCGCAAGCTACGAATGATCATTTGGAGTGGATTCTATTGAAATAACTGAATTATCTCTCTCTCTCTCTACATTTTTTTGAGTTTACAAAGGTATTTATGTAGATTATGTTTTGCTTGTCAATAATAACAAGTACATTTTTTTTAATGTGAGTTCTTTTATTTACATCAGATAGTAGCTTTCTTTTTATCCCACGCAGGACCCTGAGATGATGATGAGAGCTCATGCAAACGGAATTTCTCTGCGAACTGAGAAAGGTACGTGTCAGCCCCTAAGAGATTTTTCATCTATTTTAAACGAGTCGTGTTTTATTAAACATTTTCAGCAATTTTCGCTTAAATTTTATGGTTTTAAATATTAGCGCGCTCTCTCCAACATTCGTAATTACATATCTCTCCATCTTCTTCTTTCTGAGCTTTCTGGCGCCTAAAGGAGTGCGTGATTTCGCCCGTTCCAAATGTTCCACGCCGGGGTACTTCGTTTGTTTATTTCTTACATAGACAAGCCGATATCGAAATAAAACTCATAAATATGTTTCAGAGAAAAACAATAGACAAGGAGACAACATAGAGAAAGTGGCAAGTAAGTAACGGGAAGAAAAATCTGTGGAATTTCTGGGAAAATAACTAACTAACCATCACGCCGTTTCCCCGCAGGGGTAGGCCGAGAGGACGGACCGCCAAACAACTCGGTCTTGGCACTCGCTCTTTTCCTCACTCACATTCATACATCGTCCCATACATACTCTTCTATTATTCCGACTTTTGACATGGTCCGACTCAAGTATCTGATTCACTTGATCGTGCCATGTCTTCCTCGGGCGGCCCAACTTCTTCTTCTTCGACCATTCACATTTGCGTCATGTATTCTTCTTACACTACTTTCGTCGTCCAAATTTTTATTAGCGCCAACGGCATTCGGTCCTCCATTAATGGAGTTACCGGCGTTCACCCTTCTTGCAATATCCCTATCAGCCTTCCCATCTCTCGTCATGCTACCCAGACCCACAAACTCATCCACCCGATTCACAACTATATTGCATACTGTTTTCGTACCCTCTCTTTCAAACACCATGACTTTAGACTTACTTACATTCATCATTAACTCATTCTTACCGATAAAACACATGACCTATAAGCCTATAACAGCCAGGTACTATTTTAAATACCCACATGGGGTAAAAATTGCAAGGCGCATATGACGCCGTTCTATTTGTATAAGGAACATTAACTTACAAATTCAGTCAATTTAAATGATTCATCTCTTTAAGAAATATAAGAATCTAGTAAATGAAAAAATAATTAATTATTATTATTTAATTGATAAACTAACGTTTAGACAAGATTTTTATGCATAGCACAAAGGGTAACAATTATTATAAGTAATAATTATCAGCCTGAAACACTCATCTACATTGAAAAATCTTCCGAGAAAAGATACTTGCCGCCAACAGGACTTGAACCCGTGTCCTTCTGATTGCCGGTCAGCTGCTCTTGACCACTGAGCTATGGCGGCTTATCAAATACCCGCCAAATAATTCAATATGTACTAGTGTTTCATTCACTCAACAATTACTGCTTATTACATTTTTCTCGCCACCTAGCGAGGGATTTAACACTAACAATGTCTCTCTCGCAAAAATAAAGTTGGTTGTTTTCAGGTGGAAAAAATATAAAAAACAGTAATTGTTGAATGAAATACTAGTATATATTGAATTATTTGGCGGGTAAGCCGTCATAGCTCAGTGGTCAAGAGCAGCTGACCGGCAATCAGAAGGACACGGGTTCAAATCCCGTTGGAGGCAAGTATCTTTTCTCGGAAGATTTTTCAATGTAGATGAGTGTTTCAGGCTGATAATTAATGCTTATAATAATTGTTAAAAAAAATTAACTCATTCTTCATTCATACTGCGTTCATCCTAGACACGAGAGACTGTAGATCTTCCATAGTGTTAGAAATCACCAGCGTACTCATCTGGGAATGTGATACGATCTTATTAAGAATTAAAGCATAAAAAATTGAATGTTTTAAAAAAAAACATTAGTTTGACATATTTAATTTATTTGACTAAACATCATGCTTTCCCAAGTGTGGGCTAATCGGCAGTGACCTATGTCTTGGTCCTCGCTTATTGGCCCTTTCCGTCTATTATTTGGACATGTCCTTTCTCAAGCACCCATTTGATTCTCTCCCCGACCTTTCCCTTCCTCAAACTCTACGCCATGAATATTATAATATGTATTCTGATATTCCTGTCTTCTTTAGATGGGTGATGTTTTAGACCGATATAACCGTCCCGTTTTGAAAGGGACAGCGTTTAATTCAGAGCCGAACTTGTAGGTACTAGATTAATTCCGGGCCAGAAGGTCAACAAATTTGAACGCATCTTTGAAAACTTAGTAGTTTTATTTATGTCTTTATCGAAGTGAAAACTTATCACCGTTGTGATTTGAAACTGAATGAAACGAAAATAGCGACACTAAAAAAAGACAAACACATACATCTATAGGATTTAGCCCGCGAGAGAATGAGATAGTATAATCGGCCTCCTCTTAGTGCGATGCTTCGTAGCCTGCCCACTCTAGTCTACTTTCGTTTTCTGAAGGTTTCACTTCTACGGCTTGTGAATTACACGCTCTGATTTTTGGATTTATAAACATTTTTACTTTTGTTTTTCAAAAATACGCGTTTTTAAGGTTGCAACGGCGATTTTGATGGTCCATGACGAACAATGACAGTTTGAGGGCCTCCGTGGTAGAGTGGTTAAGATCCTTGGGTATGATTTCACATTTTATTCATTAAAAATAATATATAGTATCCAGAGTGGCAGATACTGTCAGTATCGTTCTGGTGAAATATCACCATTCAGAATAAAAAGTTTCTTGAAATGGCTTTAGCTGTGTGTGGTGACCAGGTTCTTCCCCACCTTCCTCTTTCCCATTTCCTTCCCTCCGCTCTACCTTCAGACTCACGACAGTCCCCAATTTTATTGGGGAAGCCATAGTCTCATTGGCTTCAGACGGTTAGGAGTATGTACATAGTTGAATCAACTCTAGTATTTTATCCATTTGATCATTAAACCGTCTCTTCCTTAGATGTACACGAATTTTTTCTACTGAAAAATGATAATTGAGAGGAAACCCGGTCGCCAAGAAATTTGAATAATAGGTATTTTATTAAACTGTTACCGTCACTGTCACTTTTGTCCGAAAGGCTGAAAATACCTAAAAAAATTATCAAAATCGAGGTTTCGTAATCTCCATTTTTCTCCACGAAAACTGAACCGATTTTAAAGTTTCTTTTACTTACTTTATTAGAAGAATATACTTTATGTCTGTTTGTTTTGCTTTAAAACGTACAGATATAGAGTATACGTTGTATTACACGTTGTCTAGTTTGTATGTTGAACGTCTGTTGAACTGTTGATGCCGTTCAAACCAGACAATTTTAATGATTTTTGAGGGTCCTTACATAAGAAGCAACTTATCAAAAAAAGCAAATCGTACCATTACGCTAATGGTTGATATCTATATTAGATTAAAAAATATTTGCTTTAGTGTCAAAATCCAGATAGGAAATTGGGGAATACGGCTGTGTGCACAAAACGCCACCAGGCTTCTTTTTAATGCGGACAATTACATTTCTGTCCAAAACTCGATTCAAAATATGTGTTTGAAAAAAATAATTTCTGGGAGTTTTTATGCTACCGCAAAGTCAGGTTAGGTTTGACGCCATACGGCATAAATCCTACTTCAACTAATTGATTTTAAAATATATTTGTTCATCCATTAATCGAATCATTGCAACCACATCATAAAATTTGAATCAAAAAGATTCCAAATAATTTAAAAACATATAATAAAAAAAATACCCACCTATATAAATTACCTACCTTTTAGAACGTTAAATTTACGGGCTCGAAGGAGGCAACTCTGCCTACATTGTTGTAATTATGACCCCTATTTTTGTAGGATTTTTTGAGTCCCTGTCTGGTACGACTTGTTATATTGATATTTTCCAAATCTTTGTCTAAGTGCTCTTTCATCCCATTTATACACATATTCTTAAATAATGTCAATTATCGTTATATTATCAAGTTTTTTCAATAAACTTCAGTGAAAATACATTTCATTACGTCGAACTTCATGGTTTCTGGTTTGTAGGTTTGTTGTTGTTGTTGATTTACATATTTTTTAACGTTTACATATTAGTGCGTAGTTTGTATTTCTTTATTTTTTTTTAAAGTTATTTCGTTGTCTATTGCGCATATTAATAAACTAAAATACAAAATAAATCTCAGAACAAAAATCTTGACTGTAGCATGGGTATATTCTAAATTTAAGAGAGGGTTTTTCGCTACATTAACTCAACACAGGAGGCCCTGAGAGAATTTCTTTCCTCAGGGCCATCAATCATCTTTGGGGATTCTGTATGGAGGGTCTTTTTAGAGAAAGGAATAATAGGAAGTTCTGGGAAGGAAAAAGGTATGAGGGGTATATAGGAATCTGGCGTTCAATCTGTTTATCCACAAGTATTCCAGATTGACTGACGAATGAATTCATCCTTCCCACTGCGGTGCGAGGCGATGGGTCGACAGAGTCCGGCAGGAGAAGCCTAGGCTAGGACCAAAGATATTCAGCTAGGACTCTCTCAACTGGTCTCTCCAGATCCGGTTTGCAATGCAGACCTAGACCTAGAGAAGACCCAGACAAACCTTACCCGGCACTCCTGCTAAGTCACCAAACGTAGCAAACCACTTGGGGTGATTTATGGCAGGGGTGACGGTACCCATACGCGCCTCTCGAATTCCAATAAGTTGTGTACAACGTTAATAAATATTAACGTTGTAAAATAATGTTCCAGGAATAACATAATATGACCAATAAATATTTTTAACATTAGATATGCATAATTTATGTATAATTTAACCACCTCATCATTCAAACAATTTTTTAGATGATGACGTTGTTCTTCCAAATAAAACTGATCAATATGCATCAAACAACAAAAATGCAGTGATTCCGGTTAGGTTAAACGCGTGTTTTCTTGGTTTAAAACAAACAATATTCACGGAGGTCGTTTAAGAGGTAGACTATTGAGAGAACTCTAGTCAATGATAAATTCAACTTTTACCACCACACTCCAAGACAATTGATAGTTCCAACGCGTTTCCTACGCTTTCCACCATAAGTCAGAACAAGAATAGGAAAAAAATATACCGAAAAAATACCATCCAAGATGATTTTATGTGGAAAAAGTGTCACGAATGGCATTTTTACAGTTGAATATTTTCGCACACATTCTGTTTACACCGCTGACATCACTCGAATAGCGCGAAATTCTCCCCCTATACATTATTGTATAAAATGTCAAAACTTTTTCAGAGCCTGCCTCCGAAAATATGCCCATTGCCTTCCCAGACGAAGCGTTATATAATATGTTAATATTTTATTCAGTTGTTAAATTTTTCCAATAAATCTTGTCTGCTGACAAGTTAATCGTTTGTTGAAAGCTCGGTGCATTTCCTGAAACACCCCTGCAAGATCCCTGAAACAAAGTGTAAGGTTTAAAAAATTGTTAAAAGAAAGATTAACGTTTATGTAAGAGTTATGTTTGGGGGATGGAACGAGGTGAAAAGAGATGGTTTCAAGGCGTATGGGGGAATAAAAGCAGATCTCCGGTTTTTCATACTTACTTGGGATGATGGTGACAAAGGAATACAAACATGTGGTTTGATGATAAAAATATTTATTTTTAGCCTAAAAGATACTAAAAATACCATTGTTACTTTATATTAAATTTGGGAGGTGGGTATAGGTACCGCCGCCCCGAGAACCATTTATTGGACAACTAAAACACATGCCACGGGGCACCCCAAGTGGTTCGCTACGTTTAGCGACATAGCAGACCCCGAGTTCATGGGGTGAGGTTTGTCTAGGCCTTGGTGGCGGATGTGTTTGCCCACGTACTGCATGGCGAGCCGGATGAGAGCGGTTGAGGGAGACCTCTTGATTTCTCCAGTCGGACTCTTTTGACCCTTTACCTTGCACCGCAGTGGGATCCATACCTGGACGCATCGACTCCAGATTCCTACCCACTCCTCATACCCCTTTCCTCCCAGAACTTCCTTTCCCTAAAAAGACCCTCCCCACAGCATTCCCAAAGATGACATAGGCCCCGAGGGAAATTGTTTTCCTCAGGGCCCCCTGTGTGGAGCTATTGTAAAAAAATAAATGTCGCAATAATGACAGTAAGATAATGACTTTAGAAGTTAATTTTCGAGTTCTGTGACAGTTCCATACCTACAAATTCTGTTATTATTTCAGTCCTGTAAATTAACTGCCCCATCATGACATTAAACACCCAGCTTTTCACGTAATGAGAACTTGTAAAAAAAAATATGAAATATTACGTATTGAAAATTCTGTGAATGCAAAATAAAAATGTATTTAGTGAAAATCAATAATTTTGGAAACATTATATACCACTTTTAAATTTTGTAATTTTATATCCAGAAAGAAATACGTTAAAATGTTATTATTCTAACTATTTTTCTTTTGGTCGCATGAATGCCGAAATTGGAAATTGAAGTAGGGGTCACGATACTCAGCAATGTATTTAAAAAGAACACAAATGCCACTCAAACGTCGCGGTCGAACAGGTTCAGATATAATGGATAAACTGTCGGGTATTGAAGAATGAACCCGTTGAAGATGTTTCATAAATGTACTAGACGTTTGTACATAAACTAAATATAATAGGGAGCTGGCCACAATGACACGCCAATGGAGTTTCGTACGCCAGTGGATTTTGGAACGCCACTGGTCTTTTAAATGAATTTACTACTTTGACAAAAAATGCTTCTAGGTATAATGGCAAAACTGATTTGAGTACTGGATTAAAATAAATATTTTTCACTTTGGAGACTGTGGGAGACTGGGGTTTTTAGGTTACTGGGATACTGGGATAGGTAAACTGAATCTAAGACTGATTAAAACACTTGAAAAGAGGTTTGAACTTGGAGACTGTTGGTATCTTGAGTTGGTATCTTTCTTCTTGGCTGATAGTTTTGAACTGACTTCCTACCGGTTTGACTTTTATTTTTATAGGGCAAACTCAGGTCGGACTTTTGGGGGACAGAACCTCCTTAATTTTTCTAAGGTACTTGTTTTAGGTAATTTCCCTGGTCGCTACGATTGGAAGTCAGCTGTGTCAAAATTATGTGTGATAGTTTTTGCCATGATCTTACCAACTTAGGATACCAAAGCCTCACATCATTTTTATTGTGTTTACAAGAAAAGGTACAAGTATACATATGTGATATAAGGTACAATTTTAAACAGTAAATATTTTTCTTAAAGTGCAACAATCACTGATAGACGTCAGTTTTTGGGTTGTTTTTGTAGCATATACTCATTTTTAGGTGATGATGTTTATTTCTTGATCCAAATTATTCCCAATTTCTCGAAATTGAGCTCCAAATTTTTCGGAACATGAATTCGCTGTCGTAAATATTTACGATTCAGATTTATCCTTTGTTCAGAATTGACCAATAGTGGCTCGGCTGGTCGCATGGTGGGGGTGACGTAAATAGACAGCCAATTCCTTGGCGTTGATCATTGCTGTCTAGACTCCCTTGTGGAAGTATTAGGTGGTTATTTAGATGTGTTTTCCAGTCCAATGAGGCTGCCGCACGTATTCATTATCAATTTCATTAATATTTTCAATTGATTAGTTAGTTAAAGGACATAATTGCGTTGTAGACAAATCATTTGGAAGGGGCACCACATGCATATTGTTCCGCTAGCCAATAGCAGCACTCCGATTGTCGTGCTCGCGGCACGGTACTCTGTGACAGCGTAAATTCCAATCTTGAATTTCCAGGGTTGTCATATGCTTTCGCGCACTCGTTCAATGCACACGTATTCCTATGACACGTTCGATATAATAAATATAAAGAAATAAAATTTAAATACATTTACTTTCTACTGAAAAATGGGCTAAATGTGGCTACTAAAAACAAATACGATAAAGATTTATAAATACACACTGTTCAGGGACATACTTGACTTACTTTAACTAGTGATCCCTGACAAAATTTCGAGTAAAAATGTCAACGATATTTTGATCTCCGGTGTCTTTTTTTCAACATTTTTTGTACAAAATCAAACTACAAATTTTTTCGTCAAAACAAGTCAATTAGCAGACTAACCGCCGAACCCCTCACCCCTTCCCCAACTGTCCAATACCTACCTATTTTTTATGTTTTTAGTTGGAAAAAATTCCAAAAATGTCACCGGGGACCAAAATTTCATTTAAATCCGTGTACCTCAATTATTATCCGGGATACTGGTTAAAGTTAGTCAAGTACATCCCTTAAAACTCTGTTTAATTTATTTTGGTGGAATTTTACCATTCGTTTGATAGTTTATCTACACGATAACTTATATTAATACTTAAACACCTTAATGCATTGATGACTGATGAGTCGAAAACTTGCCCAGAACTTATCCGATGTATAATAGTCATTCATAAGTTCGTTTACCGAAAAGAAAAACTCGGATTTTATCGGATAAAATAAATAAATCGTATATTGTTAGTTACAAAATATGTTATCCTATGGATATATAAGATATCAAGAGTGTGATGAAATCTCCACTAAATTAAAAAACATATTTATAAGAAATGCTGAAAAAATATTTACGAAAAACGTTATCAAACGAAGTAAATAATGGGTCAAAATTCTGCGGCAAATATCGAACGTTATTAATACCGCAGCGTCTGCGTGGTTGAATTTAAGAATCCGGCTTCGAACGCATGTCTGCCGCTGCGCCTTAACCGTCGCACCACGTACACATCCGTGTTCGTGGATTTTCAGACAAAGCTACCATTGTAATCTGGTTTCTAATTCAAGAATTCGTCACAAGATGTCGCCACTTTCGTCGGCAAGACGCATAGGGACGTGTCGTTCCTAGATATAAGTTCTACGAATTTGTGAATCTGGAGTATTCCGGATTTCGAAAGATTGACGGTAATACTCAGTTGTATCAAGCGGCTGTATATTACATATGACGTCATTGCCCGTCTCGGTTACTTTTTCGCGGTGACTAGCGAAATATCACTAGTGATAAAAGTGATCACTGTTTGACACGTTATCAGTGGATGGATACGAGGGACGGGCTAGTTTTGGAACCAGTCCCTATTGGATTTACAAAATGATCACCAACACTAACTGGGCGAAGCCGAACCGAAAGTCGCCCGCAGGGCCTAGCAGTAAAAACGTGCGGAAAGGGTTTTTAACTACTAGTCATAAATTAATGTATTGATAAGTTTTGCAACCCATAATATAGGCAAAGCAAAAAGTAACCATGTTTTTTTTAAGTACAATTATCACATCATTTTCTATAAATTATTTTACTCGATGGATCTCTAAAAATAATTTTTAAATATATCAGATCGATCCATTCAAAACCATCCAATTAACTCGCTCGTTCTCTTGGCTAATCCAATGAATTAGCCACAGTATTGTAGGACGTTAAACGCTGCATTGCTTCCTCTCAGTCAGAAGTCAAATGCAAGAACCTCCATTATTTCTCCTTCAGTTCTCTCGGCTGAATCTTCACGTCACACACATTAGCAAAAATACGCGTGGAGAAACACAGATGGCGTCTGACAGCCGAAGCAAGATGCTTGCGTCATCATTAATATAACAAGAAATATAATATATGTTTAGTTGTTTTACTGTACAAAACACAAACATGAATTTTGAAAGCCACTATTTTCATAATACAAAAATAGGTGTTAAAAAAACGGGAATTATTTGCCAAGAATTCAAACTACGGGATAGTCTGAGTTCTTGACAAATGAGCGCCAATTTCGAAGTAAAATATAACGTTACTAGCTGACCCGGCGACGCGTTTTTTTTGCATTAACTCCACATACGAGGCCCTGAGGAAAATAATTTCCCTCAGGGCCTATGTCATTTCAGGATTTTTTTTAGGAGAGGAAGGAATGAACATTGGTCTTGAAGAGACCCATTTTGTAGGAAGGAGGAAACATAGAGGCCGGAAAATCATTCCACAGCCGAGCTGTTGAACACAAGAACGAGTCGAAGAAACGACCCGTTCTCATGTGACAAATGTCAACCGTGTACAAATGTTGGGCACGTGTTTGGCGTGTTTCCCGACTACGCACCGGTGCCGAAAGGATCAATGACGGTAGTTCCTCGAAGCATCTTCCATTGTAATACCGGTAGAACAAGGATAGCATTCCCACCCGACGTCTGTGCTCTGAAGATTGCAATCCGTCTGTTAAGATAGGAGAATCTATTAAGCGGACCGCCCGTTTTTGCACAGAATCGAGGGTATTTTTCAGGTATTTTGGAGCTCCAGACCAGAGGTGGCTGCCAAATTCAACCGTGGGGCGCACTTGTGATTTGTACAGGGTTAGCAGTTGTATACTATTATTGCGTTGCTAAGGCTAACGAAACACAACGCTATCTACTAATTTTAAGATAGTTGAAAGTCATAACACGATTAGGGCAGTATTGTACTCGGTTATAAAATAAGTGTAATTTTGAGTCACTTGTTATATAAGGCTTAGTTGTAAGTCGTTAGTTACCAGTCTTAGTTATAAGCCACTTGTAATATATCGACCTCACCAGTATCCAAAGAAATGAACTGGCTATTTTACGCAGTGAACTTGAATCTAGATTTAAAAACGGCGAAACCAATATTACCATTAAATATGTCAACTCAACACCATAAATTGTGAATGCTCTATCAAAAAACTATCAAAATCCTACACTCTGAACCTTTATTATCAAAATGTACGTGGGCTTCGAACAAAACTAGATAACTTCAGAATTTGCATACCATCAAAAATTTGTGAAGCCGTGGTACTGACTGAAACACGGTTAGATGTTAGATCCTTCCATCCATTAAGTTTTAATTTTAATTTATACACCCATATGTTTTAATTTATATATTTGTACAGAAAACTTGAGTTCTTAACACTTAATTTTTTTATTAATTTTTGTACTTCAAAATTTGAATTTTTATTTTTATTTCTACTTTTCCTTAAAATATGAATATTTTTTTCTTTTTATTTCTCATTTATTTTAAGAATTTCTTAATTTTTATTTAATGTGTTTAATCATCTGTTATAATAAAATAGTATTTATTAAATCGTATTTAAAATATTAAATGTACGACTACCACAACACGGGCATTAGCCAAAAAAAAACAAATATCTGTAACTAATAAAAAATTTATGAAATAAAAAAAATATATATATATATATATATACGTACATGTATAGATTTAATGTATAAATGAATTGTGAAGCGCCCTTGAGGTGATTTTCTCACAAAAATGGCATTATAAAAATCATTCTACAATTATTATTATTACTTACAACGCCATTACCCAACCCTTATAACCAACGCCATCTGTAATTTTGCATTCAAATCAAATCTAGCCAGCCCGATCCCTTTACATATTATATATTTCAACAAATTAACACAAAACTTTGACAAATTATATACCTAAACCTTCCTCATAAATCACTGTATCTATTGGTGTAAACCGCATGAAAATCCGTTAAGGGCCCGCAACCCGGATTTCTGCCGATTTATTACATATTTCCCTTAAACACGGTAAGTTTTAAAGCTCTTAAAAATATATATGTTATTCTTGAAGATAATATCTAGAAACGCAAATTATATAAAATTCCCACGATAGAAAAAAATCGCAAAGTATGCTTCAAAAATTATTATAAACACGTTTGTTTCAGTTATTTTACAAGTTATATGTATGAAAAAATTCAGTGTTTCTTTAAATGCTGTTTAAGATAATGCCCGCGAGATTTTTGCTCTATTTTAAACGAGTCGTGTTTTATTAAACATTTTCGCAATTTTCGCATCGATTTTGTCGCTGTAAATGTTAGCGCTCTCCTCTAACATTCGTAATTTCGTATCTCTCCATCTTCTTCTTTTCGAGGCCGGTTGCAGAGCCTTAAATAGTTTTTGAGTTTATCGTGAACAGACTGGCAGATAGACGCGGAGGTCGATTTTAATTTGTAATATGTAGAAATGTAGAGAAGAAGACGGGTAGGTAATTTAGCGCTTGTTTGAATTGTTATCAGTTACAATTTTGAAAATATTTACGTAAATTCAAAGCAAATATGATTTCATAGAACCAGATTTCACAGAGGACTAACTCATAGCACCGACAACTGATATTTTCTGACTTTGTGATATTTTCATAATTTTATTGAAAACCAATGGTCAAATAAAAATAGTTGAAGCGCTACGTATATAAGGGTGATAAAGTTTCCCCTTATTTGTTTTACTTCATTGCTCGCGTGATATGCACTTCTATCTATGTAAATATGAATGTTTCTTTGTTTTTCCTTTATTATTTCCTATACAATTCTTCCGATTGCGATGAAACCATGATGAGTTGTTGTGCGCACATCCGCGCAGATACCTATGTATAATAGTAAGTTACGGCATTATTTTTATTATAGAATAATGAAATAATTTTACTTTGTATAAACCACTTATTTGATGTGCAAATCCGACCAGTTTCGGAACAAACGTTCCTTCGTCAGGGAAAGCTTATACTAACGTTTGTTCCGAAACCGGTCGGATTTGCACATCAAATAAGTGGTTTATACAAAGTAAAATTATTTCATTATTCTATAATGGATAACCACAAAGTAATAGCTACATTCAAAAATATATTATTTTTATTAGCTTAAAACGGCTTTGGCCGTATTTGGTGACCAGAACTTAATAGCCTGATACTTCCACACCTTCCTCTTCTCCATTTCCTTCTCCTTCCGTCCTCTTTCAGTCCCAAAATGCCCCAGACAGTTTAGAGCAGTTGGGACTCTTGTGCGGTTTCACATTAAAAATACCTATGTACAATGTGTGTATGAATATTAAACCGAGATGAGTGGAGGAAGACTCTTGAGGAGGCCAAGACCCACCAGGGGTTGTAGAGCCAGTAGTGATGATGATGACAATGTATACCCATTTCTTAGAGGTATAACTAGTAACTTCTTAATGTTAAGATTTATTACTAATGGCTCAAAACTAATGTTTATAACTAGTGACGTACAACTAGAATTTGTGGATAACTAAAAATGTATGACAGTTTAATATGCTCCTCGTGATACACCCAAAACGGATTTGTTGTAGATTGTAAATCTTTGTTAATAAAATAAAATGAAACCAGAAAAAGTAAATTTTTGAAATGAGGTCAAAAGTTAAACAATAGTTTTAATTCGACCTATATCAGTATTATCAAATATCTCAAAAATTTTTGAAAAATTTTATTGGAATTAATAATATACTGAGTGACCAACAATTTGGTTTTCGCGCAAAAATAACCACACAGGACGCAATCATAGATTTAACAACAAAAATACATCAAGCACTAGACAAAGGAAAAAAATCTCTTGCAATTTTCATAGACCTAAGGAAAGCCTTTGACAGCATAAGTCACAAAAAATTACTATACAAGCTTAACGAAATCGGAATTATAGATAACGCTAACACATGGATAGAAAGTTTCCTGAACTCTAGAATTCAATATGTAAAAATAAAAAACATTCTTAGTGAACCGAGTACAAGCGACTTTGGAATACCGCAAGGCACGATTTTGGGCCCTCTTCTATTCATCTTGTATGTTAATAATATCTTTGAATTACCAATAACAGGAAAACTTGTTTCATATGCAGATGATACTGCAATTATATTCCAAGCAAATTCATGGAATGAACTTGAAATAACTGCTAATCATGATATTAATATCTTGAAAGAATGGTTTGACGAAAATTTATTAACATTAAACATTGAAAAAACCTATTATATACCTTTTAGTATAAATAACAAAAAATCTCCTCCTATCGCCTTAAATATTAAAATTCATTCAAAAAAATGCACCACTAAAATATTATCATGCCAAAATAATGACTGTCTATTCATAGCAAATAAAAAAGAAATAAAATATTTGGGTGTAATAATAGATAGTAACCTTAAGTGGAAGACTCAAATTACCAATACTATAAATAGATTAACACTAGAAAGACCGGGTACTGCTCTATACCTATAAAGACCACGACCGTCACTTTGACGGCTGATCATTTATTTTCAAATTGAGAGGCGGATATGGGTACCGCTGCCCCGGGAACCATTTATTGCATAACCTACACCTCTGCCATAGGACATTCCAAGTGGTTCGCTACGTTAAGTGACTTAGCAGGGGTGTCCGGGTTCATTGTGTAAGTTTTGTCTGGGTCTAGGTGTCGAAAACGTTTGCCCACCTACTGCGTAGCGGACCGGGTCGGGAGACACTTGTTGAGGGAGACACTTATCTTATCCTCTCCAGCAGGACCTTTCTCGTCCCGTCACCTTGCACCGCAGTGGGAGGGATGGATTCATTCGTCCGTCACTTCTGGATATATTTACGAATTTTTCCTACTCATCTCTCACACTTTTTTCCTTCCGAGAACTTCCTCTCCTTCCTTTTCCTAAAAACACCAATGCACACATAAATGCACACAGCATCCCCAAAGATGACATAGGCCCTGAGAGTTTTTTTCCTAGGGACTTCCTGGAAAAAACATGTGAGTAAAAAAGGCTGTAATTTTAGTACAAGCATGTTTTATGTTTATGCAATATTGAATTGTTACGTTTTTTTTATAAAATCGAATGCACTCTCTGCAAACGGGTTTCTTACAATTATCACACGTGTCATTTAATTGGTTTTTATTATATTTTTTATTAATTTTGGCACTGTCGTCTTTCAGAAGTTTTATTTTCCGGTTTCTTTTCTTTTGCGTTTATATTAGCTCCACAACAAAGCTCTAATTCCCCTCAGGGCATTTGTCATCTTTTGGAATGCTGTGTGGAGGGTACCTATAGGGATAGGAAGAAGAATAGGTTCTGGGAAGGAAATGATGTGAGGGGTGGGAGGGAAACTGGGGTTCAGTGTGTTCAAGAGTAGCGGACGTATGAATTTGTCTCCACCACTGCGGTGCAAGGCAATGTTCTGAGAGTCCTGCTGGCGAGGGCAAAAGATCACCCTCAACCGTTTTCTGCTGAACTGGTCTGGCATGCAATTGTTTGGCAGACGCATCCGCTGCCAAGATCCGGACATACCTAACCCCATGAACCCGGGCACCCCTGCTAAGTCACAAAACATAGCAAACCTCTTGGGGTGACCTATGGCAGACGTGTTGGTTATCCAATAAATGATTCTGTCAGTTTTTCAGAAGCAAACGCAGCTGGATCAACTCTGGTATTTGTATACTCTGCCCTTCTCCAACAAGCCATAAAATAAATTTGGGCGAGAGATATATTTTTGGGGTATTTTTGTAAATTATGTGACAGTAACCAATCAACATACAGATCGAGTTCGAATAATACGCGATACCGAAAGAAAGAGACAGACATAATAGTACTATCATAAACGAGGAGGAATGGGTATGTTGTTAACTTGGGTAAAGAAGGTTGTAAACAAACTCCGCATTATGGCCCAAACCGTCACATTGACGGCGGCGGTCTTTGTAGGTATAAGTCAATATATCTCAAAAAGTAATTAAGACACGTACCTGTTTTTTTCACCATAGTTGTTAAACCATAAATCATGAAATGTGAAAAAAAATTACACCAATACAATAATTATTAAGCATTATATCGTAACTTTACTTCGGCCTGCCGTCAAAATGAAGGCTCCGGTCTTTCTAGTGTTAAGAAAACTTATATACATATTTATTAATTGAAGAAATATACTTAACTTAAAAATTCTTAAAAATATATACTATGCTCTAGCCCATTTGATAATACAATACGGTATTGTTGCATGGGGAGGAGCTTACAAAACCTCAATTTTACCGTTGGAAATTACTCAAAGATTAATAATCAAAATTATTACTAAGAAACCATCAGATTATTCAACCTCTCAACTTTTTCAAGACTTTCAAGTCCCACCTCTAAAAAATACATACATAAAAAATACACTGCTTCAAATACACAAAGACTATTCTAATAAGTTGCACCACGCCATGGTCCGCGTTGAGAGCAATAGGCAAAACACAGTGGGTCGCTTGTGTACGCCATTAATGCATACCAGTTTTGCACAACACTACTACACGTACAATGGAGTGGTGTGGTTTAATCAACTAGCAATAGAGCTGAGATTAGAACCTGACTACAATAAATTCAAAAATAAATTAAACAATAATATCTTAAATAATTTAGCCACTTAGAACCGCATTAACCCTTAATTAACAATACTTATTCAAAAAATTATTTTATATTATTATTTTTTTTTTTAAATATTATTTTATTTTTTTTACACATTCGATTTATGTGAGTACGTAAATATAATGTATGTGTTATAATTTTTAATTTTAATTTTTTTTATTAAAAAAATATTTATATATTTTTCTCTTCCCTTTACATACGAGTAGTTACACTCTCGTAAAGGTTATATATTATATACATATATATGTTTGTACTGTTTCTAATCAATGTTGCATGTTAGTATTTAATGATTTGAGTTTAATCCGTTTGTAACCTGAAAATGTAATTACTCATGATTATATTACATGTATATGTATATAAAAACAAATAAAAAAAAATAAAAAAAAATTCACATTTTGTCGGCTTAGTTCTAAATTTTCCAAATTACCATTTTAGTTTTTCTTCAATCTCCACTTTAAAATTAAAAATAAAGCAAGAAAAATGATAGTTAATCACAACTAAGAATTATTTACGTAAATAGCTTTATCTTAAACTGCTATCATAATTTCATAATTTTTCACTGAAATAATGAAAGAAAACCTTCTCCTCCTGTAAAATTTTCTAATGATCATTTGGACAATTAAGAACTAAGGTGACGATTTATTAAAAAAAAATCAGCGTAACATCAAACGAAACGCACACAGAATTATTTATTTATTAAATGACTTACATCCAATTTACAATGAAATAACACGAATTTAAAAAAGTGTAAATTATAAGATTAAAGGATGATAAATGAAAGCAAAGATAAAATCAGAGATAAATGTAAGAAAATAGAAGACAAGAAAATAAACTTGACAAGTCTCTTAGCTAGAAATCAAAATATTTAGTTTTAAAATATCGCCAATTATTTAGCGACCAACTAAATTTATTTAGAATTTATACTTGCACTAAAAAAGTTAAGGTCTTGACTTCAGTTGAATAATCTACACATTCTAGACAGAGGTGAATAATATAAATTAACAATAATTATATTATCATTTAATGTGACGCCTTGCAACAAGATCAAAGAAACATGCATACAAACAAATGTGTTTGCTATAATTTTTCTTCTTTCATCATCATCATCTTCTTCCCCTTATCCTACTCGGGTCGGGGACCCATTGCATCGACAAGGATCCTCCATATGTCCCTGTCTTGTGCTGATTGTACGGCCTCTGTCCACGGTAGCCCCATTATCTCCTCACACAGTTTCTGGAGTTGCCTCGCCCAACTGTGTCTGGGGCGGCCCACTGGACGTCTACCCTCTGGAATCGCACTCAGTATCTTCCTCGGAATTCGGTCATCAGACATTCTTAGTACATGCCCAAGCCACTTCAGTTGCGATTTTTCTACGAAGAGTAGCAGTGCTTCAATGTTTAGATCATCTCGGATCGTGGAGTTTCTTATATGATCCCATTTCGTAACCCCTGCCACTCCTCTCAAGTACCTCATTTCGGCAGTTTGGACTCTAGAGCGTGTTCGTTCATTAAGCATCCATGTCTGGTGGCCGAAAGTGGGCGTCGGGCGGTATACCGTTTTAAACACTGCATCTTTGTTTTGATGCTCAGCTCGGCTTTCCTTATCACTGAGCTGTAGAGAGGACGCAATACACTGCTTGCCGCACTTCTTCTTTGATGAAAATAATTGCATTCTTCATAAAATATTTCCACAATTTTTCCCTTTGCGCGCACCGGCCGCTAACTTAAAATGGAATGTTTGGAAAATAAAAATACTTTGGAATAAACGAATGCACGTGTTGCAACGATGCTAAATAATTCCGGCAGCTGAGACCAAATTTCCACGTAGCGAGTCCGCTATATTGCATTGGTTCAACATATTGTCCTCACGTTATTGTCCTAGTAAAAAACAGCTATTAGACTCCGCACAGAAAGTCGTTATGTTAAACTTATGGTCAGAGTAAATAAACATCTATTAACCCGATATTATGTGAGATTTTCTCGACTAAACTTCGTTGTCTTGATTAATTTTTGGATTATGCTTTCTCCTTATTTAGCCAACTTTTCGGACAGCGTTACAGTGTCCATCATCAGGATAATTGTGTAGATTGTGATGAAGTGTGTGTTTATGTATGTAGAAGAAGTAATTCCGAGTTGTGCGCGTTAATCCCTTTACGACCGTTATTTCAGCATACCTGACAATTCAACAAGTTTTCTGCATTTAGTTTTGGTGTAGCTGTCTACTGCCGAATACAATGACTCCAACGTCATCTTCAGGGAAGCTGTTATATATTTATATTTTAAAACACCGCCCGAAATTTCATCTGCTTGTAGCGAGTAGAATCTAATTAGCTAAAAGATTTTCTTATGCAATTTTAAAAGCTTTAAATTCTGTTGCAAGGAATATAGATATTCTGAAATATTATCTAAATTATCATAATATCCACGTTCATTCGAAAAGTAAGCGATTCCTCTTATAATACCTGGTGTACTCGTCTTGATTTCCTGTGAGTCATACATTTCCGGCTTCCTCATATGTTTCATAAATCTTTCATATTTACATACTCGGAACCGTAACTATCCTCTAACGATACCGTTTTAGAGCCACTGGAAAATTACACAGAAACATTTAGATAAATATATCATTACTGACTATTATTAAAAACTTTTTCCTAGGTTCTTTGAAACAATAATCTAAGTTGTTAACCATTATGTTACAGAGTTCTTGATAAGTGAAGAAAAAGTAACCTTTTTTACAACAATTTCTCCCTAGTGTGGTAATCTAAAAAAAAATTGCTAAAAATTTGTTTTGTGTTATGCATTCGTTAATCTTTCGGGATTGCTGGAAAGAATATTTTTTAGAAAAAAAACCTTTGGAATAACCTTATCTTCTATAATATAAAAATGAATCGCTAAATTTGTTGGTAAGCGCAAATCACGAGAGCGCCTCAACCGATTTCGCTAATTCTTTTTTTAGAATATTCCTTGAAGTTCGAGGATGGTTCTTACGGAGAGATAAATTAAGAAAATTAGATAATAACAGAAAACATCGCACGTTTGACAGTTCGCGTGTTAGAGAATGACATTTTGCAAAACAATGAATGATTGTTCAATCAGGATTCTATTTTTGAAAAGTTGAAAAATTTATTTAAAGTAGGTAATATTTTGAATCGAATCAAGAATTTCAGATATTTTAAATAGGTACCTATGTTTGGTACCAAATTTTATATACATGAAAAATGGAAATTTGAATAAAAATTGTAAAAGGTGGCACGCGGGCTGTTTAAAAACTGAATGTACTGGGATTGAATATATGGAACGTGGGTGGAGGGTTGGCGGGACGAGGGAGCGGGAAAGGGAGGAGGGAAGGCGGGGAAGGTGGAAGGGGAACGCGGGAGGAGAAGGGGGCGTGTGAGGGGGAGGGGAACTCGGGAGGGGGGTTCGCGGGACGGGGAAGGGGGGTGGAGTGGAGTGGGGAGAGGGAAGGTGGAGGTGACGGAGTGGGAACGCGAGAGGGGAAGAGGACGCAGGAGAAGAAGGGGAACGAGACGAATGGGAAAGGACACTCAGGGAGAGACAATTTATTTATTAAATGGCATAGCAACGCATGCCGGGACCAGCTAGTTTACTATAAAAGAAAATTCTGCATTTAAATTACTATTACGTAAAACGAATATGACGACAGCCAATTACAACAATTTCTGTCCATATTTATTTTGGTATGTTGGTTTTGACATTATAACATAACGAAGGGCTTGAAACATTATTACCATTTAATCTATACGTACGAGGTAGGCTCTAGTTTGAAGGAATTCTGGAAATAAAATAACATTTTTAGACATGTTTTTTACATTAGCTCCGCGTAGGAGGCTCATAAGGAAAATAAAATTGCTATAAATATGCTCCGTGGAGGGAGAGAAGAAATTATTGTAAACGGCTGTCAAACCATGCGATGAAAGCAAATTTTCATTTAACATGATTTTAATTTTGAATGCAGTATTTTCAATCGCTTCTAATGCAAATAGTTGTCTTTTATAGTAATTAAGGTGAATCAAAAGGTTTTTTCTAAACAATATATTCGTAAAAAAGATATGTCCAGCGATCCGAAAGTTTACCATTATTGTTTTACCTTATTTAAACCAAACCATGTTATTACTCTGTATCTTGTAACAATTTTTAAACCAAAGTATTTTTCCAAAATAAAATTACAAACTGACATTTTTTTCAAGGAATCTCGTTCAGTACCTCATTCTAATTAGAAATCCAAATTATCATTAGATAGACATCTCCCAAGAAAATGGTTTTTTGATTCCGTGCTCAAGGCTCGCGGTTATACTGCAAAATTGAAGATTTTTTACAAATGTATTGTTTGATTGGTATGATTTTAGATTTTCACGGCCAAAGGTATTTTAGTTATTTGTTTTTGGGGTGTTATGCCTCCTTCTTTAGCCAAAGTTTCGGACGGCGTTACAGTGTCCAAAACGTTGGCTAAAGAAGGAGGTAGCGCAACACGGCATAACACCCAAAAAACAAATAACAAAAATACTTTTGGCGGTGAAAATCTAAAATCATATCTATTGTATTATTGTTTGCTGAAAAAAAAAATTAGAAACCACCCGAATAACATTGTTTTAGTATTGAGAATTAAATATCTTACAGCATTTTCAAAACAGCATTATTAACATTTTAAAATTAAAAAAAACATCAGAATAAACTCGTCTAAAAAACACAATTGTAAAGTCGAAACACGTTCGCTTTGCTGACTGGGTAGGGTAGGGTAGAAGAACAGAGGCTAGCAAGTACTGGGTTGTGGGTAGGTACTCGTACTAGGGTACAGAACGCCTGTCCTATATAATACAACAGTCCGCCGCAAACAATGGGAACACAATGTGTCATATCAAATGCTTGGCCGTCAGCGGCAGAAACCGTCCTCGACTCGATACACCCCCGGCGGCGCGCGCCCGGTGCACCCCGCCAGCCAACCCTTCGTAACTCGGATAAATGTACACTATTATTCTTGTGGGCAGACGTGGGGAAAATATTTCGTCGATATACCAATTTCAATGTTCAGGTTTTTGTCCTTTGTTGTAAGAGAAGACAAAATTATTTTCTCAAAATGTGTGCAATTAATGTGCATGCGTAACACGAGTACCTACAACCGTTACCCGAAATTTGGTCCTCCGGCAGTAGCCCCTCGAAATTATATACTTTTTGTTCATTATTTACCAATTTCAAACCCAAAATCGACTTCAAAAATACCTTTAATAATAACTTGGTATGAATGTTATATATATTTTTTTTTATTTTTTTATAATTTTATTTTAACTACCACTGTTATCCAAATAATATAATACCCACACACAGGCTTCGCCTTTGTGGGATTTTTTTTTGTTACTTACATTTTTTGTTATTATGTATTTACCTGTAAGTAAATGTACCAAAAAAACTTTGCTAATAAAAAAAAAAAAAAAAAAAAAAAATGTCAAACGAATTTATTTAGTTACTTCTTCGAACTTTGCAAAATAACTTTGTGGTATCATTTTTCATATAATGAATAAAAAATCAATTTATTTAGAATCGATTAGTCGATTTTTTTAACTTAAATGCGTTTAACCAGCCAGCGGACGAAAATCCACATTTCGTCGAAAGTTGTTCTTACGATCGTGCAGGGCGGTTACAATGAGAAAGATTAATTACTCTCCGTACCAGCTTTTTAAAAATTATAACTCAATATCGAATTTATTTCAATCCAAATTAGCTTTAATTTATGCCTTCATCCAAAAATGCTGAAAGGCGTGATGATAAAACTATTAAAATAATGTACTTTTTGTAATAATTTTTTGATTATAAGTATTTATCATTTTTCAATAATGTCTAAATTTAATAAGAATGTTAAAAAAAATCTGAAATATATTAGTTTTGGAAGTGCGCAAATAAATACACAACTCGACCCATTTTCGTCAAGAAAAACATGTACGTACATATTTTTTAATGATTTTATTGAAACTAAAATTAAAATTCTAAAACATGCGTTTGCTAGATAATGTATTGATTTATTTTACTGCATGATTATATTATTTGAAATGGGTGTAGATTAATACAAAATCTTTTTTGAATATTTAACAAATCTGCCAACGACCTATGGAATAACCTTATTATACTAAAAATTAAAAAAATTTCTCAAAATTTATTACATGCGAATGCTAGATAAAAGAACAGTCTTTCGAAATCCATTTATAATTTTTTGTGGAAAATAGTCAACACGTCTAAAATCTGATTTGAAAATGACATATTTCTGGTTTTCTCTGGTAATGCCCTCTTAACGTATTGTATCGAATGTCCACGAGTTTATATATTACTAGCTGACCCGGCGAACTTCTTACCGCCTCAGAATCAATAACTGTTGTGTTAACTTATTAGCTGAATTAAATTCAGTTTTTTTATTAAGTTAAAAATGTTTTGTTTTTGTCAGTATCAGAGATGGCCTTGTATACGGATTAATATGTTTTGTGATTTTCTTACTTTTCCACTTACTTGCGTATCATTTTCTTTATTCGTGTGAGGGAGATTTATTATAATAATTGTATTTTTCCTTTGGAGGGGCGCAGACATACGTTCACCGTTTGTCTCATTTTCGACTTTTGACATTTAGTGTGTGAGAAAGAGGGGCAGCATTAAATGTTTAAGAACAAAACCAAAACAATCAGCGCATTGACATTTGACGTTTTTGAATTCACTCACTATTCAATATTATAATTATCACAATATTGCTGCAGCTCTTTCAAAAGATGAGAAATCGTTCCATACAAATGTATAAGAGGAAAATAATTTTAGTTTTAATAGCTATTCTGCTATTTGGGGCGGAGACAAATCCAACAAATCAAAGATCGTACAAAATCGGTCCAGCCGTTATCGAGTTATAAATGGTGTAACTAACCCGACTTTGTTGTATATATTAAGATATATTAGGATGTTGTGTATTGAGTATCCACGTTGTTTTAGTTTCTTTTAGTAGATGTCGATTAGTTTTAACTTCTGCCATATCCCATTAGATAGCACCTGAATGAGTATTGTTGAAGATATTGTCATCTATCGCCGTTCGTGCGTTAAAGTGAAATGATATAATTGTAAGTTTTGAAAAATCAAATTCGTTAGAATGAAGATCCAAATTCTAGTAGATTTTTTTCATTTCGAAACCATTCATTATATAAACAACACTTCTGCCATAGTTCGCTCTAAGTGGTTCGCTACATTTTATTTCTACAGGTCTTGGTGGCGGATGCACGACGTCACGTACGATCTCTAGATGAGACTGAAATACTGACTGGGGACACCTTTTGCTTTTCCAGCTGGATTCTCTCGAATCCTCACCTTACACCACAGTAGTAGGGTCACTCCTGGATGCACTGACCCCCAGATTTCTACCCTCTATCATGCACATTCTTTTCATAGGTCTTCCTGTCCTTCTTTTCTCAAAAAGATTCTCAATACAGCACGTCCAAAGATGATCTAGGCCATGAGGGAAATTATTTCGTGGAGTTAATGTAAAAAAACGTAGGGAAGTTGCAAGTTTAGGAATTGTTGATGGCGTCTTCTTACGCTACAAGTTTTGCCTAGCGGTGAGTTTTTTTGTAACATTATCTCCACACAGGAGTACCTGAGATAAAAATGTCTCACAAGGCCTACGTCATCTCTGGGGATGCTGTGTGGAGAGTCTTTTTAGGGAAAGGAAAGAGAGGGTGTTCTGTGGTAAGGAAAAAGGGATAAGTGGTGGTTAGTAACCTTGAATTTAATGAGTTCGGGTGTGACTGACGTGTCAATCCATCCCTCCCATTGCGGAACAAGGCGATTTTCAGAGAGAGTTGTGCTGGAGAGATCATAGGGTTTTCCTCAACCAGTCTCTCTCGATCCGACTACGCCATACAATAGATGGGCAAACGCACGCACCGCTAAGACTTAGACAAACTACACTGTGAACGAGAGCACCCCTTAAATTACCAAATGTAACAAACGGTGCCATGCCAATACATTAAACGCCACGAAAAAATGCATTCTCTCAAACCCATTTAACCAATTTTTTAATATATTTTTTACATCTTTTTTAATGACTTTTCAAATGAGGTTCTGAGTTGATTTCATTCTGAGGAGTCCGGTCACCATAGCAAACCACTTGGGGTGACCTATGCAATAATAAGGATACGGTATGTAGGTGTGTTGAATATCCAATAAATGGCCTTTATTACAAACTAGCGGATTCTCGGCATGCGTTTCTATGCCATTTAATAAAGAAATTGTTTCTCCCTGCGTGTCCTTTCCCATTCGTCCCGTTCCCCTTCCGCCTCCCTTTCCTCTCCCGCGTCTCCTTCCACCTTCCCGCGTTCCCACACAGCCTTCCCTCTCCCCACTTCCCTCATCTGCTTCCACCCTCCCGCATTCCATTAATTTAGTCCCGGTACATTCAGTTTTCAAACAGCCCGCGCGCCACCTATTGCAATTTTTTATACAAATTTCGTAATGCCAGAGCTCACCAGTAGTTTTATACAAACCTTTTCCTGACCATAACAAACACAACAAAAAAGAATTATCCAATTTGGTGCAGTCGTTCGGAAGTTATGCGCGTACATACATTTCGGCGATTCATTTTTATTTATAAAAATAAAATAAAGAAGATACTTAAAAAAATAACAGCGATTCCTTACCAACTTATCAAAATCTGACCCTGCAATCTGACCGTTCCGCTTGGTTAATGCAGCATTATTAAATTTTTCATTTATTTCAAAAACAATTATCCATCTTGATTCATGATACCGATTCGCACTCGATAAAGTCGAGAGCAACGAGGCTATCAATTTATTGAACAACCACAATCAATGGTCACCAATGCGTTTCAGTAATGGGATAATTACAATTGGATCCGATTCTGAATTAAATGGAGACTCATTCAACTTGAATTGCTGATACTCGATATATTGAATAAAGTGGATTAATGCGCGTTCGGGTTGAATATAATTACTCCGCAGCCGAATTGCGACGGATATTAAATTTGTGCATTACCTGCACAAGATACAGCCGAAAATAGTATGTTTATTTGCTAATAATAGTACGAATTACAAATAATAATAATACGTTACAAATTACCTTACCATTGCAACAATACGGGATCAAACACTTAATTAAATTCCACAATGAGTCTTCTGCATATACTTGGTAATAAATATGTTGCTGATGATGCTATTGACCGGTCAGTGGTTGAGTGGGCATAGCGCTTGGGTCCCACCCGAGCGTCGCATGTTCGATTCCTTGACTGGCTAAGTCCTCCATCACAACACAAGCAACATTTTCAGCTTTCTGTGGTGATAGTACGAGATTTTCGAACATTGTTGAGTTATTCGTAATTCGTAACCCGGGAATGTTTGTCTTTCTTTAAAAAAAAAACAAATTTAAAGAATATCCTTCTGGCTCTACATATAGGCCTCCTACAGAGCCTATAGAGCCAGGAGGATATGCTCTATAGGCCTCCTCTTTGTGCCGTGCTTCGTAGAATAAAATATAAAATAATTGATGTGAAAGCTTCTTTAGCACCGTTGTGGTTTGAAACTTGATGTAACCAAAAATAGCGCCACTAAAAAAAGACATGTACATACATACATCTAAAGGATTTAACCTGCGAGAGAGAGAGATAGTACCTATAATCGGTCTCCTCATTTATTTGTTTATTTATTTATTACTCTTGTCTACCTTAGTTTTCTGAACATTTCACTTCTACTGCGTGTGAATTGCACACTCTGATTTTTTTTTACTATAATACATTCAATTTCAATTTTTAGGCCATATCTTAGACCGACTTTAATCCAATTTAATTAAAATTCGTGGGTGTGCGTGAGTGCCACCAAAAGTTGATATAAAGCAATGTCATCGACGAGTCTATTTACTGAGTTTCAGTTTGATCAGATGTAGGGAAGTAGGTTGATTTCCACTTCTAAGATTTGCATTCATTCAAGAAAACAAAATCGAAATTCGAATAGATGTTTGTTTAATAGGGAATAATCAGACCAAACCGGAATATGTAATTTTTAAATAAAATTTTAGACTTAACTTTTTTCCACAAAAAATCATAAATTGATTTCGAAAGACTGTTCTTTTATTTAGAAAGGCTATGTTTTAAATTTTGAGAAAATATGTGCATTTTTAGAACAATAAGGTTTTACCGTAGGTCTTTGGCAGATTTGTTAAATTTTAAAACAATTTTTTTTGTTATACAACATACATTTCAAAATAAATCTATACATACAGAATGTTAATTTTAGTTCAAATAAAATAAAAAAAAGATCCGCCCCCTAGTTTGGTGATGAAAACACTTGTGTTGTCTATTTATTTACGGTCTTACAAACTAACGTATTTGAAAAAAAAAACTTTATTATTTTGCTTAGATATTATTGAAAAATTAAAAATACTTATGATAAAAAAATAATTACAAAAAGTACATAATTTTGATAGTTTTATCATCACAAGTTTGAGCATTTTTGAATGAAGGTATTTATCAATGCGAATTTTGATTGAAATAAAATCGATATTGAGTTATTATGTTTAAATGCTGGTATGGAGAATAAATAATCTTTCTCATCGGAATTACCATATACAGTTGCAAGCAAAGATATTGAAATATAAGGTTGCAAGGGAACGATCGCAAGATCATCGTTTGACGAAATTTAAATTCTCGGCCGCTGGCTCTTAATAGGGAAAAATCGCACTGTCAAATTTTCAATTTAATAACCAATAATAATAATAATAAATTTGGACAACTTATATAGCGCTGTTTTTGCGAAAAATCGCCTCAAGAGCGCTGGCACAGGTTACCCCAAGTGGATCGCCACGTTTGTGACTTAGCAGGGATGTCCGTGTTCAGGGCGTGAGATTCGTCTAGGCCTTGGTGGCGAATGCGTTTACCCACCTGCTGCGTGGCGGGCCGGATCGGAAAAGGTTGAAGAAGATCTTTATACCTCTCCAGCTGAAATCTTTCGATCCATCGCCTTGCACCGCAGTGAAAGTGATGGCTTAATACATCCGTCACTCCTGGTCACGTTTACCCCAGATTTCTACCCACTTCTCATACCTTTTTCTTTCTCAGAACTTCGTCTTCTTCCCGTTCAGCATACAGCATCCCCAATGTCCGGAGGAAATTTGTTTTCCTCAGGGTCTTTTGTGTAGAGTTGTTTCTAAAAGAAATGAGGTATTCAAATTTGAAAGCAGAGATTTTAATAACTTATTATTTATTCGCCAAACAATAAAAATTGGGATTTCATTTTGATAACAACGGACTTTAAATAAATATTTAGCATTCATTAATTATAATTACTTAACATAAACACATATTTCAATAAAAATGAGTACGCTACCTACGGTATTTACAATTATACTGATCAGTTTTTACTGGTTTTTACTGATACTTTCGAATGACTGCACCAAATTGGATAATTCTTTTTTTTTGTGTGTTAGTTATGGTTAGTCAAGTGGTTCGCTACGTTTGGTGATTTAGCAGGGGTGCCCGGGTTCATGGGGTGAGGTATGTCTAGGTCTTGGAGGCGGATGACCAGGACACACTGAACTTCAGATGTCTACCCACTCCTTAACCTTTTTCCTTCCCAGAACTCTCCTCTCCTTCCTTTCCTTAAACAAACCCCTCCACACAGCATCCCCAAAGACGACATAGGCTCTGGAGGAAATAATTTTTCTCAGGGCCTCCTGTGTGGAGCTCATGTTAAAAAAAAGAAGTTATTATAAGGACAAGGTTTTTATAAAACTTCCGGTGAGCTCTGATGAAATTTGTATAAAATAAAATATAACTGCTAACTCACCACACGTAGCGAACCACTTATCAAATAAATGGTTCCCGGGGCGGCGGTACTGCAAATTGATGTGTGTAAAATGAATTATTGATCGTAACTCCTTGTATTGTGAAATCAGTGATTGACATTTTAACATGACGTCAATAGTTCTTTAGTCAATGGTGCACCGAGGTATTGTTCTTAATTGAATGATGGGTGCGCCGGAAAATGCAGATATTTGAATGCAATTCCAGCACTTTGCAGGTACTGACTAAACATCTATTACAAGAATGATAACAATTCACGTGAAAATCAGTGAATCGCTGCGCTGAGCGATGGAGCTATCGATGATGTTATTATTGAATAATGATGCTTCCTCTAGGTATTTCGAATTATTATATAATTTCCACTGCTTCGTTTTAGCCAAATAACAAATACATCGAATGCGTAGAATATTTATAATGAGCCGAATTGTAAAAAAATAAATTTTTATTCGTATATGTTGTCTCTGAAATTCCAATAGAAAGATAACTTAAGATGTGTGATTATCAGTTGGTTTATTTAGTATTTAGTTTATTGTAAATATTAACAATGAATGTTAAACTGGACAGACGCTCTTACTAGACTAGACATCAAGTAGTTTTGACTGTAGAAGCCCGTCCAAACTCGCCGATGCCTTCGGCCATCGTCGTAACCGTTCGTTTCTAAGACACGAACGACCACTTCTGATATCCTACTCAACTGCCATCTGTTGGGAAATAGCGGTACTTTATACCTTAAAATGTATTTGTAAAAAACAAAGAAACTAATCTGTCACGTCTATTAAAGGAAGCTGAAACTACATGCATAATCAACACACTTTAGAATTATAATATGTTATTAAAAAATTATAAAGCAAAAAATGATACCAATCGGAGGTCAAACAAATATAATCAAGGTAGGAAAACAAGCTCCTAGACTTGTGTCCTATAAATAACTAACTTACCACTATGATGTATTTACGCGGACAGAGGAAGAGAGGACAGACCGCCAAACAACTCGATCCTGACACAAACTCTTTGCTTCATTCTGACTTCTGTTATTCTGACTCTTGACATGGATCGACTCAAGTATTTGATTCACTTGATCATGCCGTGTCTTCCTCGGGTGTCGCCGGATTCTACCAATCAAATATTTTTATTTCTTCGTTCATTTTTTCTACACGTCCAAACCATCTAATCTATTTGCGAATTTCCACATTTCTTACACGATCATTTCTCATAAACATGTTTACGATATTTATATTTCATATACAGAATTAACATTCACAGAATTATACTTGTTTTACTTAATTATATCACACGCAAAAAGGTAGCTAGAAAATTTAGATCACATTCTAATGTGCGAGACCTTTCATGTTTATCGATCTATGATATTTAAAAAAATACATCAGTTTGTGACCACTGAAAAATTACGGATGCCTTTTTACTTATGACGGCAATATAGTCTTCGTAATCACGATCAAATTCTTTAAAATGTTCAAAAAATCTGTGTTTTGGACCTGATCTGATCGCTAGAAACTTTCCAAAGCTTGTTTTGCATCCATCAGTCTTTCCTCCTGATTAAATTGAGCCTTATAAAATTCCCTGAAATGGGGATGACGTAGATCCTCCTGGTGTCATTCAACTTTACTATTCCACAAATCAAAGAACAAGAGGCGATTCAATGCGAAGTAACGCGAAATTTTTGTGTTTGTTTTGAAAATATGATCGCTTATAGATATTACAAATGCTTTAATTGTATACTGCGAGTAGAACACCATTATTGTACTTTGCTTTAATAGAGCAATTTTTAGATAAGAAAATATTTATATTTACCTAGAAAAAAATAAAGAATCAAGCGTGTAAAAATCTTTTGAACGTAAAATCTCCTACTCACGAAACCCCTTTTGAATCTTGTTTGTAGATAATTAACTTTTTTAGTTATGTTTTGAAGAGTTTTAATTTCCAATGTACCAACATTTGTTACTTTATATCATAGATTCTCAACCTTTTTTTGCCCACCGCCCACTTTGAGAATATTTTTATTTCTAGCGCCCCCTAACTCGTGAATCCGAAACAGCAGTTGACCACAACGGAAGGCGTACCGAGATACCACGATGAAGGGGGCGTAATGGGATACCATGGCAGGGTTAAATTTGCCACAACGGGCATAATGGGATAGGGAAAATATTTTTGTGAATGAATGGCCCCTGATGGGATGGGATGGGGCAAGATAGGGTGGGTGGGATGGGTTTCTCTGGGTCCCCTCTGAAAGTCTGAGACGCCCCCCAATTTTCTCTTGGTCTTCTACCACCAACCTGAAGTTTTAAACTTACCGCCTACTTTGAGAACATATGGTAAATTTTCTGCTACCGGTTTCGACACATCCGTTTCATTTTTTTTTTCACGTGAGCTCCACACAGGAGGCCCTGAGGAAAATAATTTCCCTCAGGGCCTATGTCTTATTTGGGGATGCTGTGTGGAGGGTTTTTTCAAAGGAAAGGCAGGAGAGGAGAGTTATGGGAAGGAAAAGGGTTTAAGGGGTGGGTAGGTATCTGGGGTTCAGTATGTCCTGGTCATCCACCCCCAAGACCTAGACAAACCTCACTCCATGAACCCGGGCAACCCTGCTAAATCACCAAACGTAGCGAACCACTTGGGTGACCTATGGCAGAGGTATTGGTTATCCAATAAAGGTTCCCGGGGTGGCGGTACCCATTCCCGCCTCCCAAATTGAAAAATTTTGCTAGCAAACTTAAAACTAACTTAAAAATTCTATGCAAGTACAAAACGATTAGATTTAATGGGTTAATCATTTCAAGTTTATTAGATAATGATGAGTAAACTTTTTCATATTGGTGCCTGAACTTCACAAAATAAAATAAAGTATGCGTTGTGGCGAAGATTTTTTTGCATAAATCAGAACAGGCGCGCTGCCATGCCGGTGTAAAGTGGGAATTTCAGCCTTCTCGCCATTTGATTCGCAATATTCTAAATATTACACACCGAGTTTTACAATTAGTCAATATTTCAGTTTTACTATTCAAGTTTTCCCTTCGACGTGTTCTATTCTCTAACATTTTTTTTATTATTAGGTGATGTTGAATTTTGATTAAATTGTCGTTTGCTTGTTTTAGCCGTGGCTACCTACGAGGGTCCCTTCCTTCATCTCAGTAATGTGCAGAGAACTGATATGGGATCCTACTTCTGCATTGCCAGCAATGGGGTGCCTCCTTCTGTCAGCAAGAGATACATCGTCCAAGTCCAATGTGAGTGCAAAACCAATCCTACTAATAATATAATCAATCACTCGTGAATAATTAACACTTAGTAAGATAGGAACTATTGTTCTTCGGGTTGTTTCACAAACTCTGCAAATAAAAAAATCGGGGATCAACAAATCGCTTTACACTTTTATGTAGTGAGCCTGGATGATTTTATCAACAGGCGGTAGGAATAATTCTGAACCCTGACCTTGGGCTCGCAATCGTAATTATTGTCTTCATCTCTGCATTATTGTTAGCTCTACTGTTACCAGTGCCCTTATAATTAATAATAATAATACCCCTTAAACTACGATCTTGGATCACTGGAATAAATATGTTTTACTGAACAGTTTAAGAGTAGGATATAATTTGAAATTTTCAAGGCCAAAAGTATTATCGCGATTAGTTTTTGGGTTAATTACGAGAGCAATTGAAACCCATAAAACCCCAAATTGGGCTAAGCTTGAAACTTATTAGTGTCCGGTATTGTATGATTATACCACTCGTACTAACAATTACTCGTATTACACTGAAATACCGGCGTGCAATACGTATCAGTTCCACATACAAAAATACAAACTTCACGGAAATTTACAAATCTCCCCTGATGATTGACTGTAAAGTTGTCCGAAACGTTGGCTACAGACGAAGGAAGAGCAACACGGCATATTAACCTAACAAATATTTTACCCTGAACGTTTTGCGTCTTCCCAGGAATTCACCTCTTCACCATTCACCATTCAGCCGGGAAGTATTTTTTGTGAAATCTCAGAAAGCATACTTTGAAGCGAAATTTTGTCGATTTATTTTGAGCTTTCATTTATTTTATTTACCGAAACACATTCTTTGAACAACATACTATCGATAAAAACAACATTAATTGACAGGTTTTTTGTGACCTACCATGACTGACTTTGACAGTTCAATTCGCGGTAAAATGTGATTCATATTCCACAGATTAAAATATTCTGGTGTTGCCAGGTGAATGAAACTTTTGACGGTATCAAGAATACTGTTGGCGCAAGCGATTCTGACCTTGTTCTTGATATAGTTTTTTTGGTGACCCGACAATTCGTCCTGCGAAAATTCATCCGGCGACAGTTCATCCTGCGACAGTTCATCCTGCCGACAGTTCATTCCGCCGACAATTCATCCGGCGACAATTCATCCTGCCTGATCATTTAGAAGATTTTTATTAAGTAAGTACGCAAAGAGGATATACGGCCGTACAACCAAAATCGATATACTTTATATCTGAAGGCACCTTGAGTGGAAATCCGCTGTAAAAATATTTTTACTATCAATAATTTCGACTCTCCGAAGAAGCATGCGTGAATAACAAAATACGACATACTTATACTTATAGGTTATACTTATAGGTTAGGTTAGGTTAGGTTAGGTTAGGTTGAATTGTCAGGATGAATTGTCGCCGGATGAATTGTCGGCGGGATGAACTGTCGGCAGGATGAACTGTCGGCAGGATGAACTGTCGGCCAGATGAACTGTCGCAGGATGAACTGTCGCCGGATGAATTGTCGCAGGATGAACTGTCATGGAACCAGTTTTTTTATACATTAGGGTCAAAATCGCATATAAAAATATTTTTTGTAAAATTTTTTGCCGATCTCACCGGTGAACGAGCGGCCTAGAATAGGTTTTAAGGAACAAATCCAAAGAAATGGTCCCTTTCAAATGTTTGCCAAAGAAGGAGGAAACACTGCATAACGACCCAAAAAGATAATGATTTGGCCGTGAAAATTTCAAACCATAAAAAATACTAACGTATGTGTATGGTGTTAAAAAATGTGTGTTTGTCCACAGTCCATCCCCTGATAAAAGTGTCCAACCAGCTGGTGGCTGCGCCCGTAGACAGTGACGTCATAGTACAGTGCTACGTAGAAGCCTCCCCTAGAGCTATGAACTCGTGGTACAGAGAGAGCGGTAAGATTTCCATTTTTTTAAATTAAATTTGTGCCAAATTCTGGCTCTTCCTAATTAACCTACACGGGTCTTGTTTTAAAGCGTTTTGTTTTATGTTTGTCATTAATATAATATACAATAATATTATTACTCGATTTAAAAAAAAAGGCTTATTCTGCTGTGTATTCTGCTGTGACGGCTGTATCGTCTTCTGAAGGTATTGTCAAAGCGTCTGATAATGCTTTCGAAAGGCAAAACAGCTCTCACTCGTAATAATAATTTCACAGCAGAACTTGTTTAAAAATAAACCTTTTTTAAGAATTGAATAATAAGTGAAATGGACTACGAAATGTCCTAATTATAAATGTATGAGTATATTATAAAATAGAGCCTTTAAAAAGAAAGATAAAGAACAGAAAAATCAGAATTTTTCAGTTTGAATTTTCATATGAGAGTCGCTAATATTGTCTTAATTGATAAAATATTTGCGCATACCTACGCTTAATAATTATAATATATTTTTTTTATATATTCGCGCTTCCTCTAACTTTCGTCTTTACATATCTCCCTTTCGAATCTTATTCTTCTTTTTAAAGGCTCTATTTTAATTTAAAATGTGTATGGTAAGCGTTTTCTTCAACTCTTTTCGTGTTTGAAGCTCAAAATATTGCATTTTTAAGCACTTAAGTGTATTCCAATAGCAACAATCAAATTGGTAACTTTATCTAGTTTCTAAAATGGTATTTGTTTTTATGACATCTTCAATAATAAGAAATATACAGAACTTTTAAAATGCAATTAAAAATTCCGAAATGCGTTAAGAAATTATCATTAGGAACAGTGTATTATAATATGTCGCAGGCCAATCGCAAAATCAGGCAGATTATGATGCGCCTCAGGCACTTCATGATCTGCCGCCAGGCACTTACGATCGGCCTACGCCATCTACAACAGATAAAACTACCCTCTATAGCGGGATAAGCATTTTTTTGCCAGTTTCAAATCTCTTTCGACCACCACAACACAGGCATACATGCCTAGCATGAGGGTTGAAAAATTCTCAAACATATATAAATTAGAATGAAATGAATAAAGAAAAATTAAAAATAAATAAAAAAATTAGTAAGGTTTTCACATACACGGTCGCTTATCAAATAAATTAAGTATTCACGGCGTTTTTTAGTAAGGCTGTTAGTTTTTAAGGGAAGTATGTTTCTGTATAAATTCGGAATGTGGGGTCTTCATGTCTTAAAATAACACTTTTGTAAATAATATAATTGTTTTTTTTTTTTCATAGGTGAGAAATTGATGGACAACGCAAAGTACATAATGAAGGAGACGGCGATAAACGAGTACTCTCTGTACATGAATCTGACCATCCGGAGACTGGAGAGGAAGGACTTTGGCGGTTACGTGTGTACCTCTGTCAACGCCTTAGGCAAGATGGAAGGCAGTGTTAGGCTACAAGGTAAGATAAAACTAAATCAGAAAGGCTGTAATTGATTTAAATATTATTATTTTTATATCAATATTTTTATTTTAATATTTTAATTTTCATTCAGGCTAATTGTTTGCTTTTGGGAACAACCCATATAGGTCTCATAGAAATTGTTGTGTCTCTTTTATTATCATGGTGGGAAAAATATGATCTAAACGGTGTTAGAAAGATAAAACACCACGCTTCATATTCAAATCTAAAATTTAACAAAAAAATTAATAAAATGTACACCTCTATGAAATCAAAGTTTTCGACAAAAAATGTAAATAAAATTTTGGTCTCCGGTGACTTTTTTTGATGACTTTTTTTTTCAATTTTTTTTTCTTCAAAATCAAACAAAAAAAATTTCCTCCGCATGTCGTCACTGGTCACTCAGCCAAGTGTCCGACGAACCCCTTACCCCGCCTCCAACTGTTCAACAACTACCATTTTTTTATGTTTTTGTAGAAAAAAAAAAAACATCAAAAATGTCACCGGAGACCAAAATTTCATTTACATTTTTTACTCCAAATAATGTCAGGAATCACTGGTTAAAGTAAGTCAAGTAGGTCCCTTAACACCCTGTATAAAAATAAATACATTTAAAAAAAAATTAAATCATTTTCACAACGTATAATTTAAAAATTATGACAAGTTTACACGAGGAAAATACCGAAGGCAATACAATATTGTCCTGTCCCAGCTCCTTAAACAGCCTCGACCCCCGCAGGATGGAACAATACAACAATTTGCGGAACGCTACGAAATTGGAAACACGACGACGCGCGATACGAGCGAATTCGCGAAAAATATGAGTACTTTTATAACAAGATGTACTTACTGGGATTGTTGGAGGACGAAGTAAATAACAAAAGAAAAAAAAAAAACTGTAAATTATGGATTGGATGGGGCGCAAATCTTCATTGGGATTATCTGCAACAATTGCAGTTAATCCCAATGGAGATTTTGTCCCTATAAAATGGTGGTGGTTCTAAAAAGTGGTGTTCACTATATACGGTTATCAATTCAGTAATTTCTTCCATTTTTAATCCGAAAAAAATGTGCGGGAGCGTTGCGAGACGCGTGGAGCGACTGAATATTGTCCTTTTGTCCTATCCGTGTACATTCTCTCGCGGACAATCCGATTGGGCGCGATGATAAGGGTAAGAATTAACCAGGCAAATTAACCAGGCAAAAGGCATTGTGTAAAAATAGTTGCTGCGCTTCTGAAATAATTTGGCAAGACTCAAGGTCAATAATATCCAATAATGCGACAATTAATAATGGATGTCATCCTTATAAATAAGTGCCAAAGCATCCCATTATCAGAGAATTTTGACAGCACTTTAAAGAGGTGTAACAAATCCCCCAGACGATTGGATTACTTGACTTTGCAGTCATCGGACAGACAAAAGGACTGAAGAGAAAATTACTGCTCTCACACTGAACAGAAAATTTCTAGAGGTGCGATTTATACCATTTGTAAAAAAACTGATGTTGTCAATATAGGAGTGAAAGAAATTTAGACACTACTCGTAGATCAAGACGGGCTAATGAAATTGATAAAATAATTATGGTTTTAAATTTATTTTATCATAAGCTTTAGTTATTCCAAAAAATTAATGACTTAAGAATGTTTATCCGAGACACTATCTAGGTTACAAACCAATTATTAAGTGATTCTGATCATTTAAAGAAGGTAGCAGCCAAAAATATGGGAAAATGTAGTGGAAAATAATATTGTTAATTCTGGGTTTGATCGACAAAATTGATACAAAAATTAGCGATCCCGATGGCCGACTTGATTATGGCTTTGTCCCGGAAACACAAAAGATCCCGAGTTCTAGTCCCAGATGCGATCGTTACCTTATTTGTTTTTCTGTGTCTTGTTCTTTTAATTTTTTTGTTTAGTATCTTCTACAATGTTATTTTTTAGTAATATTTATGCATGTGACGGTGTTTTATCTGCTCAAGACAGAATATCAATAACTTGCACTCCGTAGAACAAAAAATAATACTAGTCATTCTTACAAACAGTTTCAAATGGAAACCAATGTCACTATTTGAATCTATGGAACGGCTGCGTGGCTTTTTTCATGCAAAACTTAAAATTACTAAAATTTGAATTTGAGGCCAAAATACCCAACCAAACTGATTAATCCTTTTGGTAATCAAATACCCAGTTTGGATATCTTCTTCTTCTTTGTGTTTAGTTTGGATATATTACTTTATTTTGATTTTAATTATGAATTCAAATCATTAAATAATTATAATTATGTAATAATTTTCCATGATTTTATTTACTTATTTATTTTATTTATTTATTACATGCCCTGATGTGCTTTTACATTATAATTTATAAGTTGAGTAACAAACAATGAAGAAAATATAGTACAATGTGAAAAGAAAATACAGAATACAATGTAACAACAAAACAAATAATAAAATAAAAATATATATGTAAAAATGATAAGAAGTCAAAAGGAGATAAACAAAAATTGAAGAAATTATGTAAATCTATTTGTGCCTAGAAGAATAAAAGTGATAGAATATACAACATTTATACTGATTAGTTTTAAGATGAAATATATCACCTAGATTAGAATATTTATTTCCAAGACTGTGAAGTCTCGGAAACGGAGAATTTTGATAAGCTAGTGTCCTGGTGTTATCGAAGTAGAAGGGTAATAAGTGTCGACATGATTGTTTGGGAACATGGAAATTGATAAATTGAAGTAATTCAAGACAATCAATTTTGAATGCAGTATTTTATGTAATAGTAATAAATCTGTGCTTATTCTTCTTTCTGAAAGTTTCAATAGAGACGTTTTATCCAGGAGGTAATTGTAATCAATGTTTAGTACAGGAATATGCTATTTATAGTTTATAAACCTTAGAAACTTCCGTTGAATCTTTTCAATGTTGTCTGAATGACTGTTGTAAAAGGGAGGCCATAACGTAGAGTTATATTCAAGTTGGCATCTGACAAGGGTTTTATATAACATAATAAATGTGTCTAAATCATTGAAATCTTTTGCAGCTCTCAAAACAAAGCCAAGAGTCTGTCACATACATATTATGTGATTAGTGCAGTTTTTGCCTATTTAGTTATTTTTGTCTATGGTGTTTTTTTTGGGAGACTGGTAATTTTTGGGAAAGAGAGATGTGATTTTTTGTTTATGGTCACTTCCTCCCGGGCAGGCATGGGCTAACTGTTCGTGAATTGGTCACTCACCATTAAGGTGTTTCAATTTCGTTAAATCATGTGAATCTAAGTTGATTTTAACTTAAAAAGGCGCGGGGTGTTTTTACGTAACACGAGAAGTTCGTGTACAGTTTTATTTATAGTGGATGATACGCAAATCCCACTTTTTCCGATGATGGTAGTTGGCCATTTTGTGGAAATATTTTTGAACACGAAATTGTAAAGTGATTTGGTCCTGGTGTTGGCTACAATAATATGCCATTATGACCCCGCGTCGTGAAGTCACGGATTGCTGACAGTTCTACCGAAATGATGATAAAATTCTGACAAAATTCTGACAAATCTACTGATATATGAAAACTTTATAGCGAATGCCTTTGCAGATAAATGTCAAGTAGATTCGATATATACTGACTTCAGCAAGGCGTTCGATAAAGTGTGTCATAAAATATTGATAAATAAATTAAGGAGTATGGGTATAACCGGGAACTTTCTTAAATGGGTAGAGAGTTATTTAACAAATAGGCAACTGTTTGTAAAGTTAAATGACTTAATATCGGATGCCTTTTCTGCCACTAGTGGTGTGCCACAGGGCTCCCATTTAGGACCAATACTGTTTATTTTATTTATTAATGACATTGCAGACGTTTTTTCCGAGGTTGATATCCTGTTATTTGCTGATGATTTAAAAGTATATAAAAAAATTAAAAATATTTCTGATTGCATAATTTTACAAAAAAAATTAAACAACTTGTTTAATTGGTGTATATGCAATAAACTGGCACTTAACATTAGTAAATGTCAAAAAATAAGATTTTATAAAATAAAGAAACCGATCATTTATGAATACAATCTTGACAAAATTATATTAAACTCAGTAGAAACAATAAATGATCTAGGTATTATTTTTAACTCCAAACTCTCATTTATTAGCCATATAACTAATATTATTAATAGACCAATGAAGATTTTAGGATTTATTATTAGAATAACCAAACAATTTTGTAACATTGATACTATTCGCATTTTATACATAACGCTAGTGAGAAGCATTTTAGAATATAACTCTACGATTTGGGCTCCACATTACAATATCCATATTCAAGCGATTGAAAAAGTCCAGCATAGATTCCTTAGGTATATTAATTTAAAAATTAGGTATTCCAAGAGAATCCGTTAACTATAATTTGTCATTAAACTGGACTAATCTCGTAAATTTATCAGATCGCAGAAAAATCTGTGATCTATTAATATTATATAAAATAATTCACTCGGTCTTGGATACCCCTGATTTAATAGAACTAATACGATTTCATTGCCCTGGTCGCGCTAACAATAGACTGACTCTACCGTTCTACTATAATAACACACATACATTATCACATTATTACTCACCAATCAGTCGATTACACATTTTGGGAAATGAATATGCTAACATCGGTGACATAATATTTCTTAAAATTAGCGCAATATAAATATGCACTCAAAAATTATTTTTCCATAATGTAACTTTATATATGCAGTATGGACATGTTCAAATGAAATGATGATATTTCTCATTGTTCTTTTTGTTATTTTTTGTTGTGATACACAAAATAATTGTATGTTATTTTTAGGTTTCAGTTTTTTATTTTTTCCATAATGTAACTTTATATACACAATATGGACATGTTGAAATGAAATGATGATATTTCTCATTTTTATTTCTTGTTATTTTTTGTTGTGATACACAAAATAATTGTATGTTATTTTTAAGTTTAAAACTACTATTATGTAATGATATTATTTTTCTTACTTTTGTACTCTATAATATGTTTATTTATAAAAGGCAGTATAGCCGTTTATGTATTTAAAAAACAAACAAAAAAAAAAAAAAAAAATACGCAAGTCTTGGTGACTGGTTGGGGCCACGTGCCTTTTGAATGGAGTTCGTCCAGATAGCCCGAGGCTGGATACGCTCCTTGGAGGTGTAGCGGCCTCCTTCCCAATTAGAAGGACGACCTTGGTTCTCTGGATTCCGCGCCGTCCCCGGTTGAAGAGGCTGGAAGTCCCGTCCCTTCTCGTGTTCTCTCTACGAAGCAAGTCCGCGGTCGTCATCCGGTGTTATATCCGTTTAGTTAGGTTAGCGAATCCATTAGGAGTCCATCTGGTATGTTTATATTTTATATTCCTATATTGCATTGATATAAATTTAATGCTAACCTTCCATTGGTATAAATTTGCACAATTTGCATCTCATGTATGTTTTTTTTTTCTTGGCTACAATATAGTTTTATAAAAGTCATCTTTTTTTTATTTTTCTGAAAACCTACCTAACTGACAGATAACTACATTGCCCATTATCCTGAGCTCTGGTCTCTGCTCTGCCGCAAAATTACACTATATACGACCATGTCTCGTTTCAAGTCTTTAGGGCTTTGTTGACAATATTATTAATATGACATACAAAGGTGACTTTACTGTCGAACATAATGCCTACATCTATAATTTCACTAACACAATTTAAAATTTTTACCTTAATATTTTAGAGGCTAATTTGACATTTTTTGTGAGTTTATGGTAAATATTTTTTCAAAATTATTCAACCTGCAAAGCTATTTTTTTGGTTCTACTTAGATAGGCATTTTGCACGCTCGGCATCTCATACACTTGCCTGGCCTGTATATCGCCATTTCATGTGAATCGAAATGAAAATTTTATAATGTTGTTGAAACCCAGTTCAACACATGAAATTAAGCAAGGAATAGTCTGACTTTTGGATTACGAAACGCGCCCATCGTATTTCTAGTAATCATATTTATTCTACGTTGGACTACAAACCATTAAGGTGAAGTTATACGTGAAATCCTATTTAGATACTATTATCTTTACGACGAATTGGCTTACAGTATGAACATCAAAACATATGCTACGAATAAATTGAAGCTTTTACTAGTTTTTGTATGTATTGAAATTACAATAAAAAAATGATTATTTACATAACAAAAAATATAAGCGTAAACTACTAAAAAAAAGGTTTTTCATGACTTAACTATGAAGTAATACAAGAAAAAATTAATTTAAAAAATACCCCTTTACGGCTAAGACTATTTTTGAGGTTTTGTATGTTCTTACTTTTTTTCGTTCTTATAAAATTATACACAAAATAAATTAAAAAAAGTTTTTCGCTTACTTGCCTCGCGCAAAAAAAGACGCTCGATTTTAAATTTTGCAGGCATGAGAACCGAAATATTTCAAGCATTTATGTAAGTATTTATTCTTAAGTAATTAATGTGAAACCGTAAAAGCAAAAGACTTTCGAACTCCTAGTCCCCAGTGATGCCAATGAAATTATTTATGGATTCTGCAAAGATTTTCAGTAGTTGAAAATGCGTGATCAATTTCACCAAAAGTAAGGTAAAATTATACTTACTTCTGCCTATAACAAGCCCACAATATGCTTCTATCCTATTATCTCTTCTAGCTTGTTGTTCTCTAGTGCAGACAGGAGAGAAGTTCAGTGTAATTGGTGTTTGCTAATTTTACACGAGTAGTCACTTTGAGCGGGAAAAACAAAAACAAATCGTCCATTTTTCTTTTGTTTTCGAACGGAAGTAGAATTATTTAAAAGTTAAAAGCAGCGCTATTTCTCCTTTTTCTCTTCGGCGTACTTGAAATAGAAGCGAGAATAATTACTACACTTACAAAGGGGAGAAATGATCGGTACTTGAACCGTTTATTAATGTTTCTCATGGCAGATTGCGATGGAAAAGCTCTAAGTTGTGTTGCTACTAAATAATGTTAAATGTTTGCGTATTTTCAATTTATAAACTCCATTGGAATGCTTGCAAACTTTGAGTAATGGTTTTTTGATTTCGAGGGTGGTACAGATATTTTATCTTATTAGTGAATTAAGAAGAGATTGAACTGAATCAGCGTAAAGTTTTTTTTTAATAAGTGTGATTTTTGGTTTCCACCTTTTAAGGGTGACCTTCGTCGCACGTTAAGTTAAAACATGAGAAGAAGGAGATATATCCTTTAGACTTTGGAAAGGTTGATTAATTATTGATATTATAAATGAAAAAAAGAGAAATATTCTTAAACTTAGACTTAGCAAAGGTCAATTCTCGATTACCTCCGCCATACGCTAATTAATAAATGAAAAGAAAGAGAAATATCCTTACATGTGGATTTAGCAAAGGTTGATCAATTACCAATTACATTTGCCGAACGCTAAGTTAAGAAAAGAAGAGAAGGAGAAATGTCCTTACATATAGGCTTAGCAATGGTTGAACAACTGTCAATTACCTTCGCCGGACGATAAGTTAAGGAATGAAGAAATGAAGAAATATCCTTACATTTAGACTTAGCAAAGGTTGATCAACTATCAATTACCTTCGCCGAACGCTAAGTTAAGAAATGAAGAGATGGAGAAATATCCTTACATTTAGACTTAGCAAAGGTTGATCAACTATCAATTACCTAAGGGTGATCAATTAGTATTGAAAATGGCCAATTCCATTAAACTCCGAAACATAAATTTACCAAAACACGGTAATTTGACTTGAACAGAAGAATTTATTCACGTAAAGCAAAACATTTAGGTACACTGAGCTACCCATAACAGATCCTAGATGGCGGTAGGTTTAACATTATTTTGTTATAATCTAACACCCTCTCGTAACAAAATAATCCTAATTTCATTTTAACAAAAAAATAACAAGATTTAAACTTCCGATATGCCCATTGAACTTAAAAAATTATAATGTTTATTTATACACAGACTTTTCGTCAATAAATCAGCTGGCATATTGGAGGTTGAAGCATAATCAAGTTTCACTTTATTATCAAATACACATTCTCTAACAAAATAATGTCGTACATCAATATGTTTGGTACATTTATGAATCAGTGAATTAACAGCCAATTTAATAGAACTTTGACTATCACTATACAAACATACAGGTGTATTTTTATTGATTTTTATCATATCTGACAATAAACTCTTTAAGTAAATAGCCTCTTTGCAGGCCTCTGATAAAGCCATGTACTCCACTTCTGTACTTGACAAAGCAATTGTTCTTTGTTTTTTGGATTCAAAAGAAATGACACATTCTGACATTATTAAGCAGAAACCAGTATATGATTTTATATCTAAGGTACATGATGGCCAATCCGCGTCCACGAAACCATGTAAAGGGTAATCATTTTTCTTATAAACTAAACCATAGCTGTTAGTTTTCTGTAGATATTTTAACAATCTTTTTAAATGTTTCCAATGAGTTTCATTATAACAGTTATTATACTGACTTAAATAACTTACACTATAAGCATTATCTGGTCTTGTCAATACAGATAGGTACATAAGACTTCCTATCAACTATTGGTATGGATATTTTAAAATATCATCATTATTATTTAAATCTTTCTCCAACTTTAAATTAACTTCCATAGGGGTTTTGAAGTATGACAATCTGACATATTGAACTTATTTAAAATATTGTTTACAAAATGCTCTTGGTCAACAGTAATACAATCTTTTTGAACATTTACCCTCATTCCCAAACACTGTTTAATCTGACCTAAATCTTTTATCTTAAATTTATCGACAAGTTTAGTCTTTAACTGTTCATATTAGTTTTCTGAATTATATAATACAAAGAAATCATCCAAAATAATGCAACAAATATTTTAACATCATTATTACTTTTTATAAACAGACAAGGTTCATATATGGATTCTTTGTAACTTTAATTTAATAAACATTCATTTTACACTAAAGGTAAATTATAGTATAAGGATAGAATATCTTAAAAATAAACGCACTTATTTTTTATCACTGTGCCGTCATTATTCCTATCCACTAGCTCCCAAATGAATTGTTTTCCATTTCACCTTTTTAGGTTCAGTTTTAGCCGCAGTGAGAGAAATCTGTTCACTCGACACGTCTTCTATATACATGCTCGTGTAACCGTAGTAGTCGGGTTTACGTATGGCTCGTTTTTCCGGAGCAATGTTAGTATCATCCAGAAAAACATCTGTGTCGGCCGGGGTTAACGCCTCATAAAAACTGCCTTCTGACTCACTAGTCGATTCCTCAGGAACATATGTAACATCATTCACATTATCCTCTTCAAATGTGCTGTTCACCTGACTTTCCTCCGTGCAGTCAGGTTGCTGTGTGTCTTCGACGAAAATAGTTGCTGCTGAACTGTCATTTGTATTTTCCATGACAACAACATCTCTAGCAATAATTAATTTGTGTAACTCTGGATCAAACAATCGATAGCATTTGGTGTTTTCCGAATAGCAAACTAGGAACATTTTAGTTGCCTTTTTATCCCATTTTTTGCGCTTTTCTTTTGGAACATGGACCATCACTCGACTGCCAAAGATTCGTAAATGGGAAAAATTTGGCTTTTTTCCTGTCCACATTTCATAAGGCGTAGTACCACGGTTTAGTCCCACCGTCGGTGACGTATTTTTAAGATACACCGCTGTACTTACAGCCTCTGTCCAAAACTTCTTTTCGAACTGTGCATCAAATAAGAGACACCGTGCTTTCTCCACAATTGACCTATTATATCTTTCGGATAGCCCATTTTGTTCTGTAGTATATGCGTTTGTTTTCTGATGCACTATAACACACCGCTTCAAGTAAATTTTCATTTCCGCTGAGCAGAACTCGCCGCCGTTATCATATCTTAATATTTTTATTTTCTTTGATTGCTGATTCTCAACTAAATTTTTAAACTCCTTGAAGTATTTGAATGTTTGATGTTTTGACTGTAGAAAGTATACAAAACACATTCTGCTATAGTCATCCACAAATATTAAAAAGTATCTGGCTATTCCAAGTGAATTATTCTCCGTTGGCCCACATAAATCACTATGAACCAATTCCAGCGTTTCCTGACTTTTGCTAGTACTCAGAGGAAATGGCAGCCTCGCCTGCTTGCCCTCACAGCATATCGTACAGCTGGATTTATCAATTTCACAATTTTTTTGTTTAAATGTCACACCTTCAACTGCTCCGTTCTTCATCGTATTCAGAGTTTTACAATTAATGTGTCCCAACCTTCGGTGCCATATTTCAGTAGTCACATTTGTTGCTGTACACGCAAACAAATGTTCTGACTTAAGTACAATCTATACACTCCATTTACTAAATTTGCAATTCCTACCAGTACATTCTGTCGATTGCGTATTTTGCAAACTGTTGCTTCAAAGTTAACTTTGTTTCCACTTTGAATCAGCTGACTTACTGATAAAAAATTAGTTGACAGATTCGGCATACATACATAAAACATGTTTGACAGGGATATCAAACTCCGAATTGTCCACTACGGTCGTAATCATCATGCTTCCTGAGCATATAACCGGTATTTTCTCTTGATTTACAATAACTATGACTTTAACTTGTGATTAAACGATACGTTCTATAAACAACGTTTATTTACAATCATATGCGAGTTTGCAGCTGAATCCATGTACCAATGTGAATTTTGTAATGTTCCATTCAAAAATATTGCACTAATGCATTGTTTTAACTTTTTTCTGTGTATTATTCGGGCACTTATTCATATAATGACCGAGTTGTTGACACTTGTAACAGCGGATTGTTTTGACAGAACTCGAAGATGGCGGCGACCACGACGTTTTCCATTTTGTCTTATAAGCAGGGCTACCAATGCTGCCATTTCTCTTGCTGTTTCGGTGCTGCCAACCTTTTGACAAAAATGCACTATTTGTTCCAGAGCTGCCAATTTTGGAACTCATGTCCAGCAATTTCGATTTTATGACATCCGTGCTGATAACCAAACCACTATGTTCAATCACCATTACTAATGGAGCAAACTTATCCGTTAGCCCAGCGAGCAGAAGAGATCCAATCCACTCGTCCGTTATCTGGAAACCGGTACCTTTAAGTTTCTGTGCTGTATCAACCATTTGAGTTACATAGGCACCCATTGATTCTGAGTCTTCTAGTCGAATAGATATTAGCTGACGAAGTAAACTGATGCGACGTGTGAAGCTAGAGTCGTTATATAAGGCCTTCAAATGTTTCCATACACCTTGTACTGTTTGCTCGTTTTTGATGTGAACATAAATAGAGGAGTCAATCGTCATAATAAGTTTAGCTTTTGCTTTTTTATCATCCAAACTTATACAACCAGATGATTCTGGCTTGTGAATATCGACACCATCCAACATCAAAAAATAATCAGCAACATATGACAATACATCAAAATTCTCGCGACCCTTCAATCTTGGTAGATTCACTATGTAACTTCCCGCCATATTGAAAAATAACACTCCGGGACCGAGAACGCGGCAACAGATTGTCAATCCCAAAAACAGTTATTATTGCAGCGATTTACACTGTTTTCTGGAGTATATGGGACACCGTTCACTGATTGTCCACTTAAAGGTAATTTTACGTGAAAAAACTTTACTTTAACTAGAGTTATAGCTACTGGGCCCATACCTAATGAAACACGGTAATTTGACTTCAACAAAGAATTTATTCACGTAAAGCAAAACATTTATTATTGCAATGCCATATTCAAAAAATAAATTATTTGCTCTCCCGCCCCGCCAACCCCCTCCCGCGTTCATATATTCGGTCCCAGTATATTCAGTTTTCAAACAGCTCGCGTGCCACCTATTACAATTTTTTAAATCAAATTTTCGTTTTTCATACATTACAAATATTCATACATTACAGTAGGTATATTATAAAAACAAACAATCAAATTGGTACCTAACACAGTACCTATTTAAAATTTTAAAATATCTACCATTTAAAAACTCCATAGACAATTATTTCATTATGTTTAAAAAAACAGCTCCCTGCTTAATTCACATTCATTCATCAAACGCGCGAACCGTCAAACGTGCGAAGTTAAAATAGTCGTTAAATTTTCAGAAATTATCCCATTTTCTGCGCAATTTTCATAATTTTTCTTTCCGTAAGAACCTTCTACGAAGTAATAGAAAACTTAAAAAAAAGATGAATGAAATAGGTAAAGTCGTTCTAAAGTCATGGCGTGACAAAGGGAAACAGGGATTCATTTTTATATATACAGATAGATTATAATGAAATTCCACAATGATTTGTCAGTTTCAAAACAGAAACATTATATAGTTATTATATAAAAAAAATGTAAAATCATCTATTCAATTTCTTAAGCCAGAAATTTAAGAATCTGGCTGAATGTTTTTTAAAGTGAATATGTTTTTTACTACGTGAAATCTCTATACTTCAGTTATAATTTGTCAGTTTCGGGCAGATGTAAAATAAATGACAACTAAGTGCATTAGTTTTAGTTTATTTGTAACTGTTACTTACTGTACATCAATTTATGTACATTATTGTTATTAGAGTGGTCTCTATTCTGTCACTTATCAAACAGATGAATCTTAAATAAAAAAATTGATAAATCACTGTTATAATAATAATAATATTAGGATTATTTGTAATGCGCCGTTTTGGTGAAAAACCAGTTCACCTCTTATGTAATACGTTTAAAAAAAACTAAAATTTTCGATGAAGGTATAGAAAATACCATGTAACCTAATTCAAACTAGTTTAAAATAACTGTACGAAAAACACGTGAAAGGTTTTTTGAAGTAAAACTTCTTTACGCGCGCTTGACTTGGGGAGTAAGCTGGTGAATTCGTGACGAGTGCGTTACTAAAAGCGAGGCGAACTGTAGTTGAGAGGGAGATATAAGTTAGTGAAGATAGAAAGAGAGGGAGTTACGTTTCGTATATTACTGTAGGGGCAAGAGAGAGAGGTGCGAGCCCACATTTTCTTTCTCTCTTTCTCTCATAGCCAGTTACGTTTTGTATGTCTAAGACACGGTGCAGGCCTATTGTCTGTATAACACTGTAGGAGCATAAGAGAGCAGTACGCGCACACATTTTCTTTCTCTCTTCCTATCATATAGAGCTAAAGAAGTTTTACTTCAGTCGTGTGGTCTAAAGCACACTTGTTTTTTTTTGTAGATTCTTTCGGTGCTATTAAAATGTATTTTACTTTTGCATTATACAGGATGTAATCCGGAGGATTTTAACCAGAGATTCCTAAGCATATTTGACGTAAAAAATAAAGATGTCATTCTGCCGTCCGATGGTTTATAATTTTTTTAAAACAAAAAAATATTTTTTTCCATCATATGTCACAGTTGAGGAATTCGACACATCCTAGCGGATACGCTATATGTACTCCGTCTCGTTCTAGCATGCGAGACTGAGCGCGTATCACGTGATGTGTGATAACATATTTTTGTTTTTAATTACAATAGGTACAGAAAAATGACACCTTCAACATTTTCTACTCCAGATTTGCCCAGGAATTGCAGGTTTAAATCGTTCGGATACGTGCTATCTATCACTCCCTGTAAATTATCAAATAATAATAAATCAAATTTTCTTAATCTAGAGCTCCAACTGCCTTCAAAACCGGCCTCCACGCATTCCACCAGGACTCCGGAGCCACGTAAACACCACAACAAGCAAGACAACAAACACAACAAACACAACAACAATAACAACAACAACAGAGGTAGGAAGAACGAGCACAGGGGGCGCTTCGATGTCACCACTCGCTCCTGGATGGATTCCAGAAGTCCTGACCCCACTGACCTGGACGGGTTTATATCCAGACCTCCCTGGGTGGAAGTAAATTCCAGCTATTCTCTGAACAAATCTGGAACCCGTAGAGTTACATCTATATTCATGGCAGCTGTTTGGATATTGAGGTGTTTAGTTGTTTAGATTTTATATACTCGTAATTATTAATAAGTTGTCTGTAAGATGGTGTTTGAATATTATGAAGAAGTATGTTGTATCGCGAAATTGATGTATGGCGCTATAGAATATATATATTACGATGAAATCTGAATTCAATGCTGTGCGTTAGTAATGATTTACGATTTTCGTTATCATTACTATTACGCGCAATATGGTGGTCGGTATTTTGTGCCTAATTTATGTTACCATCTTTATGGAAAAATCTTTCTTCGTGTTTAGTTTGTAGACCCCCGTAATGTATTGCATGTAATAATTTGTAAACATAACAATGTCAGTGAAAGAACTTCTTATGCATTATTTTTTGGGAATTTAATCTTTTTAGTGAAGCCGGCTATTCTACATATATCGTCGGCCTATTTCGTCCAAATGGGTGACCATTGCTGTTTTTTCCAAACGATGATGTCATCGGATAAAACTGCAAATGCTGCGGTGTTTATTTTCAAAATATTCGATAATTTTTGTTTGTAATTTCAATATGTAATACGACTAATTATGTTGAGGTATGGGTATCACCTCCCCAGGAACCATTTATTGGACAACGAACACCCCTTTCATATGTGGTTTACTAAGCAGGGGTTACCCGGTTCTTAGGGTTAGGTTTGCCCACCTGCATAGTTGGATCAAGAGATACTGGTTGAGGGAGACACTTTGACCTCTTCAGCCGGACTCTCTCAACCCATCAATGAAGTAGGAGGAATGAAATCATACGTCCGTGACTTCTGGATACACTGGCCCCCATCTACCTACCCATCTATCATAACTCTTCCCAGAACTTTCTCTCCCTGATTTCCTCAGAACCTCTTATGTCAAGCCGATGTAAAAAAAAAAAAAAAAATCCGAATTTTCGGAATAAAAAGAATAATACCAGCGCGCCACTAAAGCATATCCATACATTGATAAAACGGTAAGGTAATCTGTATTTCTTTGTTTATTATACATATATGTCATAATATATAAAATGTGAGATGAGAATTTGTGGAGATTTATTGAAATACTAGCTGGTTCCCGGCATGCGTTGCTATGCCATTTAATAAAGAAATTGTTTCTCCCTGCGTGTCTTTTCCCATTCGTCCCGTTCCCCTTCCTCCACCCCTTCCTCTCCCGCGTCCACTTCCCTTTTTGCGTTCACACTCCGTCTCCTCCACCTTTCCTCTCCCCACTCCACTCTCCCCCTTCCCGTATCCCCCTCCCCCCTCCTAACTCCCGCATTCCATACATTCAGTCCCGGTACATTCAGTTTTCAAACAGCTCGCGTGCCACCTATTGCAATTTTTTTATACAAATTTCATAATGCCAGAGCTTACCAGTTGTTTTATACAAACCTTGTCCTGACAATAACGACCGCACAATAAAAAGAATTATCCAATTTGGTGCAGTCATTCGGAAGTTATGCGCGTACATACATTTCGGCGATTCATTTTTATTTATATAGATTATTGAAAAAATATATATCTATCCACAAAAGTATATTGTCATTCTTTCCTGTATCTATTAAAATAATTTTATCTCTAAAATACTTCAAGAATTCTTCCTAAAATTTTTAGACATTCTTACAGTTTCTGACATTGTTTTAACCATTAAATTGCAGAACACAATCAAAACGATAATTTAAACGGTGGGAAATTATGTATTTTTATTTATTTATTTAATCATGTGCCAAATAATAATTATTAGAATTATTAGTGTAATTACTAGAGGCGTTTGAAGAAAAATGAACCTAGGGTAGTAACGTCAACCGACATCAAATGATTCGTTAATGCATTTCTCACATCGTGGATATATCATTTTGAAACTATTATAGAAATATTTAATTAACAAGTTTAAGGGAATTTTTTTAACAAGTTTCACTATAATATAAATAGTCCTCAATATCAGCCTTCTAGCTGTTTGAACTGATTGCTAAAGGATGTAGATATTATAATGGGTAAATAGATTTATTATTCAAACAGATAAACTTTTATTTAACACATAGTCACAAAACGATGTTTCACAAAGATTGGGAACACGGAGTTTAGCATGTAGGAAGTACGATGTGATTATAAGCGTCACTGGAGACAGAATTGCCGTTCATTTCAAAACATTTCCATCATTCAGAAGCGCGGTACAACCCGCATGCGTTTTAGTGTGGCAATCAAGATTACCAGTATTTAAAATAATGTTTCGTGCAGTTCCTACACCGTCTTTATCAGTAAATTTTTTTTTTAACGTTTTGTTTTTTAATTTCACAATAAAATATAGAGCCATATCTGGGCTGTAGGCAGGGTGAACTATTTATATCATTCCTTCGTTCTCAAAGTACCCAGGTGCATTTTCCTGCAGCAACATTACACCGCGCTCAACATTTCTATTCACTTCTGCTTGACAGGTTCTATAGCTCAGCAATAACTTTCGCATCGTAATTCAGATTCAAATTTGATCCCAAATCGTGTACCAACACTCTTCAAACAGCTCTAAAAGGCATGAGAAATTTCCACTCTCTGCGCCATTGTTGTCCAAATGGCGTTAACATTCTAGAAATCCAACCCACGAACATCTTTCTTATATTTTAAGGGTTATGGAGAATCTTTTCAACTCTGTTTTTACTAATGTTCACTTCATCGACTGTCCGCTGAATATAAATTATCTGTTCTGCTTGTACGATTTCCTCATGTTGGACCCGGAGTGGCCAACATTTTCATTGGACTTTTTTCTTAATCTATGTAATCGAGTCCACATTCTTCTATTGCACGAGATCGAAAGACTCCTCATGTATACCGCTCACTTCGCCATTAGATCTGGCCGGCCCTATGCAAGCAATTGGAGCAGTCCGCTCCGGGCGCCAAGGCGCCAAGGACCCAACGAGCTATGGCGTAAAAGCTCTCACAACACCTAACACCTAATACATAGTCCTTGCACCAGGTGACATTTGGCCAGGGCCTTGCATCATCATTTATCGTCATTTGCGTGCATCCCTTTCTTCGCCAGATATTTTGTCTCGGAGCAGTTTACGAATGCAGTTTCAAATTTACGAATTTCACCGCCAGCTAAAGTGTCGTCCACTGTAAACATTGACATTTGAAAAGATTAATCCGAAAAAAAAATCAAATCCGTAACCATAATTTTATTACCCTAAGCTTAGTTTCCTTCAGACACCCCTGGTAATTAAAAGCCAAAAACATATCCTACCAACACGTTACTTTTTATTTGCTGAATAAAATAATTATATACTATGATTAAATAAAGTTTATTTACACAGATTTTGTCATTATAGTTGGTGTAAATAAATGTCTTAAATATTATCTAATATTACGTATTTAAAAAACCCAGATGATTTTTATAAAGTGTAATCATTTGGAAATAAACTTAAATTGTGTAAATGTATTTCATTAAATCATATTATTGTTATCAACGAGTGTCAAAGACGAAACTTTAAAAATGTATATCTACTCTATCATCTTTCATAAAATATTAATTTTTAGATCACTGTAGAAAGTTGTACAAAGTACTCGTAGGTATAAAATAACCTTTCATTGTTGTACGAAATTCTATTTAAAACGTGTAACCTATTATCATAAAAACATATTTGTTTTTCTAGTTTTAAATTTAATTTTTATGCTCTTGTAGGTTTTTCAAAACTCTTCCTATAATAATTAATGCGATACTCTGTCAAGTTTTATGTTAATTTATAAATACTTAATTTTTTCTATGTGACTCCAGTCGTTCGGAAATAAAATAATATTTTTTGGAACATCACTGTTAAAGTCATTGTGCAAGTTTTTGCGTGGCTAAAAGCTAATACTCAACATGGTCGTGAATGGATTACGTATACCCCTCTTAACCTAAACTAATTCAACTGATAGTACGTATGTGGGGATCGGCTAAAAGGGGAAATACTAAAAAGAATAACGCTTTTGGATTTGATAAAGAGAGTGTAAAGCATTCTTACTGACTTGAGTTGAGTACCCATTTATCTTGAATTATTGTAGTACCTCTTTAAGGTTCTAAATTAAAAAAAAAAAAAACTATACTCGTACACTCATCCACTTGCACAATTGTTTAAAAATTGACATAGACTGTCAATTCTTTCAAGAATTTCTAATATTATTTTCAAAACTATACTATTTCTTGTTAGTTTTTTCTGATTGCCCATTTAACTGATAATATTGATGTCCAAAAATGTAGCAAAAATACTTAAAAGTTTCATTAAAAATTCAACATGAAACATGTCATTTTTTCTGTTCACCATGAACTTGTATGATTCTGTAAGCCATTTTGCGAACAATCTATCTTTATCATACCACCATGTAATACTTTAAAATACTAAGAATTTCTTGTTTTATTCTTCAAAAGCGTGCTAAATTTATAATAAAAATTAATCATGTGCGTGATTGGAGGACTGGAGGATGTAATTTTTTTAATAAAAAAAATTGTAAATATTTTATTTAGTTCCCAACATTTTCAGAAAGGTACCGGCATGTAAAATTATATAATCTATGTAATCATATACAATGACAATAAATAATCTTGTTAAGAAATAATAAATGTTGATAAAATAAATTAAAAAAAATATGTGTGTTTCCTTTTCTCTTTTTAGTTTTTAATTTTTATTTCAGGAGAACTGTTCAAAATCTGGATTGAATTCTGGTTCATGGAGTGAGGTTTGTCAAGGTTTTGGTGGCGGATGCGTATGCCCGCCAACCGCGCGACGAACCGGGCAAACCAGTTGAGGGAGGCCCTTGCACCTCTTCAGCCAGACTCTCCCTTGACCCAACGCCTTGCATCGCAGTGAGAGGAATGGATTCATATATCTGTCATTCCTGGAATACTGACCCCCAGATTCCGACCCATACCATATACCTTTTACCTTCCACCGAAATACCTCTCATTCATTTCCTTAAAAGACATTCCACACATCATTCCAAAAGATGATGTAAGAGGGAAAATGTATTCCTCAGGGACTCCTTTGCGGAGCTAGTATAAAAAACGAATTTCGATTAATCATTGCATTGAGAAATCCAAAATCATTGGAAAAATATATAAATCTTTTCCAGTCGATCATTTTATTTTCTGAGTGATAATCAACGTCTGAGGCATTAATGTCAGAAACCCTCGATGACATCATTTAACCAATGATAATTTTCCTCTTCTTTTGTAACATTGTACAGTACCTGATGGACCTGAAAAATACTTAAGGTAGGTAATCACTTCAAAACAGGCTAAGTCGCGCGCCAAAACAATACCCAGCAAACAGGTATGAGTATACCGCCATAATGGGATTTGCAACCTCCTTCAAAAAGGGAACGGAGCATCTTTCAGAATAGGAATATCCTTCAGAGTAGGGACATCCTTCAGAGTAGGGACATCCTTCAGAGTAGGGACATCCTTCAGAGTAGGGACATCCTTCAGAGTAGGGACATCCTTCAGAGTAGGGACATGGGACTTCCTCCAGAGTATGGCTCCGCTTCGTCTTTGCAACATTGCCAGAAGGCCATGCATGAAAGGACCTCCAAAGGAGACGCCTTTCTTGTGGTCTTAGTTCTTCAAAAGAGCCACAAATATAAAGATGGTAATCTGACCAATGCCACAAAAAGCGGCTGCTTTTTCACCTTTTACCTTTCTAAAAGAACTTCTTCACCGTTCACCTTTCCAAAAGAACTTCTTCATCGTTCACCTTTCCAAAAGAACTCCATCCAAAACAGCGGATGGCTTTAATTGGCGCGAAAAGGGCCATTCAACGGGCCGCGCGAGAATTATTCACGCAAGTACAACAATTACACGCTTTTTTGTTTATAAGAAATAATGGATCTCGCATTTTAGGATCTCGTTACATTAGACTCGATACACGGCACTATCCTTCATAACTCTCAAGGACTCCATAACTTAAAAAAAATATGTGATACATTCAGATGGACGCCGGGCTCCTGTCTCGGCATTCATCCAAGAAGTACCTTTACCGGAAACGAACTCGCAATGTTACCAATCGATAAAACAAAATAAAGCGGTTGATTATACAGCCAGCCAGGAGGAATCCAATTATCAATCGGCTAATAAATAACAAGTCAGAAGAGGTTATTTTGGTTAGGACCATACTTATTACAGAATCAATAATTATTATCGTGACCTCAAAAAGTATCACTGCTTTAGGGGTGATACTTTTTGAGGTAAACGGAGACAGTTCTCCTATTTCGAAGGTCTAGAAATAAAATTGATGATTTGTTTATAAACCAAATCCACACCGAGACATTCATGTAATAAAATATAGATATATTCTCGCTTCATCCAAAGGATGGACGTTGACAGAGATATTTCTTTGAATAATAAACGTTTACCGTTTGTACGATACCTAACTCAAATCTGACAGCGGCACTTCAAGCATTAGTCTCCAAAATTATAATATAAATTATCTGATCTTTGAGAGGTTCCTTGTTTGAAGATTATTTCTTATGCACTCCATCACTTTCAAACTGTGCATCCCAAAATTCTTAAAGTATGTGTTTAAAAAAAATCTGAATACTACACAGGAGACTCAACTACCCGAAATTAGGCGGCTGAATGTAATAAGCTAAGAAGAAGATCAGTATGAAGGTAAGTAAGATCAGTAAGCTCGGTAATATCAGTAATATAAGTAAGATCAGTGATATCAGTGAGATAGTGAGATCAGTGAGATCAGTGAGATCAGTGAGATCAGTGAGATCAGTGAGGTCAGTGAGATCAGTGAGATCAGTGAGGTCAGTGGGATCAGTGAGATCAGTGAGATCAATGAAATCAGTGAGATCAGTGAGATTAGTGAGATCAGTGAGATCAGTGAGATCAGTGAGATCAGTGAGATCAATTAGATCAGTGAGATCAGCGAGATCAGTGAGTTCAGTGAGATCAGTGAGATCAGTGAGATCAGTGAGATCAGTGAGATCAGTGAGATCAGTGAGCTCAGTGATATCAGTGAGATCAGTGAGATCAGTGAGATCAGTGAGATCAGTGAGATAAGTGTTTGTTAGTTAGTTTTCTTGGTTAGTTAAGCTGAAGTGGGATAGGAAGATCAGTGAGATGAAGGTTGGGAAGTGTCTGGCTATGCAGAACTGGTCACAAAACAGGTTAAACAATTGAACTTTAATTTTCATTGGAAATCTGTAGTATCTAAGCAGTTTGTATCAAATTAGGGAAACTTTTAGACACCGGCAAAGTAAAAGGCAAAAGAAGCAGAGGAAGGTCATCAATGCGCTGGAGTGACCAAGAATCAGCGTTTGGTACTGGGATGTTCGCAGCTCTCCACGAAGCGCAGGACTGCTAGGAGTAGTAGGAACCTTGTCCACCAAGGAAATAAGGTACTCCAGTGAAAAATATTATGACTTTAAAAAATATGTTCATATAAAATACAGAACAATAAACGCTGATTCTGAATATATAAGTTTTATTAAATAATATTAAACGTATAGTTTTAAAAAAAATCATCAAAAAGTCTATTTTTCACGTTTATTGAAACATTATTTAGGCCTAAATAATTCAGTATGAAAAATAGAGGCATCTCTATTATTTAAAAAATTCAAAAAATTAAAACTGTACAAAAAAAATCGTAAAGCTACTCCACACCGATCCTGTGGTGGCTGCTCCAAAATGGCGGACGTCGAACAGCTGATTCGACGCAGTATGTGCAGGCGATGCTCGGTTTCCATAATATTGATATAGATTCGTAAATTTAAAAAAAAATTACTTACTAATTTTTGTACCTCTCTCCCGTAATAATAATAATCGTAACATAGGCTGTATATAATGGTAAGCTCTGGCGTTATGAAATTTGTATAAATGAAAATGTGTGTATTTCATATATTTTTGCGGCTGGGTGGATAGGCAAGGGGTAGGTGGGGTTCGCGGAGAGGGAAGGGACGAGGGAGGGGGAAGGCGGGGAAGGTGGAAGGGAACGGGGACGCACGGGAAAGGACATGCAGGGAGAATAATTTATTTCTTTGGAATGGTATTGCAACGCATACCGGGAACCAGCTAATTTCTAATAAGACAAGACATAAAAATAAAATTTTAACACAGTCGGATAAAAAATATTTATTGGTGTTTTTATTCGGGATTTTTTAAATTAATTAGTACTAAGTTAACATACATCATCGTGTGTGTTAACAGTTACAAAAATAAATATATAACAGACAACGTCATTAGAAAAATATAATTTTCAATGCTTAAAAAAAATATGTAGGCACTTTTTTTTAATACGTTTGTATTTATATTTTAAATCATACATTATCTTTCGCAGTAATTTTTTTCGGAATTTTATTATTTAGTATAATAAAATTTTTCAGCGTGCTTGATTTTTTCTTGTTGGCAACTAATTTATTTTGTATATCTCGTGAATGGAATTTATTTTTCTTTTGAGTTCCTTAGGCATCATCCCTTTCTTCATTTTATTTATTACGGATAAATAAACAATTTAACTTTGTTTGAACCACTTTTATATTTGAGTAAATCCGACCGGTTTCAGAACGAACGGTTTACAATTTATAAATTCAAATATGTAGTTCTCTTCATTGTCATAAAATGTTGTTCCTTTGACATGTCTGTATACTGTTTGCATATGTTGCGCACAAAACAAGATTTCATAATATTATTTAATATTTAGACAGAATACGGTATAAATTAAATTCATAACGGATTTTTTTATGAAAAACGACAGTAGCACGACAGTACATTTCAATGTCACTCACTTTTGCTGTCAGAAAAAACATTTTTTATTGAGTTTTTTTTATATTCATTCAGCGCCCAATTGAATAATATGTTCTGTTTAGTCTATTCAATCAAGAATTTCGTCTACTATTTGTCATTCAAAATTAATAAAATACTTTTATTGTTTAAAACAACATATTTCGTAAACATGCTTACATCAGGGTTTACTTAAAAATAGATTTGGTTAAGGTTAAAACTAGGTATTTTTTTAAATTTTGAATTAAAATGGTGCGATAACCGCTGAAGCGACAGCACAATTTAAAAGTGTTTTCTCCGATTGTTTGAGATTTTTTGGTGATCACTTTGAATATTTTTCGCCCACATTAAAAAAATCTTACCTACAAATTTCAATATGGAGACATACAAACTGATTATAGTTCTACAGAGCCAATTAATTCACCTATCTTTTGCCGATTATTACATATTCGTAGGATTTATAAAAAAAATATTATAAAATCGTAAACTTCCACTTGATCCTTTTAAATAAGAAGAAATTTGCCAAAGAAGTATTTGATATTCTTTGACTTTTGAATAAGACTAACTAACTAACTAACCATCACGCCATTTCCACGCAGGGGTAGGCAGAGAGGACGGACCACCAAACAACTCTGTCTTGGCACACACTCTTTGCCTTTCTCACATTCATACATCGTCTCATACATACTCTTCTATTATTCTGACTTTTGACATGGCCCGACTGAAGATCTGATTCATTTGATCGTGCCATGTCTTCCTCGGGCGTCCCCGACTTCTTCTATATTATATTCTTCTTACGCTACTTTTTTGGTCCATTCGCTCTACATGCCCGAACCATCTGAGGGTCCCTTTCTTATATCTACATTGCTCACATGATCATACATGGTTTTACCACACATACGCCTCAGGAATTTCATTTCAACAGCATTCAGTTTACTTTCATCCTTCCTCTGCCAGTTCCATGCCTCACTGCCATACATCAGGGTAGATGGAATAGGACATAAAATAATATATTATTTCAAGTAGTGAATTATGGTCTTTTGATAGTATTTTCTACAGGGGTAGAGACTTACCCAGTTTTTATTAATCATATTAGGTACGTGCCATAGTCCCAAAGGGAATTTACGTGACTTATGATGAACAAAATGGTTATGTACATTTTTAGTGCTTATTTGATGACCTTAGAGATACCAATGATGTTGGACCAATTATTATCATTATCGGAGGTACCCTTGTGACATCCTGGCCGCTTCTCGAACCCCTCCAATCCAGCAAGTCTCCTTACAGCTCCTTGTACCTACTAAGGATGTGGTGCCGACCACCTACTTCAATGTTCAATCACTTAGTTTAAGGCTTCTTGTTACTCCTCCACTTAAAGGTTTATTATAGACCTGTGGTTCATTTTTCTTTTGAAGCGTACGTAGTATAATAATACACAAGCGAATTTCCGGCACGCTTTGCAATGCCACTTAATGAAGAAATTGTTTCTCCCTGCATGTCCTTTCCCATTCTTCCGGTTCCCCTTCCGCCTCCCCTTCCCCCTCATCACCCCTTCCCCTCACGCGTTCATAGGTTAGTATTTCAAATAAATTCATTAATTTAAGGAGTTTATTAAAAAATTGAATTTTGATTGAACAATTGATTGTTTTTCAAAATGTCATTCTCACATTGTGACATGTTTGGCAGTTTCGTAAGAGTTTTTGAAATGATGAAAAAACTTTTCAGATGTATTGTCATTTGGTTGTTATAATCCAGAAACCTTGTGAGAAGAAGATATTTTAAAACTTTTAAATATTTCCTTTACTTAATATAACGACGCATAAAGTCACCACAAGTGGTTCGCTACGTTTGGTGATTTAGCAGGGGTGCCCGGGTTCATGGGATGAGGTTTGTCTAGGTCTTGGAGGCGGATGACCAGGATATGCTGAACCCCAGATTCCTACCCACCCCTTAAACCCTTTTCCTTCCCAGAACTCTCCTCTCCTTCCTTTCCTTAAAAAAACCCTCCACACGGCATCCTCAAAGATGACATAGGCCCTGAGGGAAATTATTTTCCTCAGGGCCTCCTGTGTGGAGCTCATGTAAAAAAAAAAAAAAAAAACAAGGAAGCAAGAGGCGATATAACCGTTAATGGTACTATTGGACTCGAACTCAGGATCTTCAATGATATATTACAATGATGGGTATGTAACCCTCAAAAGTTATTTCAATGAAAATTGAATGTTCACATAGATTTTTAGAATAAGTTCTGGCAGTTGTCCAATGTACTCGTAAATAAAATCGGATTTGTTTTTCCGATACCCTCCGACCGGTCAGTGGCTGAGTTGGCATCGCGTTTGATCCTCCATCACGACACAATCAACATTTTCCGCTGACTGTGGTGGTAGTAGGAGATTTTCAAATATTGTCAGGTTATTCGTAACCCGGGAATGTTTGTCTTTCTTTTTAAAAAATTCTATTAAAAAAATATAATATCTACGTTACAAGCAAATTCTTCAAAACACTTAGTAATCATTAAAAATGTATTTGCCAAAAATATTAGAAAATTAGTTGAGGATAATATGTTAATTCTGAATAAGAAATATGAGGTCGAGTTGGTTAAGGCGCTGTGTCCCGATAAGATCCTAGTTTCGAGTCCCATTTGCGACCAGTACCTTTTCGTCTTATTTTTTTTCACGGTTCGTTTAGATTTATTAGTATTTAATTCTACTTCAATGAATTTTTAAGAAAATTTAAAAGACCGGTTTCGGTTGTTTGGTTCTTCTACCAAACTCCGGTTTAGACCTCTAATACTCGGATTTGCTTTAAATTTAAACGTCGTTTTCAAAATTATAATTTTGGCATCCCGTGATTGTGACAAATCGTTCGAATCCATAATAAAAGTTTTGTCAGGACAACAATCATGTACCCAAAATGATCAAGTAACGAGAATAAAAGTCAAAGTTAGCAGGTCACAATCATGTAATCGAGATGAGGACAATTCAAAAATGGGTGACATTATACAATACATTTCATTGGAAAACTTGTGTGTCAATCCGTCTTGCCCAATAGACAAACCAGAAAAAACCACACATTAAACATTCCTCAATGCAACACTAACTCTAAACAAAATACCCGAATAAAACGAATAAATAACATTTACCCATAGGTACATACCATTATTTACACAGAAAAGATCCATCCCTTTCCACTCCCTTCCACCATCCCATCCACATAACATAATTTAACTATTTTTCTCGATTTTTCTTTATACCTACTGACTAAATAATTAATATACTTAAGCGAAAACCTATTATTGGTTAAATTTCTGTACATATTTCATCAAACATAATTAATAATTGTAACTGTTGGTTTTCCTAATAAAATAAAATAAAATAAAAAATAAAAAGTGGTTTGAAGATTGGATATTGATTTACGAAAAAAAATGTTATTTTTTTGGATTTCGTAGGATTCGAACTTCTGTTCGCTAGTTTTCTCTGGCCGCTGAGATTTGCGACGCACTATACCGCTGCGCTATGGGACGCGTTCGGCGAGGCGCGAATTTACGCATTATATTCCGACGACCCGTAAAAATCAAAGTGGCCAATGAGCGCAGAATTATCGTCGTTTCCGTTTTATATCTCAACCAATAGGAGCCTTGAGAGCAGTCAGGTGCCGAAGTGCGTCATTTCCGTTTCATCCGAATTTCAAATCACTCTAACGGGGCTAAGGAAGTTTCTCTTCAAAAATAATACATCTCATCATAAACAGATAATCCTTAAGATAGAAACGCACTGTACATTAATCGGATTAAAAATATAAAACAGCGCATGAGTCCTTTTTTAACCTTACCATTTAATTTACCCCGGCTTAAGAATAATTCTTAGATACAATAATAACATATTTTAACCCTGAAATCTCAATTAGTGGCTCAAAAAAACATTACAACGTTCGTTTTCTAAGCCTTTAACGGTTCGTTACAAATCTTCAGGACGATATAACCGTTAATGGGTCCTCGCGCTCAAATTGAATTACTCTTTATTTGCATTTACCGGACCTTGGCTTAGACAGGGTTACAAGGACTTAGCTTCTTTATCCTTCCGACTGCAAATGGCCACACCTGCGGTGATGGGAGGTGGGCGGTGGGTAGTGGGTAGTGAGGATTAAGGATACTGCTGCCTTAAGTACTTTAGGAATTTTACACGGTGTAAATACTGAAAGATTTTATAATGTTTCAAGGATTTGTAAAATGCGCCGAAAGTGAATTCTGTTACGACAATACATACATATGGAATAAATAAATATTTCAAATTACAATACAAAAACTGTATGTCAGTCCAATAGTATTATTACCTGGAGATAAATTTCATTTATTAGCGCAGGTACCTGAAAAGTCACGGGATTTTTTTTTTACATTAGCTCTACACAGGAGGCCCTTTTTTTTACATGAGCTCCACACAGGAGGCCTTGAGGAAAATAATTTCCCTCAGGGCCTATGTCATCTTTGTAGATGCTGTGTGGAGGGTCTTTTAAAGGAAAGGAGAAGTTCTGGGAAGGAATAAGGTATGAGAAGTGGGTAGGAATCTGGGGTTCAACATGTCCAAGAATGACGGATGCATGAATCCGTCTCATTGAGGTGCAAGGCGATGGGTCAAGAGAGTCTGGCTGGAAAGGTCAAAAGGTCTCCCTCAACCAGTCTCTACAGTAGGTGGGCAAGCACATCCATCGCCAGACAAGGACAAATCTTACCCCATGAACCCAGGCACCCCTGCTAAGTCACCAAGCGAACCACATGGGGTGACCTATGGCAGAGGTGTTGGTTATCCAATAAATAGTTCTCGGGGCGGTGGTACCTACACCCGCCCCCCAAATTGTAATTGAAGGATTGAAAAAATTACATGTTAGCTATAAACACAGAACCTTGAAAAATCACGATATCTGAGGGTATTTAACAAGACTAGCAGCCTGTATTGAGGTTAACATTCATAAATTTGAGTGATGCATTAATACATAAATCACTAATATACAAAATACTACATCCAAAACACTAAAATATTATATGCAGAAAGTAAGAAATAACAATCAATATTATATTGGTGACCAGTTGGGTAATTTGTAACAATATAGACCATAAAACAAATCCTTAATTACTATACCCACCAATAAACAAAGGGAGTTCAAAACAACTAGGGTGACACTCCGATTTTGACAAATGGAACTCAAATGAAAATTTAGTTATTTAAAAAAATCTTATTATTTAAAAAACAAATATTATTAAAAAAAAATCTTATTATTGTAAAATAAAAAATATTATTATTTAAAAAAGGCCAAGGATGAAAAAATGGAATGCCAATCCTCTGACAACACAAAAATCTTAACATTTTTTAAAAATTTAGCTAATGAATTGGAAGAATTAAAAATATTTCAAATATAAAATTAAGAGGAATCCCAGTCGCCGAGAAAATTGAACAATAAGGATTTTACCAAACTGTTGTACTTACTCCTCCGAATACTGAGATAAAGGGACAACAGCATCTCAGGCTGATATGTAATAACTAATAACTAAATAAAATCATCAAAATCCAGGTTTTGTGTTCACCATTTTTCCCCTCTAACAGAGGACCGATTTTTAAGATTTTTTTTACTAATTATATTAGAAGAAATTACTCTTTATCTAAACGTTATTTTTTAAAAGTATATTGTTTAGTTTGTATACTGAACGTCTGTTGATGGCGTTCAGACTAGGCAATTTTAACAATTTTTGCCGGGTCCTACCCCTATAAGAAGTAACTTATCAAAAAAGGCAAAACGTTCCGACAAGCTATTGGTCAATATCTAAATTAAATTAAAACATATTTGTAGTGTCAAAATCCAGAGAGGAAATCAGGCAATTCAATCGTATGGACAAAACGGCACCTGGTTTCCTCTTAATATAATTTTATGGTGAAAAATATGGTAGTATAGATAGGTGAGTACTTTTGCTAATCTGAATTCTTGTTTAATCAGTTCCAATATTGAAAATAACAATTAATTATTTTTTTCTGTTTAAATGCATTATAACATTATAAGCAGATACTGTAACGCTTGTCTGAAGTCTTTCTATAATCAGTTGCAATTTTGAAAATGACGCTTAAATTCAAAGAAAATCAGAGTTCCTGGAAATGTCTCTCTTCTCTGGATGTCTCATAATTTTTTCATGTAAAATAATATTCTAATTTAGGTAAAAATTCTACTAAATTTAACAAAAATAATAATTACATTGTATGCGAGTGCTATTATATACTGGTATATAAATATATAATTTTTTTGTTTGTTAAATCTTTGTCTTTTCATTAAAAAAAAATTATTTTCTTTCTTATTTCAGACTTAACCATAGTGTTAAAAATAAAAAATTAACGTATTTAGAACTTTCCCTAAATTTTGCCATTATAAATTAATTTAAAACCATGATTTATTTTTACCATGGATTTAAACAATTTAGTTTCTCAAAACAGTGCTTTGTCAGATATCCCACTGCAACTCTTAAGCAACGAAAATTTAATATATGTGATACCGTAGTCCGTTCCGGGATTTTCTGGTGAACATTATCTTCAGGAAATCGGCTCATGCAATTCGAAGGCTTAATTCTTCCCCTCATTCAACCTCAGCATCCTCAAAGGGAAGTTCTCTGTATCAAAGGACTTGGCTGCAGGACTGTAGCTTTAGAAAATATGCACTTTCTCTGCTTAAAATATCATCTGTCAAGGATGTTAATAGGCTTTACAAAACTTTGAATTCGTACAAACGGACTAACTTCCACTCTTTAGAAAATTATTTGATTTATTTTACTCAATTTTCGGTAAAATATATAAAGTCACAAACGTTTTATTTATTAATGTATTACAATGAAGTCCCGTTAAACTGCTAAATAGCATCTTCTAACTTTACAAATACACTTTTTTGAGTCATTTTTAATTAAATTAAAACAAATAACTTTATTAAAATTAACTTATTAACTTTAAAATTAACTCATTAACTTTAAAATTAACTTATTGACGATGTTGCTAGATAGCACTTTGTGAATGGGTACTTATTAACAATCTAGTTAGACCGGTCAGTGGTTGAGTTGGCATCGCATTTGGGTCCCACCCAGGCGTTCCGTGTTCGATTCCTCGGCTGACTAAGTCCTCCATCACGGCTTTTTTTGGTGGTATTAGGAGATTTTCAATATTGTCGGGTTATTCGTAACCCAGGAATGTTTGACTTTCTTTTTAATAAAAAAAAGTTTAAACATATTTATTTTAATTTTCGGAATCAATACAAAAAATATTGTACATTTTGGTTTTGAATCAGAGACATAAGGTATTTATAGCGAATGAAATAATAAATAAATAAATGAAAACAGAAACAACAAATGAAGATTCAGAAAAAAATCAAAGTACAGAGAACATCAGAGGGAAAAATTGCACAATATAAAGAGAATTTTTCACGTAACCATTTTTTTCAGCTCGCATCGTCTTCTGAAAGTTTGTTCACAATTTTTATTGAGTTCTCTCTCTCTCTCTCACTCTCTACCTTAAGAAAGAGAGGGTACGCGCACCACTTTCTGAAAACGAGGTCGACGTCATTGAAGCGGTAATTGTTTATGTTGATTGTCATATACTGTTGTCAAAACGAGGGAGCAGGTGGAAGTCGTGAACGAAACATTTTTGACACTTAATTTTGTTTTCTGAAACTTTTTATAAAATTGTTATATTACCATTTAACTAGGAGGGGAGGTATGTGGCGGTTATGTCACATTACACTCCACCCACCTAAAATTGTCTGTACAAGCACTGATAACCATTAGTAACGTAGCAATTTAATAAAAGAAGATTTCCTAAACACGTGTCATTTATATTACTCCCATTGTTCGACTTACGCACACATTTTTTAAAATTTTGTTTTTTATGTGAATACAGCACAAGAGTCCCAACTGCTACCGTCTGGAGCCAGTGACACTACAGCATCCCCAACTGGGGTATGTTGTGATGCTGAAGGTTGTAGGAAGGGGAAGGAGATGTGATACCGGAAGGTGCGGACGTACCTGGATATTCAGATCTGGTCACCAAACACGGCTAAAGCCAGATATGATTTTAGATTTTCACGGCCAAAAGTATTTTTGTCATTTGTTTTTGGGGTGTTATGCCTCCTTTAGCCAACATTTCGGACAGCGTTACAGTGTCCATCATCAGGGCAGATGTGTGAAGATGGACCCTGTAATGCTGTCCAAAACGTTGGCTAAACGAGGAGGTAGCGCAACACGGCGTAACACCCCAAAAAGAAATACCAAAAACGGCTAAAGCCATTTCAAAAAACGTTTCAATTCTGAATAGTGATCTTACACCAGGGCGATACTGAGAGTATCTTGCACTCTGGAAACATTACACACACATTAATTAAACGTATACCTAAGGAATTCCAAAAGGTTTTTTTTTTGATTTTATAAAAAACTTTGCTGAAAAATATTTAGCTTTTTCTGTCGGAAACTGGCCAGGGCAACTCAATATTGAGTCCTCCCGTGCAAATGGTTCTTTTCAAGTTAAGAGAGTTAGCCGTTTTGCTATTAGGCCTTGATAAAACGGTCCTCCATTAAAGGCATCCTCATTTCATTAAGGCCTCACGGACCTGACATAGTTCACAAGTTGACATCCGGTTGGAAACCTAATAATGATATTACCTGTCCGAATTTTACCGTATTTTGTTTACAACATTGCAGAAAATTAATTTATAATGCTTTGCAAATTATTTAAAAATTAAAAAAGATGAAGCTCAAAGCCATGTAAAAAAAAAATAGGAAAGGTATTTTTTTTTTCATTAGCTACACCTAAGAGGCCCTGAGGAAAAAAAAGTTTTAATAGCGTATGTCTTCTTTGAGGATATGTGTAGAGGGTATTTTTAGGAAAAGTAAGGATAGGAATGATTCTGGGAAGAAGAAAGGTATGAGGGGTGGGTTGGTAGTAAGCGGTAGAGGGTCAGTTAGTCAATTTGGGAGGCGGATATGGGTACCGCCGCCACGGAAACCATTTATTGAATAAGAGAGATGGCCGGATCGAGAGAGACTGGTTAAGGGAGGACATTTGATCTTTCCGGACGGACTCTCTCAACCCATTGCCTTGCACCGCAGTTAGGGCGATGGATTCATACATTTGTAACTACTCCTAGACACACTGATCCTCAGATCCTATCCACCCCTCATACTTTTTTCCTCTCCAGAACTTCCTATCCTTCCCTTCCTTAAAAAGACCCTCCATACAGCATCCCCTAAAATGACATAGGCCCTGAGGAAATTACTTTCCTTACGGCCTCCTGTGTGGAGCTAATTGAAAAAAAGAGGGAGGTAGGTAAGTCCGGTATGTAGGGTAAGAGGTCAGTATGTCTAGAAATGACGGACTTATGAATCCATCCCTCCCACTGCGGTGCAACGCAATGGGTTGAGAGTCCGGCTTGAGCGGTCTAGGTTAGATCTCCTTCAACCGATCCCTCCCGATTCGGCCCGCCACGGTAGGGGGGCAAAAGCCGCCAAGACCTAGAAAACCCTCACCCCATGAAGCCGGGTAACTCCGTTGTTTCGGCTTAGAGGTTACAATCTCTGGCAATTAACTTCTGCGTAAATACAATGGCAACAAATATAATGGTAGGTAAAACTCACGGAAGAGGAGCAGGTTCTTCTGGAATGTAGTTGTTTGCTTGATGAGATCACCATTTAAGTTGCTGTTCACTTTTTTAAATTGAATTAATGCGAATAGTTTTTGCAAGAATGTGCTGCGACAAGGTAATTGCGGTAGTTTTATGCGAGTTATATGACTAGGACTGCGTCCCGCTGGGATAATTGTTAATAACAAAACTTCGAGCACCGAATCCTTGCGAGTTGATCGAAATCATGACATCAACGAATAATAAAGGGCGCGGGGGAAGGGAGATATTCATTGCTATAGGAAATAAATAATATTAAAATCCAAAATAAACACAAAAGCAATCCGCCGAGCGCAGCCAATTATACTCGGCGCTAACACCCGTTAAGGCATCAAACGTAGCGAACCACCCGTACCCACCTTCCAAATTGATTGGATGGATGCTAAATAGTAAATATGTACTGATAAATGCATGAAAGACACTTCTTAACTTTCCCATTCCCAAATTCATTATCTGTCTGACTTCCAATTGATGATTTAATTTCCCTACCGGCTACTGACAAAAAACTTTTTTCTATTTGGGGCATTGAAGTACCCTTCACTGTCCCGCCCCGGTATAGGCGACTTATGGTCGCCCCTTCGGAGATCTCGCAAGAATCTAATTTTTTATTTGAACGACTCTACATTTAGTAAAACTAATCTAGACCTTCAATGTCCCTACATACTTTGTTAGTTGGCGGAAATATAGGATCGCCTACAGTCTAAGCTATAATAGTAAAAAAAAAAAACTAATACTACTGGTGTTAGTAAACAGGAAAATATAATACAGAGAGAAACAGAATATATATGAAAGATAAACAGAGGGCTATTTGGGGCAGTGGAGGTAATCCACCTCTTACCCGCCTTGGTATAAGTAACTGATGGTTACTCCTTCAAGGCTCTCGCAAGATTCTAATTTTTTTTGTTAAACGAAGCTACATTTATTTATTTTGAACGAATCTAGACCTCCAGTGTCCATGCATATGTTGTTAGTAAGCAGTATGCAAGTGCTTAACAGGAAAAACAAAATGCAAAAAATAGGTTAGTAAGACAAAGATTAATTAAACAGGGCAAAAGAAAAACTCATTCATGAGGCTCCATGAGGCGGCATTGCATCTGTAAAAACTCCTAAGCACCTGCATAAAATAGAAAACATAAGTAATACAATAACTCTCAAATCAATTGGCAAGTACCAACAAAAAATGTGAATGGCTTTCGGTCTGATCATAAACTACACTTAGCTTCCGTGTCCCTTAGCCAACCACTCAGTAAAGCCTCAAAGAATGTTAACTGAATATTTGGGGTAAAATACCCGAAGACTAAAAGAAAATTCAGCGTTGGGTAGTCAGAGGCAGGACAAAGGATAGTCAAGGTCGTCTGATCAAGTCTCAAGCCTGCACATGTCATTGGGGGAGGCGCAGATAGATTTGAGAAGGATCTGCAATATTAGTAATGTAACTAAAGATGAAGCAGGGACGAGGTCCAGCACACCCCCGTATGGGGATAGGGAAAAAAAAATTGGAGTTCAGTTCATTCAGTAAAACATTGAAACAGTTAAAGACAAATAAAACAAAACAAGGAACATGGCATAAATTAACAGGTAGTATAGTAATTATTAACAAAACAAATCGCAAGGCAATTATATACATTTTTTTAAAAACATAGTGAATAAAATAATATAACGGCTATTTGGGGCAGTAAAAGAAGTATGCATCATAAAATGTCTAAACTGAATAGTTCTGAAAAATATATTTTTTTATCTGAATACCTCCCAAGAGTCTCAGCTGCAGCTGCTCCCGTATAGAGCTACTGCCATCCCCGATTGGGGTATGTTGTGAGACTGAATAAAGCGGGGAGAGGAAGGGAAAGGAGATGGGGAAGAGGAAGAGGAAGGTAGAGATGTACCTAGCTATTCAGATCTGGTCACCAAACACGGTTTAAGCTATTTCAAACATCGTTTCAATGGTGGTCTTACACCGGAGCAAATCTGAGAGTGTCTTCCACTCTGGAACGTGCTGCAAGTACATTATAAATTATTTTTAATGAATTAATTGTGAAATAACACAAATTAATCAAATAAAATTTATTTGCCCACGCCGGGATTCGATCCCGGATTGCGAGTCAAGAGCCTTTCCCTAGACCACGCCGGTCGTCATAAAAAAAGGTCCCGGTGCGTAATTGCTAGTTAGAAAACGTTTTATGTAAAAATGTTGGATACATAAAATTAAGGCGACTCTGGGTCAAAAGCAACGCTGAGAGAAACCTTTTTCATACCTACCACGTTTTATGTTGTGTCCTTAAAGTGGAGTACCTAGCCAGGATTTCTTACTTTGAATATATAAATATTCGGATTATTTAGATCTTACAAGGAACAAAACATTTTTAAAATACTAGCAATTAATAGCACCCGCCCGAATTTGAAGATTTTCTTTTTTTGTTGATGGAAGTAATTTTTTTTTTTTTTTTTTTTAACTTTTCTTTTTTCATTAAATTTTTCATTACACACATAGGGGACTTTTCGACCACCATGCTAGGCACATGCCCGTGTTGTGGTGGTCGAGTAATAGTAATAGATTGTTGATTTCATAATGACTTGGAAAAAATCTTGTGGATAGAATTTTCTAATTATAGATTTTTTTTAACTAAATAATTCCGTTTTTTGGGCTCGTGACATTACTGCATGAAAATAAATCCACGTAGATTTTTAAAATTTTATTTAGCACTTAAAATTCACTAGGTTTATTGTTTGTTATCTGCGAACTTTGTTTGATTTGACGTTTTGAGAGATGTTATAAAGTGAACATCGTACAGATCTTTTTTTTTAACAATTTTCAAGGATATAATTTTGTTAATTTCTTACGGGTACAGGACCCTTACTTTTTTTAAACTTTTTAATTATATTTTTAATTACTTATGTGGAAATCTGTTATTGGATATTATGTGTATTATTAATGTTATTATTTTAAGTGTAAAAATCTGTTGATTTTCCCCAATAAATAAAATAAAATAAAAGATGCTTTCTGCAACGGCTGTCTTAGGAGCGTAATGGTAATGTTGCTGATTTTAACAATTAAATTTTATAATACATTATTATAATTATAATTTACAAGTACAAGTTTATAACATTGGATTTTGTCATACATAGACGTTGAACATTATAATGATTAATGATCAATAAGATGGTTCAAGGAAAAAATATTATAAATACGATTAAAAAAAAAATTACGGAATAAACCGAAAAAAGAGTGATGCAAGTGGCCTATTAAATGAATTTGATGATATTGCGGTTTGTCCCATTTTACAATTAAATTGATCAAGGTGCCATAACTTTCCATGGAAAAAGTAAATGTAAAAATTGTGCTAACCGAAAAAATTGCACAATGATGACCCCAGAGCTCACTGTTTGGGCGATTGAGTTTTCTTTACCTCAGAAGAATTCGAGTTTTAACGGAAATCTTCATGTTCCTGAGTTTAAAATCACGTATTGCCCGAAAGGGGGTCAATAGGGATCCCTATATATTTTTTCTTTTGACCTTTGCAGTAACACTCAGATATTAGTTACAATCTACCATTTTAAATGGATATCGCCCATCTTCGCACAGCAGTCAATCGTCAAATAATGAAAAACCGTTGAAAGAATAGTACATAATCGAGCGTAACTCAAATTCTTAGCATCATTGTCGTGCTTTCCATGATTTTCTTAAGTAAACCGAACCGTGTCAGAGGGGGGGGAGGGGGGGTTGATTACGTTTCGAACATTTGTAAAGCCGATTGATTACCGAATGGGTTTTAAAGGATTAGATGTCTAAATTATAGAGTATGTGATGCTAAAAATAAATTAGATTTCTCATGAAACTCTACTTTAGGGGAAGAGCGTTACCCCCTTCCAATGCGGCAGGGTTAACAAATTCTTCAGTATGTCAGCAAAAATAGAACTATGTTTACAATAGCATCAACTGTACCGCCTTGACTGCACTGATATGTGTTTGAAAATCCGTACAAAAATTGATTTTGAAATTCAACAAATTATTCAAAATCCAGTGGCTTTGATTTGAAAGTTCAGAGTTCACCGCTCTATCTGTAATATTCGCAAGGGAAGACATTAGCCATTGTGCATCGGGAAGTTGGGAAAGCGGGATTCTCGGATCACAGATGGCATTTGCTATTCGTCTTTCCCGGATTCCGGGATACCATATGATGGATTGAACCAACCCTGGCGAAACAACAAGTAACTGTATTACGGAAGTGCATTGCGGGGAATGAAAATCTGATTGAAGATTGAGATGGCTTTGAAAGGAAGTTTATGATAAAAGTTGAATAATGGAATGTTAGCTTTGTTTGTGATTGAAGATTGAAGAACTGTGTTTTCATTGTTTGTTGTCGTCATTTTTTCGTCGATGCGAGTTCCAACTGCTTCCAAACATTTTGAGTCAGAGTATATAGAATCCCCATTATGTTAGGGATAGGGCTGAAGGTAGTAAGGAAGGGAAGCAGATGGGGCAGAAGAGAGTTATTAAAATCTGATCATCAAACATTTTAAAGCCATTTCAAGCAACTTTTCAATTCTGAATTGTGGTCTTTCACCAGGGCGATACTGACAGTATCTTCCATGCTGTAACGTACAAATGTTTTTAATGAGTTAATAGAGAACTTCAGTTCATTTTTTTTATTTTTTTAATGAATAATGACATTCTAACTTAAACAAATACATTTTTATTTTTTATTTTTAGAGTTAGTTTTAGTAGTTAAAATAATTGTAAAAGTTTTAATTTTTCAAGATCCCCCGAAAACCATCGGTGAATCGTGTGATGGCATAACTCCTGAAAAATTAGTATAGGATCGGGCAATCAACTGCTGCCATTTTAAATTCCAGAAGTAGAAGTAGCATTACTATTTTTTTGTGCAGTAGTTTTTGAATATTTTCAATAATAGAGATAAACTAATAAGAGATACCTTTATTTTTTAAACATTATTTAGGCATAAATAATGTTTCAATAAACACAACAACTAAATCTACATAAACAGTATATAAATAAACGAATAAATTAATACGATGGCTTGTGTTATATCATACATTCCCGTACAATGACTTTACGGTGACGTCACGACACGCCGAACAGTGGCGTCACCACTAAAATTTGTTTTTACGACCCGATAAAAAACCGACTTTTTAATATTTTTTTATAAACTCTGCGTTTAATTTTATTACGTTTATTGATCTATATGAAATATTTTTTAAAGCCATAATATTTTTCACTGGAGTTCCTTATTGTGAAGCGACACAAATTAATTAAATAATATTTACATGCGCAAGCCGGAATTTGAACCCTCCTTTGAAACCCTACCCCTCGACCACGTAGGCCGCGAAACTTCAACCATGAGGTGATTTTTCACAAAAAAGTAGCTATGCACGCATGCACGCATACTCGTATAATCCTTTTTTTTACATTAACTCCACACAGGAAGCCCTGAGAAAAATAATTTCCTTCAGGGCGTATGTTATCTTTGAATATGATGTGTGGAGGATCTTTTTGAGGAGAGGAAAGAGTGAAGGTCTCTTCAAGACCCATGTTGTAGGAGGGAGGAAACACAGAGGCCGGCAAATTGTTCCATATCCGAGCTAATGAACTCAAGGACGAGTCGTGGGAACGACTGTCAACCGTGTACATATTATGTTGGGTGCGTATTTGGCATGCGTATACACCGGTGCCGATGGGATCAATGACGCTAGTTTCACGGAACAAATTCCATTGTAATACCGGTAGAACAAGGATTGCATTCCCACCTGACATCTGCGATCTAAAGATTGCAATCCGTTTGGTAAGGAGAATCCATCTAACGAAGGTTTTTTTTAGGTATTTTGGGGCTCCAGGCAAGGGGTGGCTGCTAAATTCAACATTTAATTTGTACATTATTATGATTTTTTATTAAAATAAGGTATCTTATTAGCTAAAAAATAAATTCAAATTCATACTTGGAATTCGGTTAACAAATTAATAAATAGTTTTAGAATAGCAGAGTTACATTTTTGATTTATTGTCCAAAATTATAAGTACCTGCCTTCTGTTGATTGCAAATATCTTCAGTTCTAGTTAAAAAATTCAACGTTTCCTTTTAATATTATTACCATTTATTTTAGAAGGTTTTCAATTTATTTATCTTTACGTATTTTTTCCTTTGGACAACGATTAGTAATTAGAAATTATGTTTTGCTTTTAATCATAACAACCAAAAATAAATTATTTTGGATGATATAAAAAAAATGTTTATAATAAAACGAACACCCGACGCCTGAGTGGGACCCAAACGCGATGACAACTCAGCCAAACGCGATGCCACTGACCGGACATACACTTACATTATTTTTATCGATTTTATTTATACGAATTCTGGTAAAATAATTGAAATATTTTACGTAAGGAAATATTTCCAGTTATTTGTCTTTCAACATTTCTAAAACTTGGTATAAATTCAAATAAGTGACTATTTCATGAATTTTTCCAGTAATAAATATGCAAAAAATTTATATTTTGTTGACATTATCCAAAGCCGATTGATTGTGAATCGCCCTTCCAGCAATAATAAAGATTTTTTCAAGCATTTTGTACCTTTGACGTTTTTTTTTACTCATTTAATGGGAATAACTTATAATCACATACAGTGGAAATTGAAACCTGCCTTCGTAGGGGGTGACTACCCTGGAAAAAAATTACAAATGAAAGGGACTCAATTGAAATGTTCCGATTTTAGGGGATATTTTAGGAATTAACATGTTATTGAGGACTGGATTCTGATTTATTCTACTTGGAAATTCGGATGAATAGAAAATTATTTGTAGGAAGCATTTTTTATTAATTATTTATGAAGACCTCCATTGATGTTAGCAAAAAAAAAACGGAATCATGGTGTAGAGATCTAAAGACTTTTTTGTGTTATTTAAATGTGTATTCTGCACAAAAATTCCAATTGATTTGATAAATTTGTGTTGTTTGACAATTTGATCATTTAAAATAATACATGGTATGAGACCACCAGTCAGAATAAGGAACTCCAGTGAAAAATATTCTGGCCTTAAAAAAACATGTTCATATAGAATATAGACCAATAAACGCTGATTCTGAATATATAAGTTTTATTTAATAATATTAAAAGCAGAATTTTTTAAAAAATTATTAAAAAGTCCGTTTTTAATCGGGTCGTAAAAACACGCCGTCAAGGTGACGACACTGTTCGACGTGTCGTGAAGTCACCGTAAAGTCATTGTATGGGAATGTATGATATGACACAAGCCATCGTATTAATTTATTCGTTTATTTATATACTGTTTATATAGATTTAGTTGTTGTGTTTATTGAAACATCATTTATGCCTAAATAATGTTTAAAAAATAAAGGTATCTCTTATTAGTTTATCTCATTAATTTGGGAGGCGGGAATGGGTACCGCCGCCCCGGGAACCTTTATTGGATAACCAACACCTCTGCCATAGGTCACCCCAAGTGGTTCGCTACGTTTGGTGATTTAGCAGGGGTGCCCGGGTTCATGGGGTGAGGTTTGTCTAGGTCTTGGAGGCGGATGACTAAGACACACTGAACCCCAGATTCCTACCCACCCCTTAAACCCCTTTCCTTCCCAGAACTCTCCTCTCCTTCCTTTCCTTAAAAAAACCCTCCACACAGCATCACCAAAGATGACATAGGCCCTGAGGGAAATTGTTTTCCTCAGGGCCTCCTGTGTGGAGCTCATGTAAAAAAAAAAAAAAAAAAAAAAAAAAAAATCTCTATTATTGAATATATTCAAAAACTACTGCACAAAAAATAGTAATGCTACTTCTAGGAAGAATGCTTCGAACAACGGAATTCAAAATGGCGGCAGTGGATCAGCTGATTGCCGGATCCTATGCTAATTTTTCAGGAGTGATGACGTCACACGATTCACCATACATACGGTGGTTTTCGGGGAGTCTTGAAAAATTAAAATTTTGACAATTACTTTAACTATTAAAACTAACTCTAAATATAAAACTAAAAATGCAGTCATTTAAGTTAGAAGGTCATTATTCATATATATATTTTTTTAAATTTGGACTGGAGTTCTCTATTGAAACGTTGCTTGGAATGGTTTTGGCCGTGTTTGGTGACTTGCTTTGAATAGCCATGTTTCCCCCCACCTACCCTTACCTACATCCTTCCCCTCCCTACTACCTTTGACCTCACAATATACCCCATTTGGGGTGTAATAGTCTCACTGGCTCCAGACGGTTGGGAGCAGTTGCGGCTCTTGGGTGGTTTAACATATAAAAAAAACTATTCGGAATTCGTGGGACTATGTCATCCTTAATCGGAATATACTGTGAGACTGAAGGTAGTAGAGAAGAGAAGGAAATAGGGTTGAAGAAGGATGGGCAGAATCTGGCTATTCAGATTTGGTCACGTAATATGACTGAAGTAATTTCAAGCAACGTTTCGTTGGTCTTTCACCGGAACAAGTATCTACCACCCTGGAATGGATTGAAGATACTCTTAGTTTTTTTTTTAGTTTATCGGATAACCAACATCACTGCCATAGATCACCCCATGTGGTTCACTGTGTTTAGCAGGGGTGCCCGGGTTCATTGGGTGACGTATGCCCGAATCTTAACGGCGGAAGCTTCTGCCCACCAACTGCGTGGCAGGCCAATACGGGAGAGACCGATTGAGGGAGACCTGTTGACCTCTCTAGCATGACTGTCTTGGAACGTCACCGTCGCCTTGCACCGCAGTGAGAGGGAACGATTCTTACGTCCGTCACTTTTTTACGGACTGACCCCCAGATTCCTACCCACCCCTGATAACCGTTTTCTTTCTAATAAGTTTCTCTCAATCCTTTCCTAAAAAGACCCCCCACACATCAACCACAAAGATGATACATGCCCGGAGGGGAATTATTTTCCTCAGGGTCTCCTATATGGAGATAATGTAAAAAAGATTTAACTACCAACCATACCTTAATTTTTTTTCGTCGCAAAATAATCCAATATTTGTTTATTGTGCGGAGATTGCTAAAGCATGACCTTAGCATCGAAAAATTAGAATATTCCACAAGTTAACTAATCATTAACGGTTAATAGGTCTTCGTCGTTGTCACTAATGAATCCAATGTAGCCATATTAGGACTATGTATTTCACCTAACTAAATTGTCCCGTCCATTACAAAGCCAATCAGGCGGAGATTCACCATCTGAACATCTCGTGCATTATTTGTCTGAATAGCGTCATATTGCAGTAGTCAGTAGTTGACCATCAAATAAGGACACAGATCTGAATGTTCTAACCGAGATGTGTTGTAATACCCAGTGTTCACCTACTGTACCGTAATATCAGAATATAAATTAAAATTTCTCGGACAAAAATTTTCATGGTATTGACCCACTAATTAGATGTTTAAACACAAAATAAATTAAAATATCTACAGATATACAATTTATAATACAGTATAAAAAAATAACGCTTAATCTTGGAAGATTATCATCGAACTTAATTTGAAGGCGAGCGATTCCCGCCCGAAACTATGCAATTTTCTTGAAGTACTGATACCAAACAGTTCAGTATTTTATTATTAGGGGATTCAATGGGCTGTCCCCACGGTATTTGAAATCCACAAATGAGCACGCGCGGTTCCCGGATTGCCTACGATCGGAAAGAAACTCAAAGAATGAACCAAAATGCTTAAAGGGATAATTGGGATTGTCCCCAAGTGCGCGGTAGGTTCTGCGCACTGAGAGATGCATTCTGATGACTCGTTCGCTGGTCGGCTCTCCGCTTGTCGGTCTGGTTGAGCCGAATTGCTTTAAAATGATCCGGAATATTTTGTTTGGTATTTTATTTCTGAAAATATGTTTAAAGAATTAAGTTTCGTTCATTTTGGCGCAGACAAAGCATCGACTGTTATTTATTTTGGTAGGTTTCGGGTTATAACTGTCTTATTCTTGTATAATTTGGGAGGTGGGAATGGGTAACACCGCCCCGGGAACCTTTATTGGATAACCAACACCTCTGCCACAGATCACCCCAAGTGGTTCGCTACGTTTGGTGATTTAGCAGGGGTGCCCGGGTCCATGGGGTGAGGTTTGTCTGGGTCTTGGAGGCGGATGACCTGGACACACTGAACCCCATATTCCTACCCACCCCTTAAACCCTTTTCCTTCCCAGAACTCTCTTCTCCTTCCTTTCCTTTAAAAAAACCCTCCACACAGCATCCCCAAAAATGACATAGACCCTGAGGGAAATTATTTTCCTCTGGGCCTCCTGTGTGGAGCTGATGTAAAAAAAAAATCTGTCCCCATTGTCCCTCGATGAAGAACCGCCACTGGTAATACCTACGCTTTGATAGCCTCATAGCATATTGACTATTGCTAAAGGGTATAAAAAGTGAATATTACTTGCATGATAAAATGATCTGTAATTTTGAGTGCGGACTATAGAGGCCACATTTTGAGTTCATTAGCATTAAATATAAACCCTCCGGCTGCGCCAGTATGGTGAACTGTTGTTTCTTCTAATAAACAATATAATTCTGATGATCGGGAGTCTTCAATATCACTTCGGTTTGTCAGAGATAACGAGTGTTGTTTATCATTGTGTCGTATTTTCAATGCTCAATGCTCTGTGTTAAGCCAAACGAGCCGCCGCCTACTCTCATACGTAATACTACTCTAACCTCTGTTGAGAAACCTTAGAACTACGTATAACCACCTATACTAATGACATATATTGAGAGACGTTGAAACTACATGCAAACATATTCACATACGTACAACACAATATTAGCTAGATTAAAAAATGTTTTTTTAAAACAAACTAATCATGTGAAACCAACCCCTGATTTTTATGTGATTTCTTAAGAATTTTCGTTTTTTTTTTTTTTTTTTTTTTAATAGTAATAGAAGGTACATAAATTACAAATAATTTTAATACAGTAATTAATTACATAGTAGAATATTTGATGTACCCCCATAATTAAGCATGGCTTGTGTGTATGGGGGGGTGTTATTGTATTGCTTTTTTTATATCATTCAGTTTAAGTTTTCAGTATAATTTTTGAGGTGAGTTTTAAAATTTTTTATATTGGTATTCATATTTCTATTTTTTTCTGGTAATGAATTAAAAAATTTTGCTCCGAGATATTTATGACTCAATTGTCCAATTTTTTTTTACATTTTGGAGTGGGAAGTATTGATGTTTGTCTAAGACTTCTGTTATTTTTAAAGGGTGCAACTTGATTTTTAATATTATCTTTATAAATTTGTAATGTTGCATGATAAAAGTATAATGCACTTAATTTTCTGACCTTAAATTGTTTGAATAAAAGTTCTGACGAATATGAGTAGGGTTTTTTTAAATTGTTTTTATTATTAGTTTTTGTGATATGTAAATTGTTTGTGTTTGATTTTTATATGTACCGCCCCATCCTATAATGCCGTATTGTATAATTGATTGACAGAAAGCGAAGTATGTGGTTCTAAGTAATTTTTCGTTTAAAATATCTCTTACACATCTAAATATATATGTTAGTTTCCTTATTCTGTTATTCAGAATATTTATGTGTGGAGACCATTTTAAACGCTGGTCTATTGTTATGCCCAGGTACTTAATATCAGTTTTGCTTTCTATTTTTGAACATGATATATTACATTTGTGGTTTTTTGTATTTGTCACAGAGTGGATTATTAAGTTTATTTTCTTTAGGTGTTTCTTGTTTTTTAATGAAAAATGGTAAATAATAGGTTTTTTTAGAATTTAAAGTCAACAGGTTTTTATTAAACCATAATTTTAGTGCATTGATATCTGTATTTGCCATTTTGTTTAATTCAGACCAGGTGTTTACTTTTAGTAGTAGGACTGTGTCGTCAGCGTAGGAGACAATGTCTCCATATTTAGAAATATTGAATATATCATTGACATATATAATAAATAACAATGGTCCCAAAACTGTACCTTGGGGTATTGAAAAATCGCTATTTTTTGAATCGCTGACTTGATTTAGTAATTTTACTTGTTGTGGTCTTTCATGTAAATAACTAGCTATCCATGCTAAGACTTTCCCATTAATTCCTATAGATTTTAATTTATTTAATAATTTTTTATGTGATATGCTGTCGAAAGCTTTTTTCAAGTCTATAAATATTCCGATACATTTTTTATCGGAATCTAGGGCCGTATATAAATAGTTGGTTATTTTTGCTATCGCGTCGTGAGTACTTGTATTTTTTTTGAAGCCGAATTGATTATCATTAATTATTTTATTTTCATCTAAGAATGTCCAAATTTGTTTTTTTACAATTTTCTCATATATTTTTGATATATTTGATAGAAGGGAAATCGGGCGGTAATTTTGTGGATCTTTAGGACAGTCTGTTTTATAAATGGGAATTATAATTGCTCTTTTGTAATTATTGGGAAACTCGCCATTTGCTAGACTTAGGTTTATTATATGTGTTATTCGGAGAATTAAGTATGTTTTCATCGCTTTTATTGTCTTAGCATTTATGTTATCAAAGCCGGGGGCAGAACCTCCTTTTAGTTCCGAAATAGTTCTGTCAATGTCGGCTTCTGTGACTGGCTCAAATGTATTTATTTGACATTGTGTTCTGGGTTGTGGATTTGATATATTGGTCGAATTTATGGATTTTGCTAGGTTTTTTCCAACGTTATTAAAATGGTTATTTATTTATTTATTTTATTTATTTATTAATTTTCGGGAAATCGACAGTTTATATTTATTTCAGTTTGTACATAGTATTAAATAGCCAAAATAAAACCAATTACGGATTTCCTCCTTGTGACTTTACTTCTACTGAGACAGCATAATAAGAATAAGTAAATTAGTTTTATAAAAAGGAATATGAATCTAAAATTATATAAAACAAAATATATATATATATATGTATACTCAAAACATTTTTTTTAATATAAAATGAAAAATTACAAAACAAAAAAAAATCTATCAAAACATTGGTAGCCATGGAGAGAGGTTGTACATATAAATCAAATCATAACAGAAATACAAACAATAAAAACATAACATTATTCAAGATCATTAGAGAAACACTCTTTTATGGACCTTTTATATTCAGTAAGTTTGCAATTGAAAATGTCCACATTGGAAAATACGCTATTATAACTATTGCATAGTCGGTTCAGGCAAGAATTCTGCTTACAGTTTGTCTTGCATTGATCCACCCTGAACAGGACAGAAGAGCGTGTTGAACGTGCAGGTACATTGAATTGAATTTTATTTAGCAACTCTGGGCATTGAATATTATTGTTGACTACTTTATACAGGAATAGTGCATCCATATGATGCCTTCGTACACTCAATGAATCAATTTTAAAGTGTGAAGCTGCCTCTACATAATTATTAAATCTTACAAACGACTTGTAACAAAGATATTTTAGGAATTTGTTTTGAATAGCCTCGATTTTGTTTATGTGGATTTTGTAAAATGGAGACCAAACAACTGATGCAAACTCCAAATGACTCCGTACATAGGCAAAGTAGAGTTGCTTAATGATATTGATGCTATTAAAAAGTTTTGTGTTTCTTATGATGAAACCTAACATTTTAGAAGCTTTATTTATGATTTGTTGTATATGAAGGTTATATTGTAGTTTACTATCAAGGGTTATTCCAAGATCACGAATATCTGAGACTGTTGCAATGTTGTTGTTATTTATAGAATAATTAAATAATGTTTTATTTTTATTTCTTGAAAAGGTAATATGATGACATTTTGAGACATTTAGAAATAGTTGATTATGTTGGCAATAGGTAAATATATTGTTTAAATCATGTTGTAAATTGACACAATCGTTTAGACTTTTTATTGGTTTGTATAGCTTGGCATCATCAGCAAATAATTCTATTTCAGAGTATTTAACAACATTGACCAAATCATTGATATATAAAATGAAAAACAATGGTCCGAGATGAGAACCCTGTTGGATCCCAGAGGAAATTTCACTGAAATCTGATTCGAAACCCTTTATTGCTACTGCCTGTGATCTCTTAAGTATATAAGATGTAACCCAACGAAATAAATTACCACGTATACCTAATGACCAAAGTTTTCTGAGTAATAGTTTTTGATTAATTTTATCAAATGCTTTGGCAAAGTCTGTATATATGATATCTACTTGAGTGCGGTTGTCCATGTGATCGACAATGAATTCAGTAAGAAGAACGAGGTTACTTTCCACATTTCTGCCTTTTGTAAAACCATGTTGCTTTGTTGTAATGATGTGATTCATTTGTGGACTTATATATTTGTAAACAATTTTTTCCATTAACTTACTGAATATTGTTAGTTTTGAAATCGGCCGATAGTTTTTAACATTATTTTTTTCACCATTTTTGTGGATTGGTGTTACATAGACTCTTTTCCAAATTTCAGGTACCGTGCCTTCGTTCATTGATTTATTATATATAATGCAGAGAGGTTTTGCAAGTGTTTCCGCGCAATTAACTATAAAGTATGAGGGAATGTCATCACACCCCGCGCTTGTGTTTATGTCAAGAGCTTTTATTTTTTTTAAGACTATTTCTCGTGAGAATTTGACCGTGGTGATATTTATATTATTTGTATTTTCTGGTATATCTAATGTTGGTAGGTTATTATCATTAATGTAAACTGATTGGAAATATTCCATGAAAATATTGCATATGTCTTGGCCATTATCTGCTTTTTTGTCATCTAGGTGCATTGTCCTTGGAAGAGACGATTGTGTTTTTTTCATGTTATTGAAATGATTCCAGAAGTGTTTAGGATTGCCATTCATGTTACTTTCAGCAGTATGTATATAATTAATGTAGAGTTGTTGTGCAATTCGTTTTTGTCTAGATCTTAAGAGTGAAAACGTTTGGTAGTCACGTGGATTTTGAAATTTTTTAAAAATTTTATGATATTTATTTTTTTCTTTAATTATTTTTATGAGATGTGACGTATACCATGGTGGATAATTACAGTTTTTAGCCGGTTTAGTTGGTACATAATTTATTTTAATATTGTTTAATATATCGTAGAAGATGTCAGTTGCGGGTTGAGTATTCAAATGGTTAAGTTTATGATCCCAATCAATTTCATTTAGTTTTGTGTTTATTATTGAATAATCTGCTTTTCTGTATAGAAATATTTGATTTGCGTTAGTTTTCAGGTTTTTATTTATTCTTTTAGTAGGAATTGAAATTAGCAGTGTTTTATGATAAACATCCTCTGGTACTAATGAGATATTATTAGACGTAATTTTCAGTAGTATGTTGCTCACAGCTAAGTCAAGAATGCGATTATTTATACTATTACTCTGAGAGTTATATTGTTTCAGATTATTAAATGACAAAAATTCTATAAAGTTCAAATGGGCGGGGTTTAATGAATTGATCGGTTCACTACACATATAATCACAGTTTTCATTAATTGGTAGCCAATGTAAGTGAGGTAAATTGTAATCCCCAACCAAAATGAAACTATCATTATTGTTATCTGTCATAATTTGTGAAGTTTTGTTTATGTGAGACGTAATATTTATGAGGTGCTTACTATCAGGTGCAATATATGAGGTGCATATGTGAATTTTTTCACCAGGAAGTGAAAGCGTTACCCATATGTCTTCCGCCTCAGAGCTCCATTCTATTTTTTGATCAGAAATAAATTTATTTTTTACTGCAATTAAAACTCCACCACCGCGATTCTGATTAAGGTTATGGTAATCTCTATCTCGTCTGTAAACCTGATATCTTGGATCGAATAGTTCCTCATTAAAGATTGAATTGTTAAGCCATGTTTCACTGAGACATATAATGTCATAGTTGTTTAATAGTACATTTTGAAGAAAATAATTCGTTTTAGTTCTGAGACCTCTTGTGTTTTGATAGTACAATTCTAAAGAATCCATTTTAAGATACAATATAGTTAATTTGAAAGTTACTGTAATGTTCTAAGCGTTATTGATGGAAATATTGTATTTTTTTAGTTTTTCTAGATCGTTATAAGAGTTAATACAATAGTGATCTGAGTTTTCATTTAGTCTCACATAAATTTTACAATTTTTAATCCAGCAAAATTTAAATTTATTAATTTTGGTAAACTCTCTGACCTTTTTGTAGAGTACTTTGTTTTTATGAGTTAAATGTTCATTAATGTAGATCCGATGTTTCCCATTTAAGTTAATATCCTCAGCTGTTAGGCCTCTTCTCGTCCGGATTGCAGCCATGATGTCATCTTTTTGTTTTCTGCACTTTAGTTTCACAATAATATTTCGCGGTCTTCCTTCAATCTTCTCCTTAGGGGTGACCCGGGTGGCGTATTCAATTTCGTCAGGGCTTACTATTTTTAATTCTGAATAGATATTTTTGATAATCTCTGTCAGGTTCTCTTGTTTTATTTAAAATATAACAACATTTTTTTGTGTTATTTTGTACATTATATATTAATTTCCCATCTGATATTTCGGATATGTGCTTATATGTTTTATTTTTATTTATTATTTCATTTATTGTTGACCATATTTTTTTATTATTGTCTTTAGCTTCTGTTATAATTTTTGAGTAATAGTCCTTTTTCGTTTTTCTAATTAGAGTAGTTAATATATTTTTATACTTTTTATAATATAGTACAATTTTATTGTTAACTAGTGGTCTTTGTGTTATTTTATAAAGTTTATTTTTTTTTCTAATGGCTTTTATTAATCCTAGAGTAATCCATGGTTTAATTTTCTTTGTTTTTGAATTGGGGACGATCTGTGTTGTTTTTGTTGCTTCTAAAACGTGTTTAGTTAAAGTTTTTTCAAACAGTAAGGCACTTTGGTTGGTGCATTTATTTTTTAAAACTTCTTCCCATTTTTCATTTATTAATGATTTTTTTAATAATTCATAGTCTATTTGGGAATATGGAAGATTTAATTTGAGTATTGTGTTTAGTTTTTTATTTGTCTCATGTAATATAAGACACGCGTAATGGTCAGTTATATTAGTTTTCCAAACAGTAGATTTAATATTTTTTATTTCATTTAAATGTATATTACACCAGATATGGTCTATACATGATGGAGTTTGGTTTTTAATTTCTCGAGTGTTACTATTAATACAAGATTTAAAGTTGAGGTGTGTCATTATGTTAATGAAATTATTTTTTTCTATTGAGTTATGGTTAGCAGAGATGTTTATATTGAAATCACCACATACAAAAGTAAGAATTTTCGATAATTTGCTTAGATATTCATATAGTTCATTTATGAAGTTAGTTATGTTTGATTTGTGTGTTCTGTACACTGTTATAATTCTGTATAATTTGTTTTTTAATTTTATATCTATTTTTAGACAATTTACATGTTGTATATCAATTTCTTCAATGTTAATAATTTCACACTCGTCATGAACAAATATAATTATACCACTATTTTTATTAATTGGTGTTGTTGTTGCGATGCCTTTGTAGTTGGGTAGTGCATTAATATGTTGATCGTTATTACGTTTTTGTTATCTTTAAACACCTCTCTAAAATTTCCTGTAATACTTTAAGTAACGAGATAATTTTTCTTTTGCTAATTTCTTGTGTCTTGTCAAGTTTCGCAGTATTTTCCTTCAAGGGAGAGTTTAGGTAGGCACTCTTGAAAGGAAAGATGAAACAAAATTGTAAGTATATTTATATTTTTTAGAATGTTTTGGAAAATCACGGCGGTCGAAAGGTTTCCGCAATATCTTAGTGCCGTAGAGCGATCCAATATTATACGCAAAAATCAGAATAATTTATTAATTAATTTATTTATTATGAATTATCGCCGATTAACGGCTTTTATATAGGAATTACAATAATTTGAAATGGATGCAGAATTTAAATAGTTAAGAAAAAATATATTCATATGAAAATAAATTAAAAAATACATATAAGGTACAAATAGTAAGTTATTATAAATACAAATATGATGAAAAAGAAAACCTTACATATACGTGTACAAAATATTTTGAACTAAACAAATAACTACGTAAAGTACAGAATAAAAATAAATTTTAAAAATCCAGAAGTAAGCATTCATGAAGACTATAAACAGTATATTTGGTTATAATTATATTCAAAGTATATTTGGTTATAATCCTACTGAGAAGCGCTGACAAACAGCTTTAATTAAATTATGTTTGTACTTTGATAATATTTCAATATTTATCACATCATCAACAATATATTTATTACCACGCATGTGCAGGCGTTTTTTTTTTTTTTTTTTTTTTACAGTGAATACCGCACAAGAATCTCAACTGCTCCCGTCTGGAGCCAGTGAGACTATGGCATCCCCAATTGGGGTATGTTGTGAGGCTGAAGGTAGTGGGGAGGGGAAGGAGGTGGGGAAGAGGAAGGTTGGGAAGTACCTGGCTATTCAGATCTGGTCACTAAACACGGCTAAAGCCATTTTCAAGCAACGTTTCAATTCTGAATGGTGGTCTTACACCAGGGCGATACTAATAGTATCTTCCACTCTGGAACATGCCGCAAATATACTATATATTATTTTAAATGAATTAATTGTGAAATAACACAAATTAATCAAATAAAATTTATTTGCGCATGTCGGGTTCGAACCCGCGACCTCCGGAATGTGAGTCAAGAGTCTTAGCCACTGGACTACGGAGGTCGTCATATTATGGAATATAATTCAGTCGTTTTATTATGGAATATAATTCAGCATTTGATCCTGTATTGTTACAATGATAAGGTAATTTGTGACGAACTGATCTACTCGGTGCATGAAAACATATCAATGAAAAAAGTTCAGGGGAATTCAACAAATTATTCACAATTTCCGAGTAGTTGTAACAGAGAGAAGTAATTAATATTTGAAATAAATATTACCAATTTAAAATTAATGTGACGTAGATACGACGTCATAGTATGTATCTTGTGTTATCTGCACAAATTTACACTGAAAAGGTTATGTACACTAGAAATAACCATAAAGTTATAGCTACTTTCAAAAGTATTATAATTATTCACTCAAAAGTTTTAAAAAACGACCCTAGTAGCTACATACATTCAGAAACTGATTCATAATATTAATAAATGAATCGTCAATAAGTAATAAGTAATGTTGGCATCAGTAAGTAACAATATTCTGTTCCGAGTAGTTCCTCAATATAAGGGCCAAAGGCCTCTTCCCGTTATCATCCCTTTATACAGCGGTGGTGGTTGGTTGGTTGAGGTTATACTTGGCCCGGGGGTAGTAACGATATGATTCCAGTTAGTACAAGACTTGGAGCCAAGTCCAAATGCTTAATGAACTGACTTATGTAAGCCCGAGTAAACGCATCGCACTGGGGAATTCCACGACAACACAGACCAACTAAAATAAATTTAATAAATATTTACTAAACTAACGCAGGCTCGTGAAAAATCACCGGATATCATGCAAGTAAATCTAGTTAATTAGTAAATAACGCTTTCCCTGAAATGGAAAACGGATTTGCGAAATATGATAATATATTTTTTCCTTATTATGTCGTAGTAATATTTCGTCAAATTTAGACGGTCAAAATATATAAAAAAAATTATATTTACATTTGAAACACATAAACAAGTCGATAAAAACCACTATTTCTTGATTTAATATTAAACACCATAATGCACACAAAACGTAACCTCAAACATTCAAATAATAATAATAATAATAAATATGAAAAAATATAAATAATATATTTTTAAGAAGTAGTATAGCTAGAGTAATTGAATATAAAAATGGAAATAGAAATAGGAATATTTTGAGATATGTAGATGAAATTGGGAGAAAATTTGGTTATAGCATTGGTAGTAATAATAATGAAAATATAATCAATGATTTATTAGATTTATTAAAACAAAAATTAGGCGTAAAAGCTAGTAGATTAAAAAGATATAATTATACGTATAATAAAAGAAATAATAATAGATTATTTCAGAAAAATGAGAAAATATTTTATTCCAAACTTGACGATAAACAGAATATTATTTCGAATAATACTATTCCGTTGCCATCTGAATCAGATATGCGCGATTTTTGGATAAACATTTGGAGTAAAGATATAAAACATAATGAGGCAGGTAACTGGATAGAAAATGAAGAACTCAATTGTTCAGACATTGAACAAATGAGTTTTTCTGATATATCGGTTGAATTGTTAGCCAAAATTATAAAAAATACTCATAATTGGAAAGCCACGGGTTGCGATTGGATACATAATTTTTGGTACAAACGTCTAACTACTTTACATCCTCTTTTTGCAAAAAATCTTTCAAAACTTGTCAGAGAACCTCAAAATTTTCCTAATTTTCTAACTAAGGGCATTACTTATATGTTGCCTAAAAGCGAACATATTAATAATCCCTCTCAATATAGACCCATTACATGTCTACCGACAATATACAAAATTTTAACCTCTTGCTTGACAGATTTAATATATACTCATTTGGATGAAAAAAATATTTTATCTGAACAACAAAAAGGTTGTCGCAGAAAACATATGGGATGTAAAGAACAGTTAGTTATTGATTCTGTAATTTTAAAATAAATTCAAAATCAAAAGCGTAATTTACATACTTGTTATATAGATTATCAAAAAGCTTTTGATAGTGTCCCGCACTCGTGGCTAATCAAAATATTAAAAATATATAAAGTTAACCCAATTATAATTAGCTTTTTGAAAAATATTATGTCATTTTGGAATACAGATTTGCTAGTTAATTTAAAAGGTAAGAAAATAGTAGTACCGGGCATTTCAATAAAAAGAGGGATTTTTCAAGGAGACTCATTGAGCCCTCTTTGGTTTTGCTTAGCATTGAATCCCCTTTCTAAAATGTTAATTAAAAGCAAGTTTGGAATAAAAATTAAGGGTAATACAAGAGAGAGTAGTATAGTTTCACATCTATTATATATGGATGATATAAAATTATTTTCAAATTCTGAATCAAATTTAGAGAAAATGATTAAGGTAGTTAAAATTTTTTCAGATGATATTAAAATGACTTTTGGTTTAGATAAATGTAAAACTATCCATATAGAGAAAGGCAAAATTGTAGATGGAGACGAGGGTATATTTAGAAATTTCAAAATTCAAAGTATGAAAGGGGATGAGGTTTATAAATATTTAGGATACCCGCAATCGAATAGATTAGATCACACTAGTATTAAAAATGATATTAGGATTAAATTTCAAACTAGGATCAGAAAAATTTTAAAATGCAATCTATCTGCTAAAAATTTAGTAAAAGCAATAAATACTTGGGCAATACCTCTACTAACGTACTCATTTGGCATAATTAAATGGTCCAATACAGATTTAGATAGTTTAGAACGATTAATTAGAACTACGTTAACAAAATTTAATTGCCATCATCCAAATTCAGCTATAGAACGAATTAATTTACCTAGAAATTTGGGAGGTAGAGGTGTAGTCAAAATAACATCTTTGAAACACAATCAGGTAGAAATGCTTAGAAATTTTTTCCATAGGAAAGCTAATAGCTCAGAAATGCACAAAATAATTTGCAAGGCAGATAGAAATATTACACCTTTAAATTTATATGACGAGAATGCCAACATTCTTATAAATACTAACCAGGAATTATTAGATTCCTGGTCAAATAAAATTATTCACGCAAAACACTTCAATTATCTCAACCAAACGTATGTTGACAAACTTTCGTCAAACAAATGGTTGAGTATTGGAGAGTTGAGCGCAGAAATAGAAGGATTTATGCTTGCAATTCAAGATAGAGTCATTAATACTAAAAATTATAGAAAGCATATAATCAAAGATATAAATCAAATTGATGATTTATGTAGAAAATGTTTGGCTTTTCCCGAAACTATAGAACATATTATATCGGGATGTTCTATATTAGCGCCTTCCGAGTATACATTTAGGCACAATCAGGTTTTAAAAATAATTCACCAAAGTTTGGTAATTAAACATAACTTGATTGATTGCCGTAATGTAGTACCTTATTATGAATATGAACCAAATTCATTTATAGAAAATGAATTTTATAAAATATATTATGATAAAACTATACTAACAGACAGAACAATTAGTCATAATAGACCTGATATAGTTTTACATGACAAAATTAAAAAAATAACTTATATCATTGATGTAGCTATTCCAAATTCCTGTAATATTCAAAAAACTGTTTCTGAAAAAATTAGAAAATACACAGATTTAGGAAATGAGATTAAAAGAATTTGGCATTCTCGGACTATAAAAATATTACCATTTGTTATTTCGGCCACTGGCATAATACCTAGGAATCTGATTCAAAATTTAAGCATATTAGATTTGTCAAAGAATTTGTATATAAAAATGCAAAAAGCAGTAATTTTAAATACATGTAGGATTACAAAAGATTTTTTAAATATTTATATTGAGGGATCAGTAGGATTTATAGGTTCAATTAGAAATGCCACAGAGCCGAACCCTCTGATATGAAAATATCTGGAGTCGGTGAATTATATTCCCATTTGGTCTCTAGTGGGTTGACATGTTGTTCTTGTATTGTTTTGTATTTATAATACTTATATAGTGCAATTGCATAACGTGGATTCACTAGATGATCATTTGGGGAAGTGTATGAAAGGGTTTAGTTTTTCCTTCTTTTTTTTTTTTTTTTTTTTGGGGGAAAATTTAACCCGGACATTTAAATCTGGTGCGTTAAAAAAAAAAAAAAACGTTTGTTTGTTATAGAGAATACATCAGTACAAAGAAGCTTTGACTGTCCAACTAGGAAGGTCTCCCGTTCTAGGACAGTCAAATGACAAACATTTTGATAGGCGTAAATTTAATTTAGAAATGACCAATTTGGGACACAAATCAACAAATCATCGCCAAAAAACTTTATCTTATTTACTAAAGTTCAGGCAAAAATATTTAATTATTTATAATGTATGCATAATTTAATTATTTACTAATTTAGTTATTATTAATTATTTATAATTATGCACAAGTGTCCTTTACGCACATGTTTTTTTTTCAATATAGAAAAAAGAAAGAAATGTAAAATTATAAGTTTACTTGTAAATAAACCAAAAGAAAAATAATACATATTACCAAAATAAAAATAATACATTCTACCAAAAGAAAAATAATACATAAGAAAAATAATACCTATTAATTATAAATAAACCAAAAGAAAAATAATACATATTAATACAAAGTTATTGAAAGCAGTGAAGAAGAAGCAAACAGAAAATACTTGTATATGGTGACCTTGTTAAAAAACGTACTGCTAAATTGTTTAATTAGTACAGCTTTATACTTCAGTAGAGGCATACAAAAAATATCAGAATCGTTAGCATAAAAGGTTTTTAAAAATGTTTAAAGTGTTTTCCAATCGTACTAAAGAACTTAATCAGCCATTACAATAAACTAAATCCGAAAGAAGCCTCATAAGCAAAACATCTTACACAAATGCAGACTCTCAATTAATTTTACAAAAGATTCTCAATTAATTTGTTCCAGCAAGAAAAGTGGCAGAACCATCAGATAAGCTACCATGTGACAGAATGTTAAAAGAAACCTATTGGAATTCTGTGGCCCAATAATTATGCGGAGATAATATAAAAACCTTGCTGTATTACCAAAACTAACCCACTATAATAAGGGTGGTTAGATGAAATGCCAGTTGCGTATTCCTCTGCGTCTGCATTTCTAAGGAAAACATTCCAATATTGCGAGTGGAGAAAATCCTAATTCCAGATAATACGATAAAAAATTTATTTGTTCCGCATGTAATGCTTGTAAACTCTCGCCTAGAATCAGCCTTGTGTTTCTAATGCATTTGTAAAGTTTTGGCGTTTCAAAGAAACCATTCTAATATTTCCACTGATTCATTTCGATATTGATGTCAGAAGTCAGGATTAATAAGAAAAAAAACGTGTTAATTATATCATATATGTTACAGAGATGTCGTAAACAGTTAAACCAAAGAAATATTCATTTCAAATCTAGAACTAAAATAATTTTCTTTAAAAAAATAAAATGTCAAAATGTATTTAGGTACTACTTAAAATGACAATTAAAATATTTTTTTGTTAAATTATTATATTATACGTACCTAGTGCTACTGTGATTCAATCAGTTCCAATTTTGAAAAGAGAGACAAAGCGCATATTTATAAAATGGGGTATTCATATATCAAAAGGTACTATAATAGCTATATTGAGTTATTCTAGAAATGTCATGGAATAACTTTTTGTTATATTCTTTATTCTATTTTTAAATTTAAGTCTTAGAAGCATTGTTTTCAAACATTACAAAACAGATAAATAAGTACCTACTTGCAGGATTCATTACCTATTCTATATTCTCCAAAGTACATATTTTTTATTTCTATGATATAGAGAAAATAGGTGGATTACTCTGTCAAGTTGTGACGTTATTGACATTATGATATTTAGTAATAAGATATTTCTGGCTGTGTGCCCTCTGGTTAAAAAAAAGCGGTCATCCGCCCTGTTCCAAAGAAGGGTGACCGCTCCAGCTCAGCTAACTATCGCCCCACAGCGATCAAATCTGTTCTATCCAAAGTGATGGAACTGTGATCAACGACACGCTGCTCACGTACCTCGAGAAGAAGAAAATTATTAATGATAGTCAATACGGATTCCGGCGGAACCGCTCGTGCGGCGATCTTCTCGCGTATGTGAAGATCGCCGCACGATGCTTCGTTCCAGATACCGCCCCCGGGCTGTGGGACCCAAACGGTTGCACTGAACATTTCCAAGACATTTATCCGGGTTTGGCACCGAGGACTTGTCAACAAATTGCCATCTTACGGACTTCCCGTATCCTTATACATATATGTGGATTGCCGATTTTTTGAGAGTCGATTCAGATAGTTGCTGATGGTTTCACCTCTTCCTCGCATTCAATAAACGCTGGCGTCCCATAGGGATCGGTTCTGTCTCCGACTATTTCCTCCTTCCTACGACATGGGTCTCTTCAAGACCAATATTCATTCCTTCATCTCCTAAAAGAGGCCCTCCACACAGCATCTCAATTGACATAGGCCCTCACGGAGGTTTTTCCTCCGGCTCACAGCGTGGAGTTAATGTAAAAAAATCTATGTCTTTTATCACTGCTAGTGATATCGCCCGGCTGAAAGTATTATTCTTGATTTTAATGAAAAGACAAATAACTTTGTTTACATCTCTTTTTAATTTTTAAGTTTAGTATACATTTGATCCTGATGATGTGAACATCGTTCAAGAAACATGTAGATTGTGTACAAATAAAAGTAATGTAAACAAAGTTATTTGTCTTTTCATTAAAATAAATAATGCCATCACAAAGTGAAAACCTTACCGAAGAAGTTTTTTTCGAAAAATTATTATTCTTGAATTGACTGGTAACCGTTAAAAATTGTTAAATCTTTTTAAAATGTGAAACAATCGCAAGCAGATAGAACTAAAATTGCGGCGAACATCAAAACATATTTTCTCCTATTAACATAACTGTCAAAACCATCTGAATATCAGCTTTGTCGTAGAGGCACCACAGTGTCCCCGAAAGCCTCCGCGGTCTACGACTGTTTGATATGGCCTCCCCGTCTCCCCCCCCCCCTCACCTCCCCCCACCCTGCCAGCGCCGGTCCTACCCGTTATTAAACGCTGGAACTTTCCGTCGCGGCTCAAGGCAAATAAAATACTGGAACTAGTAACGAGTAATGGTGGTCTTTGTGGGAGAGATGATTATTGCGAATGCATTGATAAATAGAGGAATATTCTTAATGTTTGTCGTAAATATCACTGATTAAAGCTGAGCTACAATTTCATCATCAGAAATAAATTATTTATTTATTTTGAATTGCAAAATTTGGAATATATATGCGTAGATAAGAAAAATTAAAGTGGGAAAGTTCACGAGAGTTACGACGAAAAGTTTACATGAAATAAAAATTTAATAGTAAGTATTTTAGTAACAACATGAACGTACAAGAGGGAGCTATTTTAAGTACAAGTATGAAGAAAAAAAAGAAAAAAAATCGAGTTCAGTTTACACGCGGTAGAAGCGAAACTTTACGAAAACAATCTCAACCAATACTTGAAAAGTGAGGTCATAATCAAAGCGACCAATGAGCGCAGACCAACGTAATTTCCGTTTCATATCTCAACCAATAGGAGACTATCATTATCAAAATAGCCGGTGAGCGCAGTTGATGCGTCGCAGGTGCATTAATCGTCATTTTCTTTTCATCCGAAATTCAAATCACAGATGTGATATAGAAATTTCACTCACACGATATTTGAAAAGTACTTTGAAAGTTCAAAAATAACTTCGTAAAGTACCTACGTATAAAAATAAATTTAAAAACCTCAGATGTAAACTGTGTGATAAACATTCAAAGAAGAGTATGTTTGATTCTAATGGAATTGAAAAGCGCTGACTTTATTAATCTTAATATATAAAACAAAGTCGGGTTAGTTACACTATTTATAACTCGAGATCGGCTGGACAGATTTTGATGATCTTTGATTTGTTGGATTTGTCTCCCCCCCGGATAACATAATAACTATTAAAGCATCGCAAAAATTCACGAACAAGAAAGTTATGAAGAAAATTTAATTTTTCATACATTTTGTACGGAACGAATTCTCATATTTTGAAAGAGCTGCAGCTATATTGTGATAGGTATAACATTTAACTGAGCGTGAAATCCAAAAATTCAAAAACGTCAAATGTCGATTGTTTTGCTTTTGTTCTTAATCATATAATACTGCCCCTCTTTCTTACACACTAAATGCCAATAGTCGAAAACGAGACGAACGGTGAACGTATGTCTCTGCACCCCTCCAAAGGAAAAATACAATAATAATAAATCTCTGAAATGAAACGCATTTTTTTACGTGAGCTCCACTCAGGACCTATGTCATCTTGGTGGATGCTGTGTGGAAGGTCTTTTTAAGGAAGGGTAGAATCTGAAGGTTAGTGTATCCGGGAGTGAATACATCCCCCCAACTGCGGTGCAAGGACATTGAGGAATGACCGGAATTGACCTTCTACCTTGACCTTTCCAGCCGGACTCTTTCGACCCATTGGTCGAGAGAATCCGGTTGGAAAGGTCATAAGGCCTCCCTCAACCAGTCTCTCTCGATCCGGCCCGCCGCGTAGCAGGTGGGCAGACGCATCCACCACCAAGACCTGCACAAAAGTCACCCCATGAACCCGGGCACCCCTGCTAAATCACCAAACGTAGCGAACCACTTGGGGTGTTGATTATCCAATAAATGGTTCCCGGGGCGGCTGCACCCGTACCCGCTTCCTTTCAAAAATTTGTAAGTAAGTGGAAAAGTAAGCAAATCACAAAAAATATAAATCCGTACACAACAACATCTCTGACACTGACAAAAACAAAACACGGACAGTTGGGCATCGATAATTGCTTCATTGTGTAATTTTTAACTTAATAAAAAATCTTTATTTAATTCAACAGTTATTAATTCTGAGGCGATACGAAGTTCGTCGGGTCAGCTAGTTAAATAATATTTTTTTTTGTTTTTTTAAGTATGTTTATTCAGTTTTTTTAATTTTACAATATTTATCTTAAAAATCTTACAAAACTGGTCAATCAGTTTGATTGTAAGAAATCTCTCATTTTTCCTATTTAATTAATACTATTATACTTGTATGTTTTACATTGTAATAACTGTGTAAAATTTAAAATACTAATTATTATAAACTACTAATTACGAATACAGTGTGTGATAGTCAGGGCCGGATCTACAAAATCTAATTTTTTATTTAATTATTTTTTTTTTACACTAATTTATCAAATAAAATCAAGACATATAAAGGGTGTAACTTTTCCAAGTGACCTGGCGGTAGCTCTCACACTCGTTCTCATGGCAACGTACAACACAAGAATAGCATCTACAGCTTCTGACTAGCAACAGGCAGTCCCGAAGAGAGACAGAGAGCAGTGATAATAAGAATATAACCTCAAATTTGTACCTTTCCCCTGTGTTCGCTCAACACAGGGGAAATTCCCCTGTGTTGAGCGAACAAACACTAAATACTGACGTATGGTATCAACGGCTTACGAACAAAAATACCGCGTTGTGATTGGTTATTGAATTTGGATCGCACCTATTCGTCGTAAAAGACGGTAAAAGATATATGGAAAAATAGATCTTACGTATAAACTAAATATATGGAATTTGTAAAAAAATTCTGTAACTGACTATAAATTCGTAAGCCGTTGATACCAACCTGATGCGTGCGCATCAGGTTGGTATCAACGGCTTTATTACGTTTGGTAAACTGTTTACTTGCATTATATAACACGTAGGTCCCGATATCGAGCCCGTAGCTACTCCAGAATGTTGATATTCTTTAAATATTTATGGCATCATCAACAACATTATCAAAGATGTGCATACGATTCATTATGGAGTTTAATTCAGCTTTGAACTTGTATTGTTGCATAATATGTTGTAATAATTATTTATTACTTATTACCATTATTACTATTTAATGCCCCTCCCCACTACCTTCAGCCTCACAACATACCCCAATCGGGGATGCCATAGTCTCACTAGCTCCAGACGAGAGCAGTTGGGACTCTTGTGCGGTATTCATATAAAAAACACCGAAACTAAAAAAATGTAAGGAAACAATTAATAAATATATAAGGCCTTTCTTCTAACACAGCAAACTTATTTTGTGGCACCATTATGATTGAAATTAATAGATTACTTCGTTTTTACCACTTTTATTGTTTATAAAACCGACATGTTTCGTCAGCAAAGCTGACTTCTTCAGGGTTTTGAAGAAGTCAGCTTTGCTGACGAAACATGTCGGTTTTATAAACAATAAAAGTGGTAAAAACGAAGTAATCTATTAATTTCAAATATATAAGGATTATCCCATCCTACAACATTGTCAAACCAAAAGATCACACAGGTTGCATATCTAAGGTGTCACTTCTATAACAAATTGCATCAATAAAATACAATCGTATTTCAACGAAAGCTGTACTAAATCTTCTGATGATTTTTTTTATTTCGTATTTATTCAAAAATATTTGGTTCTCATTTGGTTACATTATTAATGTATACCTATTAGATTCCCTTGTTGCATTCAGAGAAAGATTTGCTTTTAACATGGAATCGCTTATAAATCTTTACTTTTCATTATGTTATTTTTTATTAATTTTTTTTTCTATACCGTAAAGATATTATATTCTTTTTAGTTATCTTATCTATTATTAAAAACGGTATTAAAACTATGACACAATGAATAATAACATTTTGTTTGATCTCTCAACACTTGTTGTTAATTCAATTTTTTTTCTACAGTTTTTCTTCATTTAACATTGGTTTTAAATTATCTTTTTTTTTTCTAAACCGTATATTATTTTTTTGTTGTTTTCTCTATTATTGAAAATGGTATGAACTAATGACATAATGAATATTAACATTTTGTTTGATCTCTCAACACTTTGTTGTTAATTCAAATATTATTTTTTTCTACGGATTTTCTTCATTTATCATTGTTATTTATAAATTTTATTAATTTGCCTTTACTTAACCGTTTGATAATGACTTGACATTTATGTGCGTTACTTTATTAAACTCTGAAATTATTAACCCCGATGCAGACGGGTCCTAGTGGGGGGAATAATAATTTTATGCTAAACAATATATTCTAATTGTGATGAAACAATAAATAAAAACTGTAAAAAAATTATTACAATTTATTACGAAGGATATGCGCACGATTAAATAATGAGTTTAATTCAGCGTTTAAACCTGTATTGTTTCACAATATGTTGTAATAATTCTTGGCAGGCAATCACCAAGTTAGCTTACCACATCTTATCATCTGATCTCTGTAATGCAAAACTTTTGTATTTTTATTAACATTTAAATCTTGCTCTTCTACTTTTATAATTTTCTTACCTTGAGACAATATTGTAAACTAGCAGTTAAAAACCCGCCCGCAGGTTTTTGCTGCTAGGCCCTGCGGGCGGCTTTTGGTTCGGCTTCACCCAGTTGGTGTTGGTGACCATTATATAAATCGAATAGGAACTGGTTCCAAAAATAGCCTGATCCTCGGATCCACTGTCATCCAGTATAGCTATTCACCGGAAGGGTTAGGGGGGGAACGGTGGAGGGCGGATGGAGGGGGGGGGGAGGGGAGGAAGTTCACGAAACGTGGGTAGGGGGGGGAGTGGACTGGGGAGAGGGAAGGTGGAGGAGGCGGTGTTGGAACGCGAGAGGGGAAGGGAACGCGGGAGAGGAAGGGGAGGCGGAAGGGGAGGCGGAAGGGGAACGGGACGAATGGGAAGGACACGCAGGGAGAAACAATTTCTTTATTACATGGCATAGCAACGCATGCCGGGTACCGGCTAGTCTTATATAAATAAGTGTCTGTGGTGGCCGGCAGATGGTTGTAAAACGGACGTGCGGCCTTTGTTTAAGTTTTATACAAATCTACGGTTTTATTCCGGGATTGATGAAATTTTTCACGCTTGACCTTCTAAACTTTGAGGAAAGTCACTAGTCACTTAAGGCGGCCCCTAGACACTACAATAACATTATACAATATATTTTATTGTTGAAAGGCGCTTCAATCCAAACGATCAATTATATCTATTGCATAATAAAACGATCAATTATTTTGCAAAATAAACGAACTGCTCAATGTTTTCGAGTTGATAAAATGAAAAAATATTGTGCAAATACTGACCCTACACGATGCAATGGAAAAATATGGTGCAATAAAAACTAAGCTCGCTCAAATATTTTGTTCAATATTAACCCTAAGCGGTCAATAATATTGCACAATTCGTAAAATTGAACAATATAATTGATCGTCTAGGGGCCGCCTAAGTCTGATTTCGAAAATTCTGAGTGAAGCCCTTGTAAAGACTTCAGTTAGTAATAAATAAACACAAGATCGGCTTACAGACTGCAACCAGGAACAACTCAAGGAGACGACACTCACGTGAGATTCGATCCATGAGGTGTGGCGCTTTTCTCTATCTTGTATTTTACCAAACCCTGGATTTTTGATGACGTTTCATTGCTGGTTCATCATATGTTTATAACTAAACAATTCAGTAATGAGTGCATTAAACATCTCAATAAAATTGATTTCAATAACATAGAAAAACTTTAAAAAATAACATCGAACAACAATAAATTCAGAGAAATATTATTTTATCTTTTTGTCCAGAGCGAATTTCGAAAATAAATTCCCATATTACCGCGGAATTTCAAACGAAATTTTTTGCCAAATGAAAGTGATAAAATTCGAAGCCTAATTTGGAATTTGACTGTCGGCGGCGAATGGGCGAAATTTAAAACTGTCCCGCCTTTGTGTTATTATTTCACGGTAATAATATCGACATCCTTTTGAAATAATGCGTGGTCTTCCTTTTACCATTGCATAGAACGTACATATTCTGCTTTATATCTGCAGTGGGAATAGAATTCCAAAACCCAAAGGGGATGAAATAATACTAAGTCAAGATCTTCGGCTGCGAATATGGTTAGACAAAGAGGAAAATATTTAAAATATTTTAACTCCGAATTAAGACTATTAACTCCTAAATCTCATCGACTTCAAAGTACCAATCGAGCAGCTAGGCAAATATATATTATTCTGCAACAATAATTCCAGAACAAACTACCACATACATGCACCTATTCCTCGTTTTTACACACTTAGAAAAAAAATCACCTCAAATATCGACAAATTTAATATAAGTTTACCGATATATAAGAAATACCTGAATGATATCCATGATGGGGGAGGAAGGTGGAAAGTGTCTGGATATTCTGATTTTTGTAAATCTGGGGTTAGCTTAAACTCATGAACAGAAACCTAGATGACAACCACTCTGTAAATTGTTTCGTATTTGAATATCTTTGGTAAATTGCCACCTCAACACAGGCGTTTCACACCTAGTGATATGGGCAATACGTCATTACTGTAATCAAATGTAATATTAAAATAATTAAATAAATAAATATAGAAAAAATATTATTATTTAGGAGCATCGCACAGAAGCGTTCGCATAAATTTAAATTCTTCTTATTTTTCATTTGTAATTATGTTTTATGAATTCATATTATTATTTTTATGCCATCTGCAATTTAAATTTATTGTAGTTGGTTTCTAATTTTTTCTCGCGTTTCTCTGTTGTTTATAATATGTTTAACATGTTTTTTGTAACAACTCCATACGAGGGTTAAATAATATCATCTTTGGATTTGCTGTATGGAGGATCTTTTTAGGGAAAGGAAGGAATGTAAGTTCTGGGAAGGAAAAATGTATGAAAGGTGGGTAGGAATCTGGGGGTGAGTGTGTCGAGGAGCGACAGACGTATGAATTCATCCCTACCACTGCGACGCAAGGCGATGAGTCGAGAGAGTCCGGATGAAAAGGTCTAGATTAGGTCTACCTCAACCAATCTCTTCCGATCCGGCCCACCAAGCAGTAGGTGGGCAAACGCAACCCGGGCACCCCTGCTAAGTCACCAAACGTAGCGAACCACTTTGGATGACCTATGTCAAGGGTGTTGGTTATCCAATAAATAATTCTCGGGGCGTTGGTACAATGTTATTTTTTACACTAAAACTCTGTGCGTGCAGATGGAAATGTAACAATATTAGACAAAATTATATTAAATTAAGAACAAAGTCACAACAAAACAGTACAAAGATTTTCTTTAGTTAATAATTCATTTGATAAGAGTTAAGAGTTCGATAAGAGTTAGTTAGTATTTATGAAAAAAAAAAATGGCGTTTTGTATTGAATGAATGAAAACCCAATTTTCCATACCCCTAATAATCACATAGATCTCTTCAGGTAGTCTCGCTATTTGATAATTAAACCCTCTGAAATATCAAATTGCATTCATAGAATAGCTCAAACTAAAAGGAACAAAATCCGTTCACATTTGAATGAAATTCCGGATTGTAGGTAAAATGTGAACGTTGGCAGATTCCAGTGAAATTTTGTTCTCTGATTTCCGGCTAGGTTCTAGAGTTCTAGAGCAATTATCTCTAGGTTCGTTTTGAGACATAAACTACAATAAACTACAGATACCTACAGAAATAAACTACAGATACCATAACTACTCAATTGCACTTCAGTTATTGATGATTTTGGTAAAACTATTAGTGATCGACCGAAGGTTCGGTTTCGGTTTCGGCAAGTTTCGGCAAAAAAATCTAGCTTCGGCACCTGCAGAAAATCTGCCGAACCTTCGGCCATACCGAAACTCTGCGTTCGTGAATTATCGCGTGTCGTTCGGTTGACTTTGGGTGAGTTCGTGGCTCGTGTGTCACCCGCCATCATCAGCTGAGTTCGCCGGCCGGTCCGGCGTGATTGTATTCTGAGTTTATGTGTTTGTTTTTGCTATTACTTCACACACATTTTATTGGCATTTATTAAGCATTGAAGTTCATTCCGTTGAGTTATTTACTCGGATTTATGAATGATGAGAATTATGTAAAAATGGAAGGGGTTATATTTGATTCACACATTAAGTACTTAATCGTCGCGCAAACTCTGTATGTAACCTTTGTTGATACTAATTAATTCAACGTAAGAACAGTAATTGCCTTTCCTTTATTTCTTTGTTGAGACTGATAATTAATTAATAGTTATTTATTAGGTAATCATCACTAACTGCAATTAAAATATCTCAATTACGAGTATTTAGTTGTTTAGTTGTAAACTCAATTCAAATTAAAATACTCAATTAAAGTGGTCCTTCCTTTATAATGTAAGTGTTTATTATTGACAAATTTTTGTTCCAAGAAGTAATTCACTCTTTTGTCAATTTTAATAATTTTATTCAATTATTATTTTCTATTTTATAGTTGTAAAAAGAATGTTGTGATTGTAAACGCAATTAAAATTTAAATATCCATTTAATGAGGTCCCTCTTTATAATATAAGTCTTGATTATTGACATTTTTTTGTTCCAAGAAGTAGTAAACATGTTTTGTTAATTTTTGTTTGTTTTAGAGTAGTAATATAAAAAATGAAAACAAAAAAAAATTCACATACTTCAATTATTGTTTATTTATTTCATTTAACACATGTTAACTGTCTATATATGTGTAAAAAATAATCCAATTTCAGTGAACAATAGATTTATAACATGTCTAAAAAAAGTTTCGGTTTTGGTTTTGGTTTCGGCCGAAATTGAGACAGATACCGAAGATTCGGTTTCGGTTTCGGTAGAAAATCCTGTTTATACTAAAAACTGTGTTGGTTCAATCCTTAATCAAACCAAAAAAAAATCTTTGAATTTCGTTACTAGCCAGACCTAGAGATGACGCAACTAGGTCGAATATTGGAAACTTACATACATAAAATATAACTAAGCGTTCCAGAAGGGATGTGCAGAGAGGATGTACCGCCGAATAACAAAAGTATAAAACATATTTTCATTCAAATGCTTCAAGGAAAAAAGCACTTATATCGCATTTATTCTTCAAAAAATCAACAGAATCGTACATACACAATTTTAAATATATACACATATATGAATACAGCACAACAGTCCCAATTTCTCCCAACCTTCTGCAGCCAGTGAGACTACGGCATCCCCAATTGAGGTATTAATGTTTTCGTCCTGAAATAAACGACAAAAACGTTTTGAATTAACAAAAAACCAAAGGAATTTCACCACGGCCCGCGTCGCAGCCTTATTTGGGTCTGTGTTTTTATCTGTGAGGTCCAACCCTTATTGCGGGTGTTATAATATCTGTTTTTTGTTTATTGCCATTTTTCCGCTCGGATTTGCCACCTTTAGAGGTGGGGGTGGGAAGGAGGTTGGTTTGGAAGGCTCGCTGGGTCGCCGGAAGGGTTGTCAACGGGTCGTCCTGCGAGGTGTTAATTGTTTTATTGGGATTAAATTTTTGTACGTCCGAATTTATTAGGGCACTGAAATGGCGGATAATAAAATTCTTGAAAGGGTTCAGTCGTGCGGGCTGGAATTATTGTTTTATTCTTGGAAACAATTAATTTCATATTACATCTGTATTATTTATTCTTATGTTTCTTTCAGTGTGAATCTGTTTACGTGTGAATGTTCTCTTGTTTGTGGTATAATATTTTAAGCGAATGAATATTTTATTTTATTTTTTAGTCAAACTGAAATTAAATAGGCATTGAAAAAGTAGCTATGAAATAATTCTGCACTTTTTTAATAAAAATAAATACGGAACATTCATAATAATGCATGTAAAGTAACATATTTGTCAGATGGTAGAAAATTTTTAATTTACGAGTACAACAATGGTGTTCACAGGGTATTTGATCAAGATAGATATAAATATATTTTTTCATGCCCAAAATTAAACACTTCCTTCTCAAAATTATTATACTTACCAAGGAAGACTTTTTTTAATCGACTACCGGATGAAATTATAAAAATTAACGATGAAATTCAATTAATCAACGCTGTTAAAAAATATTTTAAAGATCATCTCAAAAAAAAAAAAAATTCCGACTAATCTAATCTTAAGAATAACTTATAATCACATAACCTTCGTTTTATATCTGACTAGCTGGTACCCGGCATGCGTTGCTAAGCCATTTAATAAAAAAAAATGTTTCTACCTGCGTGTCAATTCTCTTTTGTCCGTTCCCCTTCCACCTCCTCTTCCTCTCCCGCGTACCCTTCCCCTCTCGCGTTCCCACTCTACCGCCTATACATTCATTCCCGGTACAATCAGTTTTCAAACAGCTCTCGTGCCACCTATTCCAATTTTTTATACAAATTTCATAATGCCAGAGTAGTTAAAATACAAACCTTGAAAAAAATCCAATTTGGTGCAGTCGTTCGGAAGTTATGGGCGTACAAACATTTCGGAGTTTCAGTTTCCAAGTGATACTCCATTCTTCAAATAAGTTAAATTTTGTTTTGTTTTTAACAACTAATTACAATAATTCTAGATACATAAAAAAAATAGTAAAATTGTTTGAAAGTAGATAAATACTTATAATTACATTACACCGAACTTACAACTTATTGTTTTTTACCTTCACATTGTAATTTAAGTATATTAATATAATATGGCATTAAAAATGTACACTACTCTTCCAAACTCAAGCTAATGCTTCCATGGAAGAGCGGTATTAAGATATTTGAACATGAATATGTACGCAAATTATTACATCATCTAAATGTACATTATATTTTATACGCTAAAATAAACAATAAAAAAGTGGGCAGTAGAAAAACAGGATATTATTTGATATTATAAAACTTTTCACGAAAATGGTTGGTAAGGTTATCTAAGCCACATTAAATATCCAAATTTCCACTTCTCTTCTACATATTACTAGCCAATAATTACTGTATTTATAATATATGCACATCGATCGTTCAGTTGATTAGTCAGATATCCCCAAATAGTTTAGAAATAATAAGAAGAGCTATTTTCAAATGCTCGCCATAAAACAAAAATTATTTACATGTTTCTGCGTTTTACACATTAAATATGCTATGCTTGCTATGCTATTGCTATGGCTATAAAATATAACTATTGCTATTGCTATTGCTATTGCTATAAAATATAAAGTAAAGTCCCCCGCGCCGTCTGTCTGTCTGTTCGCGATAAACTCGAAAACTACTGAACGGATTTTCATGCGGTTTTCACCAATAGATAGAGTGTTTCGTGAGAAAGTTTTAGGTAATTTGTCAAGGATTTATGTAAATTGGTTGAAACATAAGGATAATTGTTAGAAGTGTCGCCTGGTAGCTTTCATCGAAAACACTGCCTAATCCTTTTGGGATATAACAAAACAATTAATGGTGGGATATTCCTCTTTTAAAGATCTACAAAAAAGTCCGGGAAGGCATATATCTATCTTTTACGGATAGCTTACTACACACATTATATCTTCTTATCTTATTATTCTTATCAATTGCTGTTCGTTTGTCTCGCTAAAACTCGAGAGCGGCTGGGCTGATTTAGGTGATTTTGGTTTTGAAATGTTTGTCGTAGTCCAGGGAAGGTTTAAACGGTGAGATAATATGAAAAAATTGTGAGGAAGCTAGTAAAAACAACAATTTCATTTTCTCATATAAACAGTTCTACTGTTCCTTCCTACTTTCAGAAGCACAACGTAATCTAGAATTGGAATTCAAAAAAATAAAGGATTCATATTTCAGTCGCTGTCAAACGTTACCTGTCATTCTGTTACCATTTAAAATCTTCTATCATCAGTTTGTCAGTGCGTGAGAACTTTATTTACTGTTTTAATATACCAAGGAAAAGACGAGCTAACATAGATCGTCGAAGTCAATCAAATGGGCGACGAGCTAGCTCACGTGCAAACCGCACTGATGATCTCTTCGCGATGAACTCAAAGACGGCGGTGGTTACAAAGGTTGGATTTTACAAAGTGTTTTATTAGCCACAGCAACGCGTGACCGGGTCAGCTAGTATGCTATAAAATAAGAAGCATAATGGTTCGATTCATTAGTATACCATTTTGAAATTTACTAGTAACCCAGAAACATAATTTTATAAGTTTTTCTGCATTATAATTGAATAGATGGTATCTGTGAGTAATCTGAGTGTTGTACCAGATAGAAGGTACGCTTTTACATATAACTTGCACACTCAACTCAAATTTCAATTTTGCGGAGATGTCTGAGAAGGTTAATCAACTGGAAGATCGCTATATATTCGACTGCATAGTTGCATCAAAGAAATCCAACGTATCTAATTCGATAATTAATTCCTAGGTAAAATTGTACTAATAAATAGAAGTACCAACAAATGGTACAGATTGCTACATTTGTGATTTGTACCGAAAGGCACAGCTTTTTTTGACACTTCCTTAAATGAGCATCATGCACACAATGTAAATTTTGGTGTTAAATGATGATACGTATCGATGACATGTATCATTTTGCGTACTTGGTTCCTGCAAAGGATTATGATTATTAGTTTGCTTCGCCCATACTTTTGAGAGAGTAGATTTTCTTGCAATAATTTTAAAATTATTTATATTTTTATGGGAGAAAGTTAGGGTAGGCACTCCTTCCTATCCTCTAAAAGACCTTCCACACAGCATCCACAAAGATGACATAGGCCCTGAGGGAAATTATTTTCCTAAGGGCCTCTTGTGTTGAAATAATGTTAAAAAAAACTAATCAAATTATATTTTTTTTATTTCTTGAAAAAAGCGCTTAGCTTAGTTACATAGGCACGGCTTTTGTTTTCCGTATAAAATTTTATTTAGTGCCAATTTAGATGCAATCGAATCGTGATATTGAATTTTACGCTCAGATGGGTTTTTACATCCTATTTTTTTACAAACTCATGTAAACGAGCATGAAAAAATCAAAAACAAAATCAAAACAAAATCAAAAACAAAATCAAAAACTAAATCGAAAGCAAAAACAAAAACCAAATCAAAAACAAAATATATATATAAAAATCAATAGTGAGCTCTGGCATCATGAAATTACGCGTTGCTAAACCAAACCATGAAACTTTGGTGATTTGATGCAGGGGTGGTGGGAGGAGAAGGGGGAGGGAGGGGGAGCGTTGGGAGAGGGACGGGGAGGGAGGGGGTTGGCCGGGGAGGAAGTGAGGGGGTGGAGGGGGAGAGGTGGAGGAGGCGCACAGGGAACCCCCCTTACACCGTGCGAGCGATGCCGCGGGAAAAAGCAAGTAAAATAATAAAAACAAAATTCTCCACCATGCAAGATTGAAAAACAGTGGACTCTGAAAAGTTCAATACATGTGAAATAAATCGAAGCAGAGCTGTGTAGTTTGTTGAATTAAATTTGTTGTAATTCTTTCCGATATACATAAATTCTACTATGACTTTTAATGCTCTATCATAATAATAATAATAATAGGCTAATTTATATAGCGCCGTTTTCGTGAAAAATCACCTCAAGGGCGCTGTACAAATAAATATATAAAAGAATTAATATTACTAGCTTATAACTAAGATTTACAATTACAACTAGTGACTTACATCTAAGACTTATGGCTACTTATATTACTGGCTTACAACTAAGATTTACAATTATAACTAGTGACTTAGCTCTAAGACTTATAGCTAGTGACTTATGACTAAGACATATAGATTCTAACCTAAAACTGGTGACTTATTAACACACATATTTACAATTAAGATTAGTGCCAGAAGAAGTAGGAAGTTTTTACATAATATTAAAATTCGAGAATACGGGTGCAAAAAGTATAATGAAGGTTAACTGGATATACGGGAAGGTAAAGATATTTTAAATAAATTAAATAATTTAATAGTCCATCTTTACTGCATTAAGGTGATTCATCGCTCAACAGTAAACAGATTGAGGTATCACATTTAACAGATTACATCAAACAGATTGAGTTAACTATAAACAAAGAGAAAAGAGAAAAAAAAACTATTAAAAATTGCAAAGTTTAAATAGAATGATGAATTTATGGAAAGGAGTATCGGAAAAAGTGAGTTTTCAGTTTGGATCTAAATTCCGCTGAGTTGGTTATGCATCTCAATTCCATAGGAAGTTTATTCCAAGCTTCAGGGCCGGATACTGCGAATGCACGATCACCAAACTTAGTGTTCGGATTTCGCTTAGGTTCTTTCAACCTTCCAATTGCAGAAGATGTCGCTGATCTAAGAGTTGACTGCCTTAGACCAATATTTTCCGGAATGCATAGTTCAGAGATATAGGGAGGAGCCATTTCATTGATAGATTTAAACACCATCCAGCATAACTTGTATTGGATCCTTTCAGGACACTTCAGCCAGTGAAGATTTCGGAGGTGTTCCGAAATGTGTGAAAATTTGGGTACCCCAGTGATAAGTCGTGCTGCGGCGTTGAAAACTGATTGTAGTTTGTCAGTTTGACATTTAGGAAGACTTCCATAGATGCCATTGCAGTAATCAAGACGTGATACTATATACGAGTTCACAAGAAGCTTAGTTGCTTCTGTAGAAAGGTTCCTATGAATTGACTTAAGTTGTCTAAGGTAGAAGAACCCCGTGCTAACGGTCCTATTCACCTGGCTTTTCAATGAAAGGTCTGAATCCAGATAAACTCCCAGAAGTTTGACGGTTGTTTTCGCAATTACGTCATTGCCGGAAATAGCAATTGGTGAGTTATCTATTAAATGTTGGCGTCTATTTGTGGCTGCCCACAGAAACTCAGTCTTTGAAGGATTTAGTTTCAGTTTGTTTGAGGACATCCAGAGACTGATTGCTTCTAGACACTCAGCTGTGCGAATTTTAAGGCCGGTGATCTCATTTGGTGTGCAGTAAAAGTAGACTTGCTGATCGTCAGCATAACAGTGAAATAGGAGACCAAATGACTTAATAATCGTTGCGACATCATTTGTGAATAGAATGAAGAGAAGTGGACCCAAAACGGATCCCTGAGGTACCCCTAAAGAGAGTTTTATGAAGTTAGACTGTTTATATCCTACCTTGACTGCTTGTGAGCGATTGGTTAGATAGAATTGTAGCCATTTTTTTACGCTAGAATGCAAACCGAATGTTACCTCTAGTCTCTTAATGAGAAAGTCGTGGTCAATGGTGTCAAATGCGGCGCTCATATCCAAAAGTGATAAAAGTGCTAACTTACCTGACTCTATGGCAAGGGTAATATCTGACAGGAAACGAAGTAATCTAGTTTCTGTCGAGTGGAACCTCCTATATGCAGATTGATGATCGGTAAATAATTTGTTCAGATTTAAGTGGAAAGTTATTTGAGAAGCAGCAATTTTTTCAAGTAGTTTTGCTACAAAAGGCAGATTTGACACAGGTCGATAATTACCCAAGTTGTCGGCATCAAGCTGTGGTTTTTTAATGATTGGGGTAACCACTGCAGATTTAAGTGGTTCCGGGAAGTCACCAGTGCTTAGGGACTTGTTAAACATGTGAACTAGGAAGGGGGCCAACACGTTGCAACATTTCTTCAGAAGCCACGTTGGGATGGGGTCAAGAACACATTGTTTATTTGGCGAACTAAAGATTATCATGTGCCACCAAGGCGAACAAAACGATTTACTATAACTACAAAATGTCTTATTCGTCTCTTCAGCACATTGTTATTTTGAGAGATTTGGGAATCACATTTGATGCGCAACTAACATTTCACATCCACATAGGGACGATATGCAGCAAAGCTCTAATAATGCTAGGATTTGTGCTAAGCAACTCCAGACACTTTTGCAGCTCAGCCGCGATTCGTTTGCTATACTATAGTTTAGTACGTAGCATTTTGGAAAGTGGTTCAGTAATATGGGGACCAGTGGATTTAACATACTCTCAAATGATTGAGAAAGTGCAAAATAAGTTTCTGAGATATTTATATCTTAGAGACTTCGGATATTATCCCTGGTTATTGCCTTTATTATCCCAGCCTTTTTGTCCGGCATGCTGGGTATTAATAGCCTCGCCAAAAGAAGGAAAACTGCTTTACTGACAACAGCATATAAACTTAAACGGTAACATCTGTATTCCCGATATATTACAAAAAATTGAGTTTTATGTCCCCGACAACTTCACAAGAGCGCGCAGACACAGAACTTTTGTTGTTCCGAGATGCAGAACTAACTTACCATTAGTAATGCCGCTCGGAAAAATGACTATTTTACTAAATTTCCTGCCCCCTGATATATATGTTTTTAAACTAATTATTCATCAATTCAAAAACGCTATTATTACTTAATAAAATAAAATGTATGTTTATTATTAGTTATGTATAACTGTAAATGAGTATTTAAAATAAAATAAATAAATAAATATTTAATGAGTGATGTGTTAAGTGTGTCAACAACATCTTGATAGATATTACCCAAATTTTGTATACGGCGAACAGGAGATTAAAACCCTATAAAACATATTTTTGATTTGAATTTTCCTCCCCAATGATCAAAACCAACCCCGCTACGAACCAGTCCAACAACGAATCTGCCGAGTTTCAGCTCTATCAGATGTCAGGAAGTGGGTTAAATTCCGCTTCATACAAACAAACAAAAGTGATTTTCAAATAGTAGTATTTAAAATTAAAAGAAGATTTGTATTTCTTTTTAATTTCCACCTCGAGCACTCATTTTATCAATATCTTTTCTCATATGGTGTTCGGGATTCTCCGGTCTTGTCAACTCTGGCGCTTTCGATTTGGCTCCTGACATACAATAAATGTTACAAGTTACAACCCCTATTTTGTAATCCCTCCTGTGTTTCTTAGAAGAGGGGGAAGGGGAAGAACGCCAACCCCCTTCCCTCACGGTGCGGGACCTCGTGTCGATTATGTCGATATCACCATACGGAGGAATTTTCATTTCGATAAGATGAATAAATAAAATTGAACATGGCTCCTGCAAGGCAAGATAATTCCTCCGTAATTAAATATTTAATATTGTAAACTAACTTTTTTTTCTTTTTCAGAAAGTTTTTGAAGTAAAACTTCTTTACACACGCTTGATTCGGGGAGTAAGCTGGTTAATGCGTGTCGAGAGCGTTACGAAAAGTGTGATCGCGTGAGGCGAACGGTCGGGCCTTTACGCACGCTTGATTTGGGGAGTAAGCTGGTGAATGCGTGACGAGAGCGTTATGAAAAGTGTGATCGGGCGAGGCGAACGGTCGGGTGAGGCGAACGGAAGTTGAGAAGGAGATATAAGTTTTATTCAGTCGTGTGGTCTAAAGCACACTCAATTTGGGAGGCGGGAATGGGTACCGCCGCCCCGGGAATCTTTATTGGATAACTAACACCTTTGCCATAGGTCACCCCAAGTGGTTTGGGGTGACCTATGGCAAAGGTGTTAGTGGTTTACGTTTGGTAATTTAGCAAGAGTGCCCGGGTTTATGGGGTGAGGTTTGTCTAGGTCTTGGAGGCGGATGACCAGGACACTTGTGTAACTTAAGGGATTTAGCAATTCAATTTGTAAATCTAAGGCAGAAGTGAGACCAATCAATCATCAATCAAGTTATCCATTTATTGGATTATATAATCTATTGGAATATGCTGTTTCTTAAATTAGAGACTCTTATCATAACGATCAATCTAATATATCTCAGGTCGTGGTCCAAGGTTCCTTGTGAGAATCTCTTGGATGATGAAGCTAACAAAATAATCATTTATAAGAAATAAATCTGTGATGAGTGACATTAATGTTCAAACACGGGCACTAACCTTGAAAATTGAGAATATTATCGGGAATGTCGGGCGCCAGGTCTGTCTAAACATAACCTCTGAACATAACCATTTTATTAGAACAACCTAATCTTTACATTTAAAAGAAACCAGTATCAGGTAAAGACAAAAAACTAACGCCTCACGATGTCAGCCGGAGATTTTCAGGAACCACCTTCTTCTTGTCGCAAAATCCGTTGAGTGCCACCGTCGTTTCCATTCACCAGATGTCGCCACTGTCTCCAGTGTGAACAACGCGAATAACAAGAATGCGTCAAGATTCAAATACGAGTCAACATTTAAATTAAATGGGGTAACAAGTTAAACTGTTACAACTGAACCTCAGATTTCTACCCACCCCTTAAACCCTTTTCCTTCACAGAACTCTCATCTCCTTCCTTTCCTTTAAAAACCCTCCACCAGCATCAGCAAAATGATATATGCCCTGAGGGAAATTATTTTCCTTAAAGCTGTGTGGGGCACTTGTATTTTTTTTTTTTTTAATTTTTAATAAATTCCGCGCAAGTGTCCCAACTGCCGAAGCCGATAGGACTTTGGTATCCCCAAGTGGGGTATCTTTTGAAACTGAAGTCAATGGAGAGAGGAAGGAGAGGGAAAGGAAGGAAAAAGAAACATTCAGATGATGTCACATACGAGCTAAGTTCTTTCACCTGTGTAATACTGAGTTGGAAGGATTCGGCAATATACCGTAATTAATTTGAATTCCTTTGCGTAGCGTGCCAACATTTGTTGCCTTTTTTTATTGAAGTGAAAGTACCGTTGTGATTTGAAACTCGATGAAACGAAAAATACCGATACTTAAAAATGACAAACACATACATTTATAGGATTTAGCCTGTGAGAGAATGAGATAGTATAATCGGTCTCCTCTTTGTGAGGTGCTTCGTAGTCTCCCCCCTCTTGTCTACTTTAGTTTTCTGAAGGTTTCACTTCTACCGCATGTGATTTGCACACTCGGTTTTTTTCTGCGTCTCGTTCTGTTTCATGTTTCGTCTAGATTTATTAGTATTATCGTCTTCTTCAATGATATAAATATAACATTTGTTAAATATAACAGTTATTCCAATTCCAAAAGTAAAAACATGGCTGAGAGATCAAAGTGATAATAAAATTACAAACATCATGAAGACGATATAAAGTCAATCCATAACCAAATACAAATATTTTAAAAAACTACAGGCCACCTCAGAACAGGAAATCCTAGTGAGGAGGTCTGTGAAAAAAAAATGGATCTATACTTATACTATACATTATACATACATGTACAAACCTTGCTATTGAAATTAATAATAAATAAATAAATTAAAATTGAATATTCATTGGAAATAGTCAATTAGTGTTCCACATAATATATAAATGTTTATCAGAGACACTATTTAGGTGACCAATAAATTCCTTACGAAATTATTCAAATAGTAGATAGCTGCCAGAAATGTCGGGAAAATTGGTTGACAATAATATTTTTAATTCTGAATTGAAAAAATTTACGTCACAATGGCCGAGTTGGTTAAGGTGCTTTGTCCAAGGCAATTCTGGGTTTGAGTCGCAATTGTGACCGTTACGTTTTATTTTTTCTGCGTCTTTTCCTGTTTGTTTCGTTTAGATTTACAAGTATTATCAGATCTTTTTCTTCGACAACTAGTTGTCTTTGCTGTATAAACTAATAAATAAATAATAAAATAAACAAAAATATTTTTAAAAATGACTGTTTTTTAGTTCTTCATCTAAAGTCGGTTCCTCGTTGCTGAGGATTGTGACCTTTACTCCAATTTACATGGTGAACAAGGCTTTTCATGGATTCTGCGCTGCGTAGAGAGCTGTGGAAACAATTTACATGGTGAACAAGGCTTCTCATGGGTTCTGCGCTTCGTAGATTGCTGTGGAAACAAATTCCAGAGATATTTGGTCACTCCAGCGCATTAGTGACCTTCTTCTGCCTTCCACTTTGCCAGTGACTATGAGTTTCTCTTAGTCCTTAGTTTTGCGAGCATCGTGTCCAAAGTATCCTGAGATACGTTATAGACAAATAATTAAAAGTCTATTGTGGATGCAAAGCTCTTCTAGGAACGACACATTTTTGTGTCTGGCTCTCCATGGAATCCTGAGCATTTTTCTCCAGCACCACATTTCGAGAGTGTCTACCATTTTCTTTCGCTGGCTCTATTGTTCAAGTTTCCACATTGTACAGAAATATGGGGAAAATCAGTGCCCTTTGTTTTTACGTACCTACAAAACATTATTCTGTTTTTAATAATACTTTCTTTCGAAATGAATTGGGTGAACGACAAAAAAATATTAATTTGAATGAAGCGTGAACTGTGGTTGAGACAGATATGTGTGGCGGTCTATCCTCTCTGCCTACCTGTGCAGTGGAACGGTGAGATAATCCGTTAGTTAAAAATTAATCAAGGCGTTCACCTTTTCTAATGTATTTTTTTGCGATAGATTTTGTTCTAGCTGTGCTGTGACAGGTAACATGAAAATTTATATCCTGATAGATATCTGTAAACTAATTAATATTATACTAACACCCACTTCAATCATATTCGAAAAATTCCAAGCGCTGAAAATTCAAAAATTATATTCAAAACAAATACTAACTTTCCTTTACAAGAACTTAACCACATTTAACACAAAACAAACACATCATTTGGACAAAAACACTCAAGATACCCAGGCTATAAAACTATACAATTCTCTTCCTACACAATATAAAACAACCAATATTATTGAATCCAAAAAAAAACTGGCTACAATCCTTTTAACCTTTAATTTATAATTTTCGAGAAGAAAAGAAGCCCCGCTTTTGTATCCAGTGTAATTTTCAAAATAATTTCGATATTAAAATATGTAATTAGTTTAGACCATTCCAACTCCAATGTAAACATGTATCCCTTCAAAAAGCAATAAAAAATACCATGCTTCATAAATATAATAACTATTTGACAATAAAATTAGGTCATTAGTAACTCATATTGCTTGTAAGGTTTTTCCCTAATCATCATTGAAGTGAGCTGCAAACCTAATGTAATTAGCTACTGGAATTACCAAAATATTTTGAAATTCGATAGTCTAAAATGCCTTAGCAATAAATATAATTATTATAATTGATTAAAATCCTTGTAGACCATCCCTCTCCCCGTCCCCTATATGTTGTGTATATAAACCGTAGACTAGGAAATATTTGTACCAGTCTGAAGATGGCTTTAACGAGCTGAAACCGGTTACGGTCGAATAAAATTATGTGGAATAAAGTTTTATATTCGTTTTATTATAATATATTATAATGGAATTCCACTATGAATTATCACTAGCAAAAATAGAAATATTAGAAAAGAAGTCGATTTTATATTTTGATTTTTATTGTTTCTCTTTTTTTATATTAACTATGAGCACTATTTTGTTTTACTATTCACAATTTATAATACTGACAATTGGTGTTCTACTAAGTTTGTTAAACCCAGTCCGCATTTTTCGAAAGATATTGATTCGAATTTATTGACCATTTCTTTTAATTGGATGGCTTGGTTTGTGCTTAAATTTTCGTGAGGTATTATTGTATGAATTTCACTAATTTGAGCAGCTGCGGGGGCTTCACCAAGAGTATTAAATACTTGGGGGGCGATATTGAAAGCTTTCCAGAAATCAACACCAAGGATGAAGTTCTGGGATATAGAGGGCACTATTAGAAAGTTAATTGTGAATATTTCATTGTTGCACTTAATTGGAAAGGCAAGAGCACCAATGACTGGTTGGGAAAAATTATCCGCGGTTGTCAGGTGTGTCGATTGGGAAGAGGCTATAAAACCATTGTTAACAAAAGGCAGGTGGGCGTTGTTGCCAAGGCAGCTAACAGATGCACCACTATCTAGTAGTCCGGAAAAGGGAACACTGTTAACAGAGAAAAGGGCATAAGGTCTTCCATCTTTAGCTTGTTTGCAACAAACTGAAGAAACGTTTAAGGTCTGGTTGAAATACTTAATGTGTGATAACCAATCGGTCCATTCCTTAGACCTTGGTACAGAATGGGTATCCGAGAGGTTATGATTTAGTTTTTTGGCTTCCTCATGTAGAAATTCGGTGGGGGTTTGGAAAAGTCCACCTGAGGTTTGATATATATATATTTTTATTTATTTAGGAGAAAATACAGATACAGATATTAATTGGCAAGAATATACAAAACATCAACTAGAGAATTCACCTGCATCCAAACTATTTCTCACGAATTGACTTAAACAGCAGTTAAAAACATATACAAATATTTTGTCTTATAAATAGGGGAAAAATATATAAGTACATAAGAATATTATTATACAAATAGAGATATGAAATAAATGCGCAATATCCTTATAAAAATTTACAAATTATTTTTGAAACAAAAAAATATAAATATAGATAAACAATGTTATACAGAAATTTAAAAAAAAAATATATATATAAACGAATGTATGGCTAAGTTGTTTACTTTGAACTTTGTAGGAAAACAGCCTTCATTTTTCTACTAAAAGTACTGCGTGTATCAAAAAATAAGTCAGAATCCTTGAGCTTTTGATTCTGATTAAGTGATTCGCACATTCTTCTGATTGGGTCCCTGACACCAGCATTTGTACGCGTCCGGCTAATGTGGGATAAGTCGTTAAGCCTTGTTACTCTGGGTGGTACTTTAAAGTTTATTAATTTCAGTAAGTCGGGACAGTCAATAACGTTGTTACAGATTTTATATAGAGTCATGAGATCAAGGTACGTTCGTCGGTTAGATAGCGTGGAGACGTTATAACTCGAAAGCATATTTATGCACCCGCGTTTAGGTGCGCTCATTCTGTAATTGAGGCACTGCAGAAATTTCTTTTGAATACTTTCAATGTTTTCTTTATAGATACCGTAAAGTGGATTCCATATGGAGGTGCAGTATTCAAGTTGAGAACGGACCAGCGTGTAGTAAAGAAGAAGATATGTTTCAGGTTTTCGAAATTCACGGCTGTTTCTGATGACAAATCGTAGCATGCAGTAAGCTTTATTCACAATATTATCAATATGCGCATCGAAATGGAGTTTGGAATCAAAAAGTACGCCTAGATCTCTTATACAGTAAACGCGCTCGAGTAAATAGTTACCAATACAATAATTCTGTATGATGGCGTTATGATTTTTAGTAAAACTTATTTAAATAAATAAAAAGAAAACACTTTGTTTACGTCACTTTATTGATATTTCTTCCGTCTACCGGTTTCGGTACCTCCGTACCATCATCAGGACTGAATATAAAATCCTGATGATGGTACGGAGGTACCGAAACCGGTAGACGGAAGAAATATCAATAAAGTGACGTAAACAAAGTGTTTTCTTTTTATTTATTTAAAATGTCAAGTCACAATGTGTTTGCTTCTTTTGAAAAATTAAAACTTATTTGTTTACATTTGTTGTAACTAAGGTAAATTTTGTTTTCATTGCAAAATGTTTCGAACCTTACTAAGTCGCTTTGGATTAGCAGACAATCGTTTAAATTCCTAACAATGGCAAATATTTTTATTTCATCGGCGTACAAAAGAAATAAACAATGCAAGAAACATTTAGTAACAGTGTTAATAAAGAGTATAAACAACAGCGGACCCAGAATTGACCCCTGTGGCACGCCAGAGGTAACTGGCTCCCATGTAGAAGTGTGTCCTCGCAACGATACGGCTTGTTGTCTTTTTGTTAAATATGAGACAAACCAACGTAGTAAATTTCCTCTAATTCCGTTGTACATAATTTTTTTAATAAGAATAAGGTGGTCAACTTTGTCAAAAGCTTTTTTAAAATCGCAGTATATTGCATCTACCTGGTGGCCTCGATCCATGCTGTTGAACAAGAAGTTTGAGTAAAGAAGTAAATTACTCATGGTAGATTTGCCTTTTACAAACCCATGTTGTTGTTCCGTAATTATGGAGGCAAGCTGGGGATATATATGGTCATGGACAAGTCTTTCCAAGAGTTTAGGGATCGCCGAGAGAATGGATATTGGCCTATAGTTTTCTACTTTTTGCCGTGAGTCGCCCTTGTGGACCGGTATAATATAGGCCAACTTCCACCTATCAGGGAAAACCCCGTCACTCAGGCATTTGTTAAATATTATGGTAAGTGGAACATATAGTGACGAAGCAGCAGATCTGAGGAAAAATGCCGGTATTCCGTCATGACCTGCACCCTTGTTTATATCTAGCGACATTAAACTCGAGAGCACTTCTTGTTCCGTTAATTCAATGGTGTGAATGTGCGCAAGTTCAGAGTCGCAAACGGCTTCAAGTTGGTCGATGTTAATCATGTCGTTGACAGAGGAGGGTTCGAATGTTGATTTAAAGAATTCAGAGAACATATTACAAATTTCCTGGGCATCGTTAGATTTGCGACTTTCGAAGGACATAGTAGCAGGGTATCCATCAGACGATTTTAATGAGGATATGTATGACCAAAAACTTTTAATATTATTTTGCAATGAACTTTCGATGTTGTCGAAAAATAACTTTCGAGAATCACTAGCCAGTCTTTTGTATGTAGCACGTAAGAAGGAAAATTCACGATAGTCAGAAAGTCCTTTATATGCCTTCCATTTGTGCCAGACTTTATCTTTTTTCCGTGATAACCTAATAAGTTCGGGAGTAAACCATATGGGAAATTTGTCATTTCGTCGTGCCAATAATGGAATGGACTTATCAATTATGTTATTTATTTTTAAATAGAATCGATCTACTGCTTCTTCGGCTGATAAACTTGCGGTTTCAGATAACCAATCAATACAATTAATGTCATTATTAATCTGAGTATAATCAGCTTTCCTGAAATTGCGCCTACGCTCTTTTTTATTTTTGATTTTTGGTTGAGTTTCGGATGATATATCAAATTCAAGGGCTGGGTGGTGTCTGTCTTCTGAGAGCAGAGGGTCATTGCTGCGTGTAACATTTGTTTCGCGACTGTAGAATATGAGGTCTAAGTATTTTTCATTATGGTTAGGTATGCAATTATATTGGAGCAAGTTCATCAATGACATTGTTTGCAGCAAAGTTTGCGATGCAGCCGTGTTTGAAGAGGCGAGACCTTGACTGCAGCCTTCGGAAAAAGACCAAGTAAGAGTAGGTTGATTCATATCTCCAAGTACACAAAACATATTATTTGTTTCAGATGAAAATACAGATTCTAGGTTTTTGGAGAAAATATCATAAAACGTTGGTGGCGAGACAGGAGGTATGTATACTGCACATATGATGAGATTGGAAGACCTTACCGGAATAGATACGAAGATTTGTTCGATTTGGCTGGTTTCCCAGTCATCGAGCCGGGATGCTGCGAGCTCCGAATTTCTTGGGTCTTGTAGCCTTTCCATGTTGTGTCTTGATTTTTTGAAAGTTTCACGCAGATCGACGCGTGGGGGAGAACGGTCTCTAGAGCGGTGCCTCTTAAAGGTTTTGGGTTCCTTTGATTCCATTAGCTTGGCTTGTTTGAAACAAGTAGTGGCCAGGTGGCCTACTTTTTTGCAAAAGGAGCAAACTTTCTTATTGTCGAATTCTGGTTTCAATCCAGAGGAACGGCTTGGCACGACGACATTGTCTGACATATCTTTGGTGTGTTTTCTGTCTTGGTGGGATTCCAAGATGAGGCAGACTTCGTTTAGATGAGCCAAGGACAGAATCCTTTGTGAGGTGATAATGTTTTCGTATTTATTTAGAAGGCCATCGGTTATGACTGGCAATAATTCAGCTTCCGGAACTGGATGTGAAAGCTTAATATTGATAGACTCGGCCCTTTCTATGAATGTTGCCACTGGTTCGTTTACTAATTGTTTAATGGCTAGTAACGATAATTTAATTCGGTGCTGGGCCTCCGTTTTTCCAAAGCTAGAGATTAGAGCTGATCTGAGCATACTCCAGTCTTTGCACTTAAATTTTTGGATGCGGTGCCATGATATCAGTTCTGGAGAGATGAGTTCTATAAAGTTTTTGTGTAGAATATCTAATGGGATATTCTTGATTGTGGCCGTTTCTTCAATTCGGTCAATGAAATCCAGTACATTAGAAACACCGTTATATTTGATTTTCCAAGAGGAAAGGTCGTAAGTTTTTTCTTGTGTCGAGGTGGGTGTGACATCTTGCTTTATTACAACATGTGTCTCGAGTTCTTTGTTAAAAACAGGATTCTCCAAAACTTGGGTAGAGGTTCGTGAATTACTTTCGTTTGAAGGTGTGAGGTTTATTCTTTTAATGTACCTTTTGTTGAATAAAAGCGCATATGCCTTCAATGTAGATATAGGCTTGTTCACTAGAGGGAGTCCTCTATCTTTAAGAGCAGCTTGTAAGTGAGCTTTGGATAAACTGTGCACATTGGGAATAAAGCCCAAGTGTGATGACATGGCTGATTGATTGGCCTGCATTGTGGGGCTCAAAGGAAAGAAAAGAAAATTTTCTAAGTCCTGAGTTCTGGAAAAAAAATGGCCAGGGATTGCCCTGGGGGGAAAGGTTTTTTACTTTTCACAAAACACTTTTCGAAAACTAGGCAAAAATTTATAAGTATTGTGTCCATTCAATAAAATTTGCCCAGGGGTTTCCTTTAGTAAAACGTAAAATTGGTTTTTGTGAGGCACTTTCCACTTGGTCTTCACTGATTGGCACTCCTTTGTATTGGAGGTATCGCTGGCGAACGCTGTGATCCAAACTTCAATTTGATGTATACGACACCAGAATTCATGGTCAAGGCAGAAAAAAAATTGGCGTGGACTGACCTTAGGGGGAACACTTTTTTATTTATCATAAAGCACTTTTGGAAATTCGGTGAAATTCACAAGTATTAAACTGATTTTTCAAAAATTTGGCCAGGACGGGTCTTTAGAAAAAAGGATTTCTATTTTTTAACGAACACTTTCCACTGTAGAAATGCATTGAAACTCTAAGAAGGCACTTTTCTAGAAACAATTCATTAATTCCAAAAGGAAATATTTATATGGGAATTTATTAGATTATGCTCTAAAAGTTATATTATTAATTTATGAAAATTAATCACGAACTGTATTATTAGGTTGGAAAGAACTTTTCTTTAGAAAAAACATTATTCACTGCAGTAATTGTAAATTGTCACTTTTATTTCGCACTATTATCACTGGTGTTTTGCTGAAAAAAAAGGGGCAGGAAAAAACACTGTACCTGAATAAACAATGTGGAAAGGAATGTTATTAATTTGTCCATTTAATAGAATTACAGTCAGTGTAATTTTTGAAAAACACTCTGACCGGGGCGTTCGGTATATTGTGCATGGAAAAAGGGACAAAATGTTTCTTCACAAAACACTGAGTTCCGATTCCAACGTATTTGGTTATAACTGCCTGTACGACGTCATGCTGAAATCCAAATGTAGGTGCACAGTTTCAAATTGGTTTGAATATAAACAAAATATTTTATTATAAATTAGTGTTTGCATTCGATATGTGTGTCCGGTTGGCAACAGCTATTCGTCCCTAGGTATTGTGTTACGAGGTGCGCGCGCACGTGAAATGCGCGGGAATCTTGTTGTTATGCCGGGCTTCGCATAGCGAGCGATGTTTTGTTACTAAGCGCGCGAAATCACCGCCGTTTTCTTGTATGGATCGCTGATGCAATGGCCGCCGTGTCAATTTGTGTTGGCTTTCACCCCAAAATTGTAATAAGGACTTGTTTCAAGACGCGGGCTTACTGCGGTTTTTTGCAAAACCTCAGCAAATCACAATGACAGGTTTAAAATCGTGACCGTACTTTCACATTATGGATTTCTGGGACATAAAACAAGTATGGCATAGCATTCTTAACGTTTTTGAAAAAAGAAAAAAAAAATTGGGGAAGGCTCGGGAGACATCCCGCAGAGCAATTGAGAGGGGAAAAAAATCGAAAAAACTTCCTGTACCCACGTTGGTGCGTCAGTGATACGTTCAACGTGGGGGAAAGGATGAGATCACAATGCTGTTGGGAAAAAAAAAATTTTGCCCCAAAGTTGAAAGCCAGTGGTACGTTGGGGCCTGTGGTGCGTTTGGGCTACAACACACGTGGGGCCTGGGGTAGGCGCGGTGTGTACCCCCAACAATATCGTCTCAACATGCCCGAGGCTAGCAAAATCGGAAAAAGATCTCTCTATTCAGAGCGGAGGCCGCCGGTAGGCTATCAGGTAAGCTCCATCTCTCAATATACAGTGCGGGGCGTCGCCCTGGGTACCTCCACCGTAGCGGAATAACAACAGTTAATAGAGGAAAAGGTCATATATTGTAGAATCAACAGGTACAAACCATTACAGTAATCACAGGGGTCAACAATGTAGTATGAACACAATGACAATGACCTAGCTGAACTTTAGAACTAACATGATCTCTCAATTTCGTCATCCCGGGTGGGTTTCGCGAGGCAATCACTAACACAGCGAATAGACACATTATTAAAGATGGAATACGGCAATGCAGTCACTTACAGGGTGGTGTGAGAGGCGTGTTCGACTCGGCAACGAACTCTGATGTTCCAGTCCTCGAATACATGGTTACAACACGTGTCTGGCGCCATTGTTCCACGAGATTCTACCGTCGGTCGTATGGAGCGAGCGGCACACAGCGGCACGTGCTCGGGGCTCTGAGGTTGGGCGCTGACTGTGGGGCTCGAACGGGTATCGCCGCTTTGCTGTCTCGAGCGGCCGGAAACACTGCGGCGCGCGAGTCATAAAGTGACTCTTTAATATTGTCAAACCGGAAATGTGCTCCGTAACAATAACTAAGAATAAATAAATAAATAAAATAATTGCTTTAAAGGTATTACTAACAACTGATAACTTGAGACTTATTAATTCTCGCTTTAAGTAACAACCAATTTACACTGTCAAATTATTAGAGTAAACTTATGACTAACAATGTTAATCAAATATTATGTAAATTTAAATCATGAAATCTTAGGCTGCCTTAAATTTGCAGAATGAATACCTCTTCCCTTGTCAAGAAAACTTGAACCATAATGGTTTGTTACGGTTTTTGTTACAATACATTTTCTTTTTTATTTTTTATACTTTTGAATGTAGCTATTACTTTGTGGTTATCCATTATAGAAAAATGAAATAATTTAACTTTGTATAAACCACTTATTTGATGCGCAAATCCGACCGGTTACGGAACAAACGTTCCTTCGTCAGGGAAAGCTTATACTAATTTGACAGTTTCGAATAATGTTTTATTATGGTAGGGGTGGAGCTGTTGCTAGATAATAATGTAGATTGGGTAGGTAGGTATTAGTGTAGAGTGGGTGGGTAGGGGAACAAATCCATGATTGGGCTATATGACAATATTTTTTGTTTGTTGATAATAGATTCATTATTTTATTTTACATACATTTTCTTTTGTTTCTTTCTTTTTTTCCCAACAACATTTATTTTTCATTTGGTGTTCTCGTATTGCCCTGGAGAAAGACCACCATTTAGAAACAAAACGTTGCTTTTAATAGCTTTAGCCATGTTTTGTTACCAGATCTTAATATCCAGGTATTTCGAACTTTCCTTTTCCCTATTTTCTCCCACTCTCCAGCCTAACATCATACACCAATTGGGATGCCGAAGTCCAATTTTTTTAAGACGGTTTTTTTACACCAGCTCCACGCGTAAGTAAAAATATCCCTCTATGATAATATTTTCTTTAGGTATGCTGTGTGGAGGGTCTTTTTCGGAAAAGAAAGGAAAAGAAGCTCCGGGAACGAAAAAGGTGTGAGGGGTAAAGGAATCCGAGTTCAATGTGTCCAGGAATAAATGACGTATGAATCCATCCCTCTAACTGTGGTGCAAGGCGATGGGACGAAAGAGTCCAGCTGGAGATTAAAAAAGATCTCCCTCAATCAGTCTCTCCTTATCCCTGAATTAGTATGATTAGATTTATGTAATTGTTTGTATCTATTTGTGTACTAACTGAGTTATTATAAATGAATTGTTCCTAGGCGTGTGAGAACATTTGTAAAAACCTAGTGTAGGCGAGCAACGAACAACCTTAAAAATATTATTCAATTTCGATTTTACACACTGGTATCACCGGGCACCGCTCTCCGGCCGAGTGCATGATAATATAAAATTATTCCGGTTTCAACGTTCGTTCCATCCACCTGCTTTTCCTCTAAGCGAGATAATTATTTAATCTGTGCTAACTTATTGTAGTTATTATTGAAAACCTCCACATCACACGCATCCAGTTTACAGAAGTTGCAAGGCCTGTAAACTGTCAAACCCTCTTGATAAAATATCTAAACCTAACCAATAATGCTAAAACAGTACACAAACGGAAATAAAAAATAATCATTCTTGTTTTGAATTTTTTTTTTATATATACATTTGTTACCTAGTTTTTTTTTTTTAATTTTTGCTACCGGTTTCGACACATCCGTGTCATTTACTTGTGACCTCGCAAACTAAAATTATAAGTGTGCTTTAAAAAAAAGTAAGAAATGTAGGTACATAGAAAATAAAACTTTTCAAAACACAATGTCTGGAAATGGTTACATAGTTTTAATGCGCATGAAATACAAAAAAAAAAAAATCTTTCTTCCCTTCTTACTTGGGTTCCCAAATAAGGCTGTGTGTGACGATCCAAGATCCACGCGCGAAAGAAACAGATACCGTGAGTGGAGGGTACGGTGTGGAGAGGGGTGCGGCGTGGGAAATACATTTATATTATGAATTTCTTCCCCAGCGAGCACTGGTCTGAGAATCCGAGCTATTTCGATGTTCAATTGTGTGCTTGACTTACATATTTAATAAATCTTAAAGTGTGACGGGAGCGACGTTTTTCATGTAGGCATTATCTACCTACGAGTATGTTTCATTCCTTTGCTTGTTTGTAATCTTCGCAAATGATAATAATACACTTATATTCACTAGTCTTTTTTCTTGTTTGAGATTTGAATTGCGTTGTATCTGGGCTTTTAAAATTTAATGTAGATGTATTTTTTGTTATTTCGTATTAGAAGTGAAACTTCTTTAGCCCCGATAATGTTAATAGTTAATAAAACGGAAGAGCGTCACTAAAATTTATTATTTGGCGTTTAAAATTCGCGAGTGAGCGCGGGCTTTCGATAGCGCAGCGGGTAAGGCGCTTGACAAGTCTCAGCGGCCAGAGAGACAGGCATCAGGCGGACGGAGGTTCGAAACCAACCAAATCCAAAAAAATAAACATTTTATTTTTGTAAAATCAATATCCAATCATCAATCCAGTTTAAAATAAACAGGCAAAAAGAAAAGAAAGCAACGTCTAGCGACTTTCTAGTTTCACTTACTACTGCGTGTGAATTGCACACTCCGATTTTTTTAATTTCTTTTTTAATTATTTGCATTTTTTAAGCGAAAACATTTTTTTTACATGAATACCGCACAAGAGTCCCAACGGCTCCCGTCTGGAGCCAGTGAGACTATGGCATCCCCGATTGGGGTATGGTGTGAGGCTGAAGGTGGAGGGGAGGGAAGGAGATAGGAAAGAGGAAGATGGGGAAGTACCTGGCTATTCAGATCTGGTCACGAAACACGGCGAAAGCCACTTCAGGCAACGTTTCAATTCTGAATGGTGGTCTTACACCAGGGCGATACTGAGAGTATCTTCCACTCTGGAACGTGCCGCAAATATACTGTCTTCTATATACATATACTTATCTATCTTTAGCAACGTTGTGATTTAAAACTCGATGAAACGAAAAATTTCGACACTAAAAAGAGAAAAACACATACATCTATATAATTTAGCATGCGAGAGAATGAGATAGACTAATCAGTCTCTGAAGTCTTAGTTTACTGAAGGTTTCACTTCTACCGCATGTGAACTGCGTACTCTGTTTTTTTTTATGTTGAGTCCCGTTAAACTATTTTTTTTTTTTTTTAAATCCTTTATTTTTCCCAATTTTACATTTTATAGTTACATATTTTAGATATAATAAAAATAATGGGAACCCACTAAGGTGCAGCCTGTGCGTGAGTAATATTATAGTTAAATATATTTTATTTTAGTACCTAGAAAAAACAAACAGTGGTATATGAAGCAAAAAAATTATTAAAATTTGTTTAAACAGTTTGTACAAAAAGTGTGTTCAATAGTGTACAAGGTAATAATTAGTGTATAGTGTAATAACAGTTATAAGTGTAATAATAAGTGTAATCTTTGTAAGAAACATAAACTGATGTAAAATTAAACTAATAGAGTTTTTACATCTGTGTGGTTCAGCCATATTTTTAACTCTTTAATGTAATGCTGAAGTTTAGTTGCAACTTGGATATTTTTCGGTAAAAGGTTAAAAGTGCGAGGTCCAATAAAACTACTGTGAGTTTGCATTTGTTTTGTGTATGTTTGAGGGGTATAGAATACATTATTATTTCTAATGTTTGTTCTGTTTTCATTTTTTTCGAATTTGTTTCTTTTTTATAGATATATTTCATAGTTTGCAGTATAAATAGTTTACGGAGACTGAATAGTTTAGATTCTTTGTATAAAGCATGTGTTAAGATTTCAGGTACTGAAATATTAATATTTGTGATTGTCACCCTAATGGTTGTGGCAACATTTTTTTTTGTGTTGGCAATTGCCAGGGCGATTTCGTATTGCCACGGATTTTTTAATTCCTTCTTCTCTTGTTACCATCCGTCTTGGGCGGGTCGTTTTTGGCAAAACGTCTGCTGCCAGGTTTTCACTTCATGTGGGTTATAAAACCGCGGAGAGAGATAGCATCATTGGGCTCACCGTACATGAGCTATCCTACGGGTCTTTTATTGTTTCAATAAAGACCAATTATTCAAGAGCTGGAGTTATTATTGAAGAGTTACTCCAGCCACACTTCCCTTTGGAATCTGGTATTACCACGCCGGATTGCTCTGTCAGGAGAGCGGAAGTTGAGATCCTGAACATTGATCATTCGAGCCGGGTGATCATTATTGGATTGACCCATTCAAGCTGGGTGATCATTATTTGGATTGATCCATTTGAGACGGAAGATCATTATTTGGAGTGGCCCAGTCAGGCCTCATCATCATCGGGAGTGGTCCAGTCGGCGTCCTCATCACCATCATTGGATTGATCAAGCGAGCCTTATCACGACGCTCGCATGCACAGCAAATCAGGTTGTAGCCTTCCTTTCATTGTCCTTTCAAATTCCATTTAAAAAGCTAAAAATCTGTGTAGATGCCACATTATTTCGTATTGATTATATCGAATTATATTCGGGTGTTCATAATCAGATGCTTTCAATATAGCATAAATTTTGTTGGTGATGATAATTTTTATTGTTGTATTCAGTCTGCCGAATAACTTTGCTTTGCCTACCTACATTTCTAGCCACGCGGTTGCAAGTTTCGTCTTTGTATGCTATAGTATTGTGGATTGGGTTTTCTATGATCTATAGTATATTGGGGTTAGTATATTTATGGTATTATTCATTATTGTTTACGTCAAACTGCCGCGTTGTGTATTGTGTATTCAGTTTTTAAATCAAGTTAGTGTTATTTCGTTTGTAAAAAATGGAACTCGATAAGTTGATTAAACGGCGCGGGGTTTTGAAAGGTTCATTAACGAGATTCGAAACCTATTTAAGCAACGAAAATGATATTACACCTGGCGTGTTGTCATCGAGGTTGGACGCCATTAAACCTTCTCTGATAGAATTCTCCAAAATTCAGCTGGAGATTGATTTATTGAACAAATCAGAAGATAATGACGCGAGGGATAATTTTGAAGGTACATATTTTAATGTAATTGCATTAGGACAGGAAATGTTATCAAAATTTAAGAAGATTGAAAATGTCCCAAATATATCAGTAAATTTACCACCAATCTCTATACCAGTGTTTTCAGGTGACAACCATAAATGGTTGACTTTTAAAAATTCGTTCATTGCCTTAATTCATGATAACAGTAAATTAAATAATGTTCAGAAATTTCATTACCTTATTAGTTATGTGTCCGGAGAGGCACTTGATTTGATTAGTTCTCTAGAAATAACCGGGGATAATTATAGTGCAGCTTGGACAATGCTTATTTCGAGATACGAAAATGTCCGACTTATAGCAAATAGACATTTGAATTTCTTATTTAGTTTTACACCGTTAAAACGACAGAATCATCATGAATTACGGAATTTAATTGATCAAGCAAACATTCATTTGAGAGCTTTACACAACCTTAAGCTACCAACAGAACATTGGGACACTTTAATCATTTATATTCTAACCTCAAAGTTAGATAATCACACACGTAGCCTTTGGGAATCAATAGAATGCGACGAAGTTTATCCTACGTTCGTGCAGTTTAGCAATTTTATTTCACAAAGGTCTCAGATCCTGGAAACTATCCAAGGTAATATTGGTGGAATGCAACAGAAATCGGAACCAGTTGTATCAAAAGCAAAGTTTTTTAATTTTAAGGAAAGGAATTCTACAAACAAGGTTACGTTAGCGTCGAGCAACGTTAATTATATGCTGTGTAATGACAGTCATTTCATTTTTTCTTGCAAAATATTTGTTAACAAAGAACCAGCGGCACGAAAAAAGCTCGTTTCAGAGAACAATTTATGTTATAACTGCCTAATACCGGGGCACCTTTCAAAGTTGTGCAGGTGGAAGGAAAAATGCAGTGTTTGTGATTGAAAACATCACACTCTGTTACATATCAATACTGATAATGTACAAGCGGGTACTTCAACTGGCAAGGGTCAGTCGGAGGCACCAGTAAATTTAGCATGTCATAGTGACATGAACGGGCGGGAAATTTTACTATCTACCGTAATAGTAAAAATAGAAGACGCGTATGGTGGAACACACAAAATACGCGCACTTTTGGATTCGGGTTCAATGTCTAATTTTATTACAAAGGATACTTGTAAAAGATTAAATTTGCATTGTACAAAGTTGAATATACCTGTTTCAGGTTTGCATAATAATTTAATTCATGTAGAGGAAACAGTTGACATTAAATTTAAATCATCATGTTCTCAATACCGGGATGAAATATCTTGTTTGGTATTAGATGAGATTTCTTGCAATCTTCCACAGACCTTGATTAATCCAAAAATGTTGAACATTCCAGACGGTATCCAGTTAGCTGATCCGCAGTTTTACCAGCCAGCTTCTATTGATATGCTGATCGGAGCACAGATATTCTGGCAGGTGGTTCGTACGGATCAGATACAGTTAGGAAAGGATAAACCTACATTGCATCGAACGGAGCTAGGCTGGATAATATCAGGAGCTGTACAGAGGCGTCAAAATACGAGGCCAGTTAAAGTTTGTCATATTTCATTAAATTCTTTGCAGAATCAAATAGAAAGGTTTTGGAAGGTTGAAGAAATTGAAAATAGTAAGCATCACTCTCTGGAAGATAGTGAATGTGAAAAGATTTTCGAAGGCACGCATAAACGCGATGAAAATGGTAGATTTGTAGTGAACTTACCATTTAAATCTAACCTATCTCAATTAGGAGATTCATTTAGTATTGCTAAAAGTAGATTAGTGTCAATGGAAAGGAAATTCTTAAGACAACCTAGTTTAAAGGAACAATACTCGGAATTTATTGATGAGTATCTTGCGTTAGGTCACATGACTGAATGTGAACCGCCAATACGTGATGAAACTAACTTTACAGGTAGTTATAGGGAACTTACTGAACTATTTGATTTTTTGAAGGCATCTGATAAAGAAATCCATAATTTTTTGGCCCAGCAGAATATTAGCTGGAGTTTCTTGCCTCCCCGCTCACCGCATCACGGGAGTTAACCACCCTAAACGACCCCCACCTACAAGAAGACATCGCAGTACGCCCATTGCAACCGGCACTTCATCTTGCCTAAAAATAAACTAATAAACCCTACATGTTTATTGATAACAGCTGCATCCAGCCGAGGACCATTACCGGGATGATATACTCTAATCACTATCCCTTAATCGACATACCAACTCGAAGAAGACCATTAATAGACAAACCAACGAACATTTGGATGTACTTAAAACAACACCCATCCCTCACGCCGAACAGTCCCAAAATAAAAGACTGGATTACGAAACCCCACGTATCCACGAGCATCGGGACAACAACCCCATTATCAGGATGACATATTGACCCCTTGACATGCAGCACCGAAAATAGGAAGACGACGCCCCCCCACCACGCCAGCAGGGACTATATAAACCCCGACTCTTACTTCCACTAGTTAATCTATTTTGTGCATTGAATCCAAGCACTTGCTTGTTGTATTGCTCACATAATAGTTCCCTTTGAAATTGTACTTATTTTAAGTTGTATTGTGTAATTAAACAATAAAGGATAATTTATCCACAAGTATATTTTTTTAACACTACACGACATCAAAAGTTAACTGGCGCCCAGCACGTGGGTCAATTCGAGGAAGTCTGAAAATTGGCCAAAACTAGGACTCCCTAGATATTTTAATATCTCAACGCGAAAAGGACCACACACTACAAATTTGTTATCTTGGCAATGAAGATCGTCGCATCAATACTTCTGTGAGTACATTTTTCAATTGATCGTCTATCCCATACGTACGATAGATCCCTTCCCTACCTTATCCAAAAGGTTAGAGAGAAAACTAAATTTTTTAAAGTCACTTTGTATATTTCTATTTTTTTTCTACTTTTTTGAAAAATGGCACAGCCAAATGAGAGACCCGCTCCCCAATACGCAGAGTCGATATTGGAGTATAGTGGCTCTCCCCAAGATATCAACTTATTCATAAAATCAGCCAGGGGGTTCATTACTAGAAACGGCAATACACCAAGCAATGTTGAGAAAATAATCTCAAGATTACGTGGCAAAGCACTTCACGTAATTCTCATGTGCGATCATGATAACAATATTGAAACCATATTAGAAACGCTAAAAAACGAATGTGGGGACAATAAGTCTGTTACATTATTGCAAACCGAACTAATCAACTTCAACCGCGGTCAAAAGGATTTCTCCTCAACGATCCACGAAATCAATCAAATTCTTTTTTCAATTAAAATAAAAATTTCTGATCAATATGGAGGACCTAGTGCCCACATATTGATGGAACCATACAAAGATACAGCAAGAAATACATTGTTGAATCTAATGCCAACGCACATTAAATGCGCAAACTTAACCAAAAATTATGATGCCCTGTGCACGGAAATAAGAATGCTGGAGGCTCATGGCGAGCTCCATCAACGGTCTAAACAAAATCTTGTGTTTCCACAAGCAGGACCATCTAATTTCATGCGGCCAGGACAAAGCCAATCAAATAAACCTTTTACTCGCCCTAACTTTTTTCCACCGCAAACGCAAAATTCGTTCAAACCTCATAATAACTTTAATCATAATAATCATAATCACCTTAACAATTATAATAATAAACCGTGGCATAATAATAACCAAACGCATAAGTACGTACAAAACCGCCCGTGGCAAGGAAATAATAATAATAATTTTAATACGCATCATGCGCGTTCCGGTGATGTCAGTATGAGAACGGCCCCAATGCCCCGACCTCCTAAAGGCCCGGTCATCGACCTCGGCAATGGACGTACGGCACAAGAGCTATTTTATACAGACGGGAATGATCAGGAACGGCCGGATTTGTGGGAAGACCAAGAATCTCCCCGAGAAACTTTGTCCACCTGAATCATATTAACAATGGCCTACCATATGTAGTAGCGCCATTAAATATAAAAATTCTGATTGATACGGGAAGCTCCAAATCATTCATGAATAAAAATGTGTATAATAGATTATTTCGTGACTGTAGATATGTAAACGAAGAGTTTACTGTACAAACAGCACACTCTACGACTACCCATAGAGGTGCCGTCGTGACTCCATTTTGGAAAAGAGTATTCGGCAATAATAATGCTGAAATGCGTTTTTATATTTTTGACTTTTCCCACAAATACGATGTTTTAATGGGGATAGATATGTTGAAATTAATGAATGCAACATTAATTTTAAACAACTGTAATAATATTTTAAAAACTCCAACCAGACAAGTTCAGTTGTTCCATGTAATGGATATAAATAGACTTGATGAGTTATTGGAGAAAAATAGAGATTTGTTTTCTGAGGAACTGGTAGCTAATTGCTCACCTCATGTAAAACATGAAATAAAATTAATTAAAGAAGAACCTGTGTATCAACGCGCTTATCGGTTACCGTATGAGCAGAGGCTTGAAGTTGAAAGGCAAGTCGCCCAACTTCTAAAGGATGGAATCATCCGACCAAGCGATTCGCCTTGGGCAAGCCCTGTCCATATAGTCGAGAAAAAACTCAACCTATTGCCTATATTTCTAGGACACTGTCAAAAACGGAAACTAAATACAATACGACGGAAAAGGAATTGCTTGGTATACTATGGTCCCTCCAGCAATTCCGTCCGTATATTTATGGTAAACATTTTATCATAGAAACGGATCACCAACCGTTAGTATGGTTAACCAAGTTAAAAGAACCAAACGCCAAACTTACTAGGTGGAGACTCAAACTCCAGGAATATGATTATACGATTAGACATAAGCGAGGTTGTAATAACCATGTAGCTGACGCACTTTCAAGAGTCGAAATTCATTATAGTGAGGACGGTGAGGAGCATGATTCATTACGAGTAGAAGCCACCTCGGCCGCCCAGAGTGTCACTGACACCGTGCATAGCAATGTGGATGACCATGAGGGTGGAATCCCAATTCGTAACGAACACCCACCCCCGCGTATGAATAGGATTTTTATTGAACTAAGCGATATTGAGAAGCATAGTTTGAGAGCTAAGGAAAAAGGCACGGACCTTGTATGGTGCATTCCTTTAGAAAATGCAGAAGCAATATTTTTAAAATTGATTAAAACATGTTTAGATAAAGATAAATATGCAGTAATTATAAATAACGATAGATTATATGAGTGTTTAAGCGAATGTTATAGAAAAAATATTGATAAGAACTCGTTAAAATTAATACGTTTTACAAATGTTAAGATTGAACCCATAAAATTAGAAGAACAAAAGGAGATAATTCGTTCGACGCATGTCGAGAACCAGCGTCACATGGGTCTAGATGCCCTACTCAGTAAAATAAAACGGACGCACTATTTTAATAATATGCGGACAAAAATAAAAGATTTTTTAAAAACGTGTATAATATGTCAAAATTCTAAATACGAAAGGCACGAGCCGTCGAAGGACAGTGGCACGTCATTCATACCCTAGATTTAACTAAACTTATTGAACAATCGCAACAACTAGGAATTAATTATGATAAATTTATAAAAAGTAACAATGTGACTTTACCACATGTAGGATTAGAACGTTTGAAATATTTAATAGATCATAATAATCAGATAATTGACAATTTAGTTGTAAATAGATATAAAAGAGGCCTAATAAACGGACTCGGTACAATAATTAAAGGGATTACGGGAAACTTAGATGATAATGATTTAGATAAATTAGTGCAACGAATTGAAACTAACCAAAATATTAATGAAAAGAGAATCTCGTTGAGTTCAAGATCATTAGAGGATTATTACGGTAAACTAAAAAAAATATTTCACATAACCAAATGGTACTCTGGTCACAAATGAGCCATGATCATTATGAAGATAAGACAGACTTGTTGATTACACATTTAATTTATCAGACGGAAACTATCACCGAATTAATTACTAGAATTACAGAAGCTATCACGTTTGCCTCTCATGGAATGTACCACCCTAACATTATAAAACCAAAGGTATTTATGGAATCCATTTCACATGTAAATCCTGAACAGCTACCTTCTAAAGATTTTGATATTATTCAACGCTTTTTGCAAGTTAAATTCATTAAAGTTAAACAAACTTTGCACTTTATTCTCTCTCTAACTTTAGTAGAACGCACCGTCTATATGTATAACGAAATAATTCCCATCATCTCCAAAACTAACAATAAATGTTTCCAACCCCACCTCCTACCGAGACGATTATTGAGAGATGGAAAGCAGATGTATAACGCACACAAGTGCCAAGTTATTACAGACAGCCTCAGCATATGCAACAAAGAACTCAACTCCATCGATGACTGCACAACTACCGTACTAGAAAACCACAGCGAACAGAACTGCAGTCTACGCCAGATTATTTGCCCAGAAGAATATACACACGTCATCGGAGATAACATGATGTATCTATTTCGCAACGAACCAACAGCATTAAAAGCACAATGCCCTCAACATCAACAGAATATAGTAATTTCCAAATCTGTACTTGTAACAAACGACGAGTGCAGTATACAAGGAAGGACTTTCACTATGGGAAGAATCGTTAACCAAGAAACATTACTCATTACATATTCGAAGGAAGAATTACATGTACTAAAACTACCCATCCTACATGTTGACGAAATACAAGAACCACGCAGAGAACTCGATATCCCTACCACTACGACGGGATTTGAAGGAACTATACACCTAACACTTACCAGCTGCCTGATAATTACGGCCATCGGATATATCCTTTGGAGAAGATATAAACTCTTCACAGTGCGAAGGAGTTTCAATTTTAGGGGGGGAGAGTTAACCACCCTAAACGACCCCCACCTACAAGAAGACATCGCAGTACGCCCATTGCAACCGGCACTTCATCTTGCCTAAAAATAAACTAATAAACCCTACATGTTTATTGATAACAGCTGCATCCAGCCGAGGACCATTACCGGGATGATATACTCTAATCACTATCCCTTAATCGACATACCAACTCGAAGAAGACCATTAATAGACAAACCAACGAACATTTGGATGTACTTAAAACAACACCCATCCCTCACGCCGAACAGTCCCAAAATAAAAGACTGGATTACGAAACCCCACGTATCCACGAGCATCGGGACAACAACCCCATTATCAGGATGACATATTGACCCCTTGACATGCAGCACCGAAAATAGGAAGACGACGCCCCCCCACCACGCCAGCAGGGACTATATAAACCCCGACTCTTACTTCCACTAGTTAATCTATTTTGTGCATTGAATCCAAGCACTTGCTTGTTGTATTGCTCACATAATAGTTCCCTTTGAAATTGTACTTATTTTAAGTTGTATTGTGTAATTAAACAATAAAGGATAATTTATCCACAAGTATATTTTTTTAACACTACACGACATCAAAAGTTAACTCGGGGGACTTTGGGAAAGTGCAGTTAAAATGACCAAGTTGCATTTAAAAAAAGCAATGCGGTCAACTGTTTTGACATACGAAGGCATGAATACCATACTAATACAGATTGAGGCTTGTTTAAATTCCCGTCCTCTGACTCCATTAACATCAGATCCAAATGACTTAAACGCCCTCACTCCGTCACACTTCCTTATTGGCGACAACCTGTTAGCATTGCCTGAGCTTGATATCCACCATCTGCCTACAAACAGGCTTAATATTTACCAAAAGATGTCTACCGTTGTTCAATCTTTTTGGCACAGATGGAGCCGGGAATACCTAGCAGAATTGCAGAACCGAGTCAAATGGCAAGAAGGACGTCAACGCAGTTTACAGCCTGGTGACATGGTCATCATCAAAGACAACCAGCTACCTCCGTAGTACTGGAGGATGGCGCGAGTGACGGAGATCCACCCTGGCCAAGACGGACGCGTCCGCGTCGTCTCCTTGAGGACGGCCAGAGGTGTCACAAAAAGAGCCGTGACACAGCTCTGTCTACTTCCCATGGAGGATCCTTCCTCCAACCTGGATTAAGAACCAATTACAATGCTAAAAGTGATGTGATGTGTAAATCAAAGTGCCGTCAGGCTCATCAGTGCCAAGTGTTAAACTATTTTCACATAAGTGGGTGCAGCGCACCAGAAGGTTCTACATTATTAAACTTTTATTTTTTAATGTCAAGTCTGACATAGCGTTATATACTTAGTTACAAGTTTTTTGTTATTATTTTGATATCCATATATTGAATATTGTTTATTTTTGTATGTGTGAACTCGTTGGGTAAATTCTGAGTACCAATGTTGCAATCTCTTCTTATATTATTTTATGAAAAACGACTATTCCTTAATACTCGTTTTGGGCGGGAATATGTTAAGATTTCAGGTACTGAAATATTAATATTTGTGATTGTCACCCTAATGGTTGTGGCAACATTTTTTTTTGTGTTGGCAATTGCCAGGGCGATTTCGTATTGCCACGGATTTTTTAATTCCTTCTTCTCTTGTTACCATCCGTCTTGGGCGGGTCGTTTTTGGCAAAACGTCTGCTGCCAGGTTTTCACTTCATGTGGGTTATAAAACCGCGGAGAGAGATAGCATCATTGGGCTCACCGTACATGAGCTACCCTACGGGTCTTTTATTGTTTCAATAAAGACCAATTATTCAAGAGCTGGAGTTATTATTGAAGAGTTACTCCAGCCACACTTCCCTTTGGAATCTGGTATTACCACGCCGGATTGCTCTGTCAGGAGAGCGGAAGTTGAGATCCTGAACAGCATGTGTTGAAAATATTTTAATTCTATTAAACATAACTTTGACAATATAATTTTGAGTTGTTTGTAAAGGTTTTATAAAAACATCAAGCGCACCACCCCATCCTATTATTCCGTACATGAGTGAAGATTGCACCAAAGAAAAATAAATCATTTTCAATTTGTCAATATTCAGCACTTCTTTAAGTCTGTAAAATATGTACGTAAGATATCTTAATTTAGAAACGGTATTATTAATTTGTGATTGCCAATTGATATCAGTTTGTCAAAGGGTTCTTTTGACATTTACTTTTTCAAAATTGTAAAAGGCACATAAAATATACACATTATTACATTATATTTTTATACAAACTTAATTAAAAAAAACTATTGTTAATAACATTTTTAAAATTTAAAAAATAGAGAATAATGGAAAAACAAATGAAAAGCACTTTACATTGTATTTTCAAAATAATACTCTCATAATCGCTCTGGTGAAGGAAACTATTCAGAATCGAATCGTGGCGTTGCGTTGCCTGAAATATTCTCCTCCCATAACTTTCAGCCTCAAAACATACACCGATTGGGCATACCATAGTTCCACTGGCTCTGAGTTAGGACATAAAGAAATAGTAATCTCGTCAAATCCACGATTTCAATAGTGTTTGAGAATATTTTATTTTCACTGCTTTTTCACTGTCGAAAAAAATTTTTAAAATATGTTGAAGGCTTTTTAAATTTACTCTTATTTTTACGAATAAATTTTATACAACGATTGAAAATTTGCCATTTTTTGTTTAAATCCTTGTATACATACTGTTATGTTATTTCTTATTTGAAGATCTCCGTGATTGAGTGGTATGGCTCTCGACTAACAATCCTAAGGTCGCGAGTTCAAAACCCGGCGTGCGCAATAACATTTTATTTATTTGGTTTATGTTATTTCACAATTAAAACATTTCTTTTTTTAAATTTTTTTTTAATTATTTCATAAATGATTAAATGTTACATTTTTGGCCATTTTTGACTACCATACTAGGCTATTGCCCGTGGTAATCATACATGTAATATAATTTTATATAAACAGATAATAAAATATAAGAAGAGAAAAGAAAAAAATTACATATTTAGGGATAAATAAAGCTAAAAACAGATAAAAATATAAGAATTGCAAGTTATCTAAGAAATAAAGAAAATTTAAAGAAGATTAAAATAAACATTGGTGAGCATTATTCTTCTTGAAATAAAAATAGAAATAAAATTTGGTAAGTAATCTTCTGCACGAGAGTACATGTTTGCAGTCATTTTTGATATTCGTTCTATGAAAGAAATTGAAAAGAGTGTTAGAGAAAGTAATTTTTTGTTTGATTTTTTTTAAATGCAATATTAAGTTAAAGTAATTGATTAATTAAATTTAAAAATGATATAAGGAATATTTGCGGCATGTTGAAGATAGAGTTAAAGATACTGTATTCCTGAATGGCTTTGGTGTAAGACAATCATTCAGAATTAAAACATCTCTTGAAATAGCTTTGGTCGTGTTTTGTAACCAGATCTGATTAGCCAGGTACTCCCCAACTTCCTCTTCCCCATCTCCTTCCCTCCCCACTACATCCAGCCTCACAACACACCCCAATTGGCTCCAGATGATTGATTGGATTTAGATTAAAAAATTAAAAAAATTCAGAGTGTGTAATTCACACGCGGTAGAAGTGAAACCTCCAGAAAATTAAAGTAGTCAAGAGTGGGGAGACTAAAAAGCACCTTTTTATCAGTGTGAAGGATGATTTTTCCCACATTTTTGTTTTCGAATTCCAGTGCACGTTTCCCTATACATTTGATCATATTATAAATATTTGTGTTTTCTTCTTCGGAGTCGTTAGATGTCGCTTTTTGTGTTTTTTTGCCTATTCATTTTGGAGCGGTTTGAAGATTGGATATTAATTTTACAAATATAACCTTTTTTGAGATGGGAAGGCTGGTAGAGATATTGAAAGAAGGGTGAATTCCGGTAACTCCATTAATAGTGGACTGAATTCCGTTAGCGCTAATAAAAAACTGTCAAAAGAAGCGAAGCTAGCATTCCACAATGGAGTCCTGGTAACTACCCTGATGTATGGCAGTGAAGCATGGAACTGGCAGAGGAAGGATGAAAGTAAACTAAATGCTGTTGAAATGAGATCCCTGAGACGTATGTGTGGTAAAACAATGTATGATCGTGTGAAAAATATGGATATCCTCAAAGAATGTAAGGCTGATGTAAGCATAATGAGTAAGATTAAGAAAGGGACCCTCAGATGGTTTGGGCATTTAGTGTAAGAAGAATATACGACGCGAATGTAAATGGGAGAAGAAGTCGGGGACGCCTGAGGAAGACATGGCACGATCAAGTGAATCAGATACTTGAGTCGGGCCATGTCAAATGTCAGAATAATAGAAGAGAATATATGAGATGATGTATGAATGTGAGTGAGGCAAAGAGTGTGTGCCAAAACCAAGTTGTTTTGCGGTCCGTCCTCTCTGCATACCCCTGCAGTGAAACGGCGTGATGGTTAGTTAGTTACCTTTTTTTGGATTTCGTAGGATTTGGTCAGGCGTTTTATACCACTAGACCAAGGAGACTTGCGTGGATTTATCGTATTGTATTGGAACCGAGTACCCGTGAAATAAATAAATATTTTATTGTTATCTGTGTGTTTTTCTTTTTTAGTGTCGCTATTTTTCGTTTCATCGAGTTTCACACACAACGGTGCATCACTTCAATAAAAAAACAAGGATTTGCAAATCGTTATTATTTATGTAGCTATACTTAATCACGAACGGAAATCTTATATTGTACCTGCCCAAATCTCATTATATAATTATTACATTGACGTGTGAAACAATGTCGTTTCATTACCACGTCGAGTTCAATAACTACACTGATTGATTACTCAGCCAAATGGCATGTGAACTGATAAATTTAATTCCTTGTTCATCTCAAAAGTTATCTGCCATCAATTATAATCGACACTCTGTTGTGATTCAATTAAAGGGATTAACATTAGCGGTACATAATATTAACCATTCAATTGTCTGTAATTATGTTATAGTATGGAAGGAAGATAGATTACGTTAATGTAATATGGTTGTAAAGTACCCCATTCATTTATTTGTGGTACAGATGAGCGATTCAGTAATTTGAATTTTTTTTTTAAACATTGTTTCAAATACGAACTTTTTCAATACAGAAATAATCGTTTTACCTGGAAACATTGAAATAATGCACAGGAAATATAATGATTATTTTTTTCTTAACACAAGCCTCGAGTTTTGTATAAAGTTAAAAATATTTCGGCTTTGCAATAAAATACAAATGTTGGAATATTTCTGAACGTATCCGAAAACCAGACTGTTTTTGAAAGGTGATGAAATATGCTTTAAAATTTTATAATTCGAAAGAAAAATAAATTTGGCTCACGTTTTTTCTAACTAAAATTACAGCTAACAAAAAAATGCATACCCTTTTTCGGGCCAATGTATTTTAAACGTTATTGTCAACTCACTTTTTGTTGTTTCATGTAAAAATAAATAATAAAAAATTCCCATTTTGTTTGTTAAAAGGTTAAAAAAGTACAAAAAATCTTGGTAAATAAAAATACATAATTATTATATGCAATAATTATCAGCCTGAAACACTCATCTACATTGAAAAAATATACATGACGCCAACGGTACTTGAACCCGTGTCCTTCTGATTGCCGGTCAGGTGCTCTCACCACTGAGCTATGGCGGTTTATCTAATACCCGCCAAATAATTCAATATATACCAGTGTTTCATTCAACAATTACTGTTTATTACATTTTTCCACCTGAAAACAACCAACTCTATTTTTGTGAGAGAGGCATTGTTAGTGCTAAATCTCTCCCGCCCGTTGGCGTCATGTATCTTTTCTCGGAAGATTCTTTCAATGTAGATGAGTGTTTCAGGCTGATAATTATTCCTTATAATAATTGTTACCCTTTGTGCTATGCATAAAAATCTTGTCTTAAACGTTAGTTTATCAATTAAAAATAATAAAAATCCATAAGTTAATTAAAACAAAAAAATGGTATGTAGGTAGGTACCTACTTTAAAAATACATCAGATGCATGTAGAAATTCTAACATCTTAATCAAAATATGTACACAAATCAAATCAAAATCAAATCAAAAAATATTTATTGTAAAATAAAAATTACAAAAGGTGTAGCTTATGGGTAGACCCCATTTCTTCCAGCTAACCACATTTATTTAATTACAATGTTTATATAATATTATTTGTTTTATTATAATTACAATGTTTATACAGATAAAATAACAATATACCAATGAAAAAATACAAATATATATACCAATAAAAATAGGCGTTTCATTTACGTGAGGTATTCACTCAACGTGTAATGACATTTATTAACAATAATCTAAATAAATATATAATGTTAAATAAAAATCATAAACAGTATTAAAAAAAAAGAATAAATCTCTTTGTATGAAAATAAACCATACGGTTAAAAAACCAAAAAGGTTTTAAGAGACGACCAAAATAATTGTGGTGAACGTATATTATGCCTTGCGGTATGAAGACAGCATGAGTAACATACGAAAGGGTGTGATTGTTGTCCATTTGTTCTCTTTACCATTAGACTTCCTAGAATAACCATTGTACATATCTCGGAATAAACCACAATAGACTAGGTACGTACGTCTTATTATTGCTGCATCATCCTGTACTGAGATCAACATATTCAGAGGAATCTGGATCCATCAAAGGGAGTCCAGAATACATGATGATAACCGGCCGCGTATTTACAATCCCTACCGCGTTTCAGTCGCTTTAAATTTTCAATATCAAAATTTAAATATTTAGAAATAAAATTATTAATTTCTAATATACACATTGAAAAGATTATTTTATCTAGATTTTAGAACAGTTTTTGTTTTTGCAAAGTGATAAAAAATTATCAATATAGAGGTGTATTTACAATATATGGGAATAATATTAAAATTTTAATATTTAGAAATAAAATTATTAATTTCTAATATACACATCAGGAAGATTATTTTATCTAGATTATAGAAAAATTTTTTTTTCTGCAATGTGATAAAAAATAACCAATATAGAGGTATATTTAAAATGTAAATTGTCGTTACTGCGACTGAATCGGTATAGGTTTTGTAAATACGCTAACCGGCCACGGTCATCACTATAATATCCACGTAAAAGAAACAAAAATGGAACCCTTAGAAGTGCGTCGAATATTGGAAAAATTGTTTTAAAAAATAAGGTATCTATCTAACCTACTTACCCCAATTTCGTTAAACGTACCCAGATATTATAACAGTTAAAAAATAACGTTTGTTAAACATGTTTTCGAATACAACAAATGATACGACCTAGTTTTTTCTCACAAAGTTGGAATGGTAAAACGAAAGAAATGATTAAAAAACGGTTGGCAATGATTTAAATTGGAAAAAAATCCTTATAACTAAAAGATTTCCAAGGTTCCAATCCCTTCCCCTTAAATCTAATACTGGAACTTGCCTGCGACATCCATTGGAATTCTTTATTTGATAATATCTATTGCTACCTTTTATTGACCCTTAGCCGAGTATAAACTAATTTTCTTCCCTCTGAAGGCCCTCGTCGGAGGGAAAACTGTGAAAAAATGTCCAAAAATGGGAGTTATACCTTCACTGACATACATCTGAAGATTTGTCGCCCCGGGCGTCTATTGATTGACTGTAGCAAATAGCAAATCCTATCGAGAAACCGATTTCTTTCAGTGGAAATTCGAATAAAAAAGTATCGCATTGGAATAAACGATTTATGAAGGAAATTGGAGAAAAAATGTTCTTGAGTTGTATGGTTTACAGTACGGCACAAATAAGTTTTGTCTTGTCTCTTTGTCCATTGATAGTCAATAAAACTGTCGTAGCTGACATAAATAACATAATATATCTATACGTATTAGGTCTCGGCTGACAGTATCTTTATTTATGAAGTGATACTGAAGGATGTTAATTTATAGCTTGTAAACATTGGATCTTTAAAAATAACAAAATGGATTTTAAAAAACTTAACCCGTCTAATCACAGGAGACTCAAGTTGTCCCGAAACATCATATGCCGTTATAATAACAGGAGACCCAGATTGTCCCAGAGCAACAGTGCATTATTAAAAGTTAGATATCTCTCTTCCTGTCATAATAATAATAAATTTGGATAACTTATATAGCGCTATTTTTGCGAAAAATCGCCTCAAGAGCGCTGTACAAGTTAGCACGGATTTTACATTAGAATTTACTTAACTTAGGAGGCTAGATAGCAACTCGTCTTGCAGCTATCAAGCGCATGGATTATTAGAATTCGAGCCCCCCGATAAATTAAATAAAATATTTTTTTTATATGTACGTACTTCAATTTACTTAACTGTGTAGGGGGCTAGATAACCATTCGTCTTGCAATTCTAGCCCCTAAATAAGTTAAATAAAATATCTTTTTATATGTACGTATTTTAATTTACTTAACTATGTAGGAGGCTAGATAACAACTCGTTTTGAGCTATCAAGCGCATGGATTATTGGAATTCTTGCCCCCCAATAATACATTTATCTTATGTATTTAGTAATCTACTTAACAGCCTTAGTCTAACTTAATCTAACTTAATCTAACTTAATCTAACTTAACCTAACTTAATCTTACTCACACATACCCAAAACCTAGGTATATTTAATAAATCTGCAGTTCATAACAACAATTGCAAAGAAACCATAAAAATAACATGAAATCATCGCTAACGAAAATGTATATACTCGTAATAATACACTGTAATAATTGTCACTGTGAACTGTTTATTATTATTGATTGTTGTTTTAAACACTATCTCTTAGGTATTTTATTTTGTCATTTATCACTCCATACGTACGGCACTGGTAGAAACCGAAGGGCGCGGGATCAGTCCGAAGACTTCCTAGTCCATGTGCTTAGGGCGGGGGGCAGACGCGGGCGGTTGGCAGCGGGGGCAGCTAGGGATGTAGAGATTGCAGAGGTCATCAGTTGGTTCTCTTGCGAATATTTGTGATTTCTTTTATGTTAGAAACGGAATGAAATAATGCTTCTTATTGTCTTAGAATTATATGAGCTAGATTTTTCAGATATTTTACAAACCTGATCAAAAGTGACGGTTTAATTTTGCGCCAAATTTGCGACGCATCACACGTTTAATTTTAAAATAAAATTGTAAGAAAGTGATAAAACGTGAGGTGACAGTTTTATTACAAATTTTGCTTAGAAAAGGAATCAGTATTTAAAATTTTAAGTTTATTCTATTTTAATTACTTTAATTCGAATATTCTCAGGTATACATTTTTTAACCAATTTACATTTCCAATATTAAAATTTTAATATTTAGAAACAAAAATGTTGATTTCTAATAAACACATCAGAAAGATTATTGTATCTAAATTTTAGAACATTTTTTTTTGCAAAAGCATTAAAAAAAACAATAAATAGGAACATTTAAAATGCATGGGAATAACCAGGAATTTTGCGCGCCAACCTTGACAGGCAAAAGTTGATAGAAAATCATTTTCTCATTATTCGAAGGGTTAATACGAAAAACAACAATAAATCAACGCAACACTATATATCCCGTGCGTAACTGCATGCACCCGAAGAATTTTAAGCAGTGATTTTCTAGCATATTTGAAAAAAAATATATAGGTCATTTTACGGTTTGATAATAATTTTTTAAAAATAAAACCATTTGAAATATTTTTCCATCACACATCGCAATTGAGTAATCGGGTTTAGTCAAGCAGGTCACGAGATTAGCACTCTGTATCATTCCAGCAGCACGGTAACACACGAAACAGCGCGTGTATCACGTGATCCACGTATCAGTGGTGACGTATGATTTTTTTTTTTACATTAACTCCACACAGGAAGCTTCGAGGAAAATAATTTCCTTCAGGGCCTATGTCATCTGGTATGCTGTGTGGAGGGAACTGTGATTGTTTTTTATGAAAAATGGAATGTGCTACCCATATACACCTTCTCTCCCTCCTTTTTCGAGACCAACAGCCAAAAAACCAAAAAAAAAAAAAAATAACCTGAACCAAAAAAATCAACAGCAAAATCCAACAGCCTCTTCCTTAACCAGCCTCAACAATACTCAACAAATCACCCAAGTGGGTGGCGTACAGTTGTCCTATTTACGAGGGTAATTCTGACGGTAAAGACTCCTGTAAAATAGAAATACGAAGAGAGAATTATTTTTCAATCATTTTTACAGTTTCGTTATTTGCTTTTGGGGTGTTTTGTCGTCTTGCGCTACCTTCTTCTTTAGCCAACGTTTCGGACAACGTTGCTGTGTCCATCATCAAGGCAGATCCGGCAGATGATTTTACATCTTTTAAAGTTAAAAAATGTTGTGCATAATCATCATTTCGGTCATCATCACTTTTGTAAGTGTTAACGGTGGCAAATTTAATATACCCATGCCACATGAGCTCGACGTAATGTCACTGAGGAACTGTTGAACCTTATCTTTTACCTTGTCGGCGTTACTGAACCACTTTTATGGTCTTGAGAGCAATTGAAGGACCCATCTCAAAAATTGTCAGAGCGCTAAAATTAGAAAAATGTTCAAGTTTTAAAATATATAAAATGAATTAAAAATAATTGTTCCTTGGTCCTTATTTTAAAAACTATGAGACCCTACTTTTGAGGTTACACTCGAACAAACAGTACAGACATGAGAACTTTTGTTATGGGTCATACAAAAAAATAAAAAGTTATTGTTATCATGGAACATATTAGTAAGGTAAAACACCACATTTCTGACCCTGCTCCGATTTCTGACATATGTAACACAAATTACGATTTTACAAACTGAAGTAACATACCTACGTATATTGATATTAGCGCATCGAGAAATTTGTTCCCCTCTCCCTCTAACCAACGTTTAGTCTAAGGACTATTTGACACCCATTTCAACCAAAATATTATTTAGTATATGATTTTGGTGATTTTGTGATATTGCACATTTTTTCACCTTTTTCGAAGAGTAAACCAAATTTTCCAAAATGTGAAGACACAGTTCACCAATGTTTTATGTATTGTTTTTGTATGTTTTTCAATAGAGTATTGACCATATTTGTACATTTTAAACGGAAAATAATATATTTTAATTGATTTATGACAATTTTTGAGCGGACAGAAATAGGTACCTGTTTTAATAGGGTGACCATATTTCTGACATGTATGTCAGAAAATGATACACCTTCAAAAAATCATGTTCATATTTCTGACCGGTATGTCAGAAATTGATATTTATCATAATTTGGGGGGGTTTAATTCTGACATAAGAAGAACGGCTGCGTGACCTCTCTTATAATTAACTATATTTTGAATTTGATGACAAAATACCCAACCAAATCGAATTATTAAAAAAATATTTGAGAAATATCTATTGCCGATAGTGTAATTTAATTTATTTGGTATTTTTTTTATATAAAATTCAGGCCATTTAAGAAATAGTTTTCTTTTGATTTTAAAGGCAAATTTGGCAATGTTTTGCGAGTTTGTGAGTAACTATTTGATTAAATAAATAATGTTACCGAACTAATGTTTTAATAAAATGAAATATAACTTCTGTCATTTATTTCGTAGACGGGCATAATCTCACCTAACACTGAATATTAGTGAGTTTTGCAAAGCAAATCAAATTATTTTGGTGGTTTTGTACCCAAACGCCACACACTTCTTGCAACCGCTGGATGTTGCTGTGTTTAGGCCGTTAAAAGTGTCCTTTGAAAAATCTATCCAGGAATGGTGACTGAAAAATAAGGAAGCAAAAGTAAAAAGGGAAAATTTTGCGCCTATTTTAAAAAGCGCGCTAGATAACACGGATATGAAATCGCACCTCAAAAATGGCTTTCGAGTGTGTGGTCTTTTTCCTTGTGATGCAGATGCCATACCATACGAAAAATTATGAAAATCATCATTATTCAATGAAAGTTTAAAATCAGTGACTCCAGAGAGCATTGCAGTGGAAGAAACAATACATTCGGTAGAAAATAATCTATCACCGGTTATATCCCCTCATTTCATTCCATTCCCTTATTATTCTGCTGTTTTAAAAGAATTTCATGAATCGCACAAGGTTTGGATGGGCCTTGCGGAGTACAAGGCATTATTTGATATTTGGAAAATTATGACCGTAACTGTAGACAATTTTTCGGGGAATTTAGATATTTGGAATATATCATCGGAAATTAATTCTGATAGTGTTAAGGTATATAATAGACCCTCAGTGGATTGCTGACATGAATAACGAAACTATTTTGAATATCCCTTTGAAGACAGTGAAAATAATATGGAAATACTACACGAGAACCAAAAAAACATTGAAAATTAATCTAGTTAGCAGGAATACCCCTAATCCATTTTAAAATAGTTTTTTTAATGAGGTCTGTTATCAATCAACCTTCTACTTCTTTCAATGAACGTGCGAGGACGAAAATACCTATTTTAATTATAATGCTTGTACCTATTTTAATTTAGATGTAATGCCTGAAGAAGGTAAGATACGGTTAAGTTCCTTGGCGTAAAACAAAGGAAAAATAATATAAGCGATGTTTTATAGCAAATAACAATGTTTTAATTTATTTTCATCCCTGTATAAAAATTTTTTTTTTTAATTTTATGTTTAATATTTAATAAAGTTTCTCCAAAATATTGATTTTTGCTTTAAATGTTGTCCACCTGGCTTTGCATTTTATTTGCATCGACGAATCTAAATATCAACATGTATGTCGGATACTGGATTCATATTGATTTTGGTATGTCAGAAATACGAATAGCCATGTCAATCAATAGGAACATATTGATTTTGGTATGTCAGAAATATGTGTTTTGCTAGCATGTTACATATTAAATGATTTTAAATATTTAACGGTAATAAATTTACCAAAAAGTGCGATTTCATTATTTGAAATTGAACAATGATTCCTAAAATTAAAAATTTCGTTTCAGAAATACAAGGTTGATTTTACAAAAAAATATTGAAATTCATGAAAAAAAAGTGATAGCTTAACGTGTCAGAAATAGGGTGTTTTACCTTACAATGAACCAAGTCTCAGATAGAAGATCACCAGCGTCAACTTGTTGGGGGTTTTGCTCAAGAGTATTTCTGGAAACAAAGATGCAAATTTAATTAACTTAACACGCAAAAATTTTTATTGAAAAATAGTTTCATGACACTCTACATCTACATACCTGTGCAGAGGAACAAGCAGTTTTGATGATCCATCTATATCATTGGACGGGGCAGATGGTAATCGTAAGGCAGCAGGAGGACTAAATGGGCCCAACCCTTTGGAAGTTGCAGCTGCTAACTGGAGAAAATAACTGGTTCCTGGTATCAAACCATTAATCTAGGTATTGGCACCCACTACTAGGTACATTCACGGTATTTTATTTTTAATTTATAGATGAGGTATTGTATAATGAGGTAGGTATATTATCAATGTCTTCTCTTTCTTGCAAGTGAGTTTATAAACTTTCTTCGCACATAATATAAGTTGCAAACTTTGCAAATATCTCCTTGTAAGGCTGGCGTAAGGAAAACTCATGGAATTTTTAATTATCACAGTTTTCATTGCCACAAACTAAGCCCATTTCAAGGATATAAAGTAGGAAGTAATTCTTTTTCTGATATCGACCCCTGAAACGAAGATGATATTCTTTTATAATATACTATAACTATATTAAACTACAACGATAAGTTATCATGCACCATTCAGAATTGAGTCATTGCTAGAAATAGCTTTAGCCATGTATAGTGACCAGATCTGAATAGCCAGGTGCTTCCCCACCTTCCACTTTCTCATCTCCTTTCCCTCCCCACAACTTTCAGCCACACACCATACCCCAATTGGAGATACCATAGTCTTACTGGCTCCAGACGGGAGCAGCTGGGATTCTTTGCGGTATTCGCATTAAAAAAAGCAGTTCACACGCGGTTGAAGTGAAACCTTCGCCCACACGTTCTCAACAAATAGGAGCCTTGAAAACTGAGGTCATAATGAAAGCGGCCAATAAGCGCAGTTTGAGGCTTCGTAGGTTCTGTAATGTGTCAGTTCCGTTCCATATCTCAACCAATAGGAGCATTGAAAACTGAGGTCATCAAAAAAAATTAAAGCGGCCAATAAGCGCAGTTTGATGCTTCGTAGGTACTGTAATGCGTCATTTACGTTTCATATCTCAACCAATAGAAGCATTGAAAACTGAGGTCATAATGAAAGCGGCTAATGAGCGCAGTTTGATGCTTCGTGGGTACTGTAATGCGTCATTTCCATTTCACTCGAATTTCAAATCACAACATGGGGCTAAAGAGTTTCGCTTAAAAAAAAATTAAAAATGCAACTTGCGTTTTTCACGATTCCCCGAGAGATGAATAAAAGTTACCAAAACACCAAATTCTAAGTTAGTTGAAAAACGTAGGTCAAAAATGCGCTCGACTTCACCGGTGACGAAGTTCGTGATCGGGCCAGTGGAATAAAAATTTTTTTTTAGACCTACTCGAGATTCAAATTTTGAATTATTTGGGGTTGTAGTTTGTACGAGAGATGGTCCTTGGAATTTTTCCGGCACCGCACGGTACTTGCTTTGTCCAATATATTTTTTCAACAAGGACGAAATACCTGCTTTTTACACCCAATTACTCTTTGAATCATTTCAGAAAAATTTAAGGATTTCATTACAGAAATGTTAAAAAAAGGTATAAGGGATTATTTCAAGGGTGATATTCGCCATACAATTCACGTCCTTTGGTAAAGCGATCCGAGATTCAAGGGAAAAGGGTCTCCAGGAGATTTGAAATACTTTATGAACACCCTTTGGGCCATATCATAACTCCCATAACGTCATTTATTCGATATGAATATAATTTTTCATACTTTAAAGTGCTTGGAAAAATACGAAGGTTTTTTAGCAAAAAATGTCATGAATCGAAAACCGTAACTTCAAAAATCACTGTGGCAGTTATAAGTATGGTCTCGAGCAAAGATATTTGATGTCTCGAGGATTTCAAACCCTTAGTCATGCGGTATGGTCAATAAGGAATTCCAGTCTAATTTTTTTTTTTTTTTTTTAAATAACTGCATATTTATTGTTATTTTTAGAGTTAGTTTTAATAGTTAAAATAATTGTCAAAGTTTTAATTTTCCAAGATCACCGAAAACCACCGTATGTGTACTGAATCGTGTGACGTCATCACTCACCGAAAGTTTGTTTTATTTTTAACAGGTGTTGTCATTTTGTATGACAGTTATGTGGAAGACGCAATGAAACTACGTATTCAACAATTAAAAACATTATTTCGATGGAATTATTTATTTATTATATTACATTTATTATATTATTAAAATTTCAGTATTATTACGGGTGAATGGTATAAAAATTATTGGAAATTATTATTTTTGTGGCTTTTAAGAATCGAAATCAATATTATGAAATTGTAGGCAACTACAGCATACAGCGCCAATCAGCTGTTCGACTCCCGCCATTTTCAAGTTCAGACTTGAAGGAGAATTAGTGGCATTACGATTTTTTTTAATAGTTTAGTTTTAGAATATTATAAATAATAGAGATTTTTTTGATATTCATTATTTATGCCTAAATAATGTTTCAATAAACATAACAACTAAATCTCTATAAACAGAATGGAAATAAACGAATAACACGAAGATGGCCTGTGTCATACATTCCCATACAATGACTTGAAAATTACGGTGAACAGTGACGTCACCACTAAACATTTTAATAATACCAACTTGACGGAGTGTTTCAGTGACACGATTAAAAAAGGACATTTTAATACGTTTTTTAAAAAACTCTGTGCTTAATATTATTTAATAAAACTTATATATTCAGAATCAGCGTTTATTGGTCTATAGTCTATACGAACATATTTTTTTAAAGCCATAGTATTTTTCACTGGAGTTCTTTATTCAGTTACATTTATTATGGATGACGAAAAGTAGGTTGTCTTTACCTCTGGTTGTTTACACTAGGGTCAAAAGGGTATTATTATGACTAAAAGATTTTTCGTTATTTTATATCGACTAATAAATTTTCTATAACCATTTAAAATGTTTAATTTTTGATTTGCCGTCAAAACGACGACGTGTTCATTTTTGTTCGTGGAAATGACATGAAAATATTTATTTTAATTACCACATTTATTGTTTTATTTATCATCTTAAGATTTATTCTTATCTTAGTGTAATAGAATATTTTTAAGGTCCCCATAAAGGTTTCTAAATACACACCAGGAATAAAACGTGAACAGAGTAAGTATTGTATGTTTTACAATAATTACTCGTAAGTATATGGGTCACGAGGTTTGTCCGGGTCTTGGCAGTAGACGCACCTGCCCACCAGCTGCGTGGCAGGCCGGAATGGGAGAGATGGTTGAGGGAGACCTTTTGACCTCTCCAGCAGGATTCTCTCGGAACATCACCTTGCACTGCAGTGGGAGGGATGGATTCATACATTCGTCACTCCTAGAGACACTGACCCCCAGATTCTCATCTATCCCGCGCTCTTTTTCCTTCCCAGACCTTCCTCTCCTTCCTTCTTACTAAAAATTCCCTCCACACGGCATCCCCAAAGATGACATAGGGTCTGAAGGGATTTATTTTTCTTCCTTTGTGGAGCTAATATAAAAAAATATATGTTGAGTATAATATATTATGGTTCTGTTGTTCTAAAACTTTCTCGTTAAAATATATTCTTATTTCGTCTTGCACCGCGAAGGCAATAATTCAACCCCTAGACCGCCGCGCAACCAGCCGCGAGAGAAAAAGTTATATCCGATAAAGTGGCACTGATTGGTGTATTTGTCCTCGCTCTTTTCTGCGTAAACGAACCCATTGTGGCACGCCCGTGACTCAGCCCACGAACCAATGCCGGAAGCGCCGTTCATCAATGGCTAATTCTCGGCGGGCACGCGACGCGGGCACGTAGCGGGCACGCCCGGACGAGCACGCCGCGCATGAGGTTAATACTCTACAGTGGGTTAAGAAAAGTGATGGCACGTTTGTTAACGAAATTTTTCGATTTTTGTTTCGAAATCGGAAATATTTTGCATTTATTATTTTTGATAATGCATACCTCTTCGGCTTTACGTGCTCCTAATACATTTTGTACTATTTTCGTTATTTGTTTTTGGGGTGTTATGCCGTGCTGCGCTACCTACTTCTTTAGCCAATGTTTCGGACAGCATTATAGTGTCCATCATCAGGGCAGATTTGTAATTGTTAGTGGTGAAATGTGTGCTCATTTACTTGGTAGCGATACCGTATTGCCAGCCCCACTACACTACGAGCCGGTATTACAGTATACTTCAAAATGGCTGTAGATTTCAATTGCCTCCGTAATCAGGCGTGTTCCAATGGGAACTGGTTCCAAAAAACTGTTACTCAAATCTACTGTCATCCAGTGATCGCTAATCACCGGCACACAGTAACCGAGAAAGGCAATTGCATAGGAACTGGTTCCAAAAGAGGAGGTAGTGCAACACGACATAATATCCCAAAAAAAAATAACAAAAATACTTTTGGCCGTGAAAATTTAAAAACAAATCATTTTGTACTAATTTACAAATAAATATCATTAGATAAAGGCATTTAATTTATTACATCCGAGTACTCGGTGCGCAGATCCCAGGTGTAGTTCTCTCCAGAGAGTCTGCAGTCAGGTTGTAAGGCTGAGCTGCCCTTGTTAACTTCCTTCCGTTCCACACCAGGGAACGTACAGTGAGTGATAGAGAGAGGTATTTTGAGGTAATCCTTTGTAGTAAAAAACACTTGTGTTGTGATACTGGATGTTTGTAACTGTTTATTCTTGTGAATAATTTTACAGAGAGGTTTGGTCTGAGCACTTGACTGCGACAATAATTTAGACTAATTAATGTTAGCAGAAGCGAAAGACGGTTTGCTAAACAAGCAGAGTATAGACGAGGATAATAACAATAGAGAGAGACTGTTTGTAAGATTGAGAATGACAAGCGAAATCAAAACACGCCATTTCATAGACACAAAAATAGAAAGTTTTATGCGCCACAGACAAAGGAGATTTTAGACAAGACATTTTATGGCGATATTTTAGTAAGAGGTGGCATAGACGCGAAAGTTTAAGATAAAGGGCTCTACACATCGAGATTAGAATAAATGATAAGTAAATGTTCAGTGCTACATGAATTTAAATAGAAAATAGGACAATCACAACACACAATATCAAACACTCGGCTCTCCATGAATCATAGAACCGGGAGGAATGAAGAAGCCTTGTCCACCATAGAAATCGGAGTGGGGATCACGAACAAGTAAATATATTTCCAACGGCGTTTTACATAATATTTTTACTTTTTGCTCATTCTTTATTTTGAAGCATTTTATTTCCATCAAGTGAAAGGCGACAATTATTACATTAAATATTTTTTAATTTATGTTTAGCTAGAGTAAAGTTTGCCTCTCAAAAACTGGGCGAACTGTACAGGGCCCGCAGATGCTTTAATAGTACACAACTGCTAACCACAAGTGCGCCCTACAGTTGAATTTGGTAGCCACTGGTCTGGAGCTCCAAAATACCTGAAAAATACCCTCGATTCTGTGCAGAAACGAGCGGTCCGTTTGATAGATTCTCTCAACTTAACAGAAGGATTGCAGTCTTTAGAGCACAGGCGTCGTGTGGGAATGTTATCCTTGTTCTATTGGTATTTAATGGAAGATGCTCCGAGGAACTAGCGTCATTAATCCCTTCGGCACCGGTTCATAGTCGGGAAACACGCTAAATGCGTGCCCTACATACACGGTTGACATTTCACACATGAGAACGGGTCGCTTCTTTGACTCGTTCTTGTGTTTAACAGCTCGGCTGTGGAATGATTTGCCTGCCTCTGTGTTTCCTCCTTCCTACAACATGGGTCTCTTCAAGACCAATGTTCATTCCTTCCTCTCATCAAAAATACCGTCCACACAGCATCTCAGATAACAGGCCCTGAGAGAAATTATTTTGTATGGGGTTAACGTAAAAAAAAAACATCTCCTTGTCTGTGCTCCTAGTACATGTTTTCATAAATATTTGATTACCAGCGAATACCCGGCATGCGTTACAATTTCATGCCACGTCCCCCGACTCCTGTCAACCGTTCCCTTCCCATCATTCGTTATCCTCCACCCCTCCCTTCCTCCCTCCAAGACGCTAAACTACATGAAATACACACATTTTTCCAACAACCGCGCGCTACTTGTTCCAAGTTTTGTATACAACACCAGTCACCTTTATATATGCTTAGAAGCGTTCGCCGGAGTGCGCACAACAGATCACCAAATTTCATCGCAACCGGAAAAATGGAACAGTAAATAATTTCATAACGCCAGAGCTCCTAGCACTATTTATAGCGAACCGCCGCGGGTGTGCGCACAACAAATCACTAAAGTTTGACCGCAATCGGATGAATATTATGGAAAACCGCAAGGGAAAAACAAAAAAAATATATTTTTAAATATTAAATTTTTTATTTAATTAAATGAAGACAACATTAGCGAAACTTAATCGAAAATCTGAGAAAGAAAAATCAGAAAAGATACTGGCTCCGCTGGGACTCGAACCCAGGACCCTTTGCTTACATGGCAAGAGCTCTACCGATTGAGCTACGGAACCCATATGAAATTCGGTCACTTTTAACTGTATCATACTTCGACTAGGAACTATCAACATTATCTTAATTTTCTTAACGCACATATTATTGGCTGCTATCTTTATATATGATTGCAAGATTCAAATCGAACTAAATGCAATCTAGTGTCTGAATAAATTATTTATAAAGATAGCAGCCAATAATATGTGCGTTAAGAAAATTAAGATAATGTTGATAGTTCCTAGTCGAAGTATGATACAGTTAAAAGTGACCAAATTTCATATGGGTCCCGTAGCTCAATCGGTAGAGCTCTTGCCATGTAAGCAAAGGTTCCTGGGTTCGAGTCCCAGCGGAGCCAGTATCTTTTCTGATTTTTCTGTCTCAGATTTTCGATTGAGTTTCGCTAATATTGTCTTCATTTAATTAAATATTATAAAACAGATTAATAAGATTTCTTAATGCAAACGATTCAGGTATAAGCGTTTTCAAATATTATTATCAAAAAATTTAATTTTTATTTTAATTTTTTAAACTTTGTGAGTAAAATCTCAAATTATAATATTTACTTCTTCTAACACAGCAAACTTATTTTGTGGCACCATTATGAAAACCCGGGTTTTGACCCTGAAGAAGTCAGCTTTGCTGACGAAACATGTCGGTTTTATAAACAATAAAAGTGGTAAAAACCAAGTAATTTATTAATTTCAATCATAATGGTGCCACAAAATAAGTTTGCTGTGTTAGAAGAAGTAAATATTATAATTTGAGATTTTACTCACAAAGTTTAAAAAATTAAAATAAAAATTAAATTTTTTGATAATAATATTTGAAAACGCTTATACCTGAATCGTTTGCATTAAGAAATCTTATTAAAAGTTAGGGTAGGTAATATATGTACCAAACTATGTATTCATTCTTTGAACATGGCTACGTAATTCTAGAAACTTTTTATATTAACGAACAATTGGATTTTCATTTGAAATAACGCGTATTCGTTTATAAATCGAAGTGTCGATGTCTACGCAAAGATTGGTGCATAATTTATGACCTTAAATCTGAAAAATTTCCGTAAAGTTCTTATTTGATTCAGCTAAGTCAGTGTTTCCCAAAGCAATAACTTCCTAGTACCTTACCTTTTAGAGCAATTTTTTTCCGACATATTGTGTAAACATACATTTTTGAAGTGAAAACTTCTTTAGCACCGTTGTGATTTGAAAGTCGATGAAACAAAAAATTGCGACGCTAAAAAGAGTCAAACAAATACACCTATAGGATTTAGCCTGCGAGAGATGAGATAGACTAATCGGTCTCCGCTTTGTGCAGTGCTTCATAGCCTATCGGCGTCCTCTTTGTGCGGTGCTTCGCAACCTCCCCACTCTTGTCTACTTTAGTTTTCTGAAGGTTTCACTCCTACCACGCGTGAACTGCACACTTGTATTTTTTTAAATAAAATATATTATCGTTACATGAGGTAGATATTAAAGGTAGTATATTTCAATATCTTTGGATAGTATATACATAATATACAAGTTTGCTATCAAACACATATTCGTTAAAAAAGGATATGATAATAGTTATACGAATACATTACCGAGAAAATGCCATTATCATTTTGGGCGATGGAAATCTTGGGATATTATTATAATAACAATATATTTAACATTTTTAAGTATTTGTAGAATTCCAATTTAATTTAAAGCATTTTTCTTTCTTTTAATCAATAGATATTATATTATAAAAAGAAAGTCCAAAAAACGTGCAGCTCGCAAAAACTCAGAAACGAGTCCCGGAATGATCAAGGGAGTTATGTGGTGTGGTAGATCTCTATCCCCCCTCCATGACGACCGTTCCCGTTTTTACATAAAGGGCGTGCTTTAGAAGATATAAGGGCTGGAAGTTTCGCCCTATTGAAATTTCTAAAACAGTCTTCCGGAAAGTTCTAGAAGGTTCCATAGAGCTCTAGAAAGTTCTAGAAGGAGTGGCGGAGTATGTCGTGGAATGTTCGGGAACATCATTGTCGAACATTCCAGAACACTCTCGAATGTTGTCCTGAGCAAAGTCGGCTAACCCAGCTAATAATATCATAAAAATCAATTAATAATAAATCAAACATTTTAGTTAAGGTTGTGTGTGCGTGGTAGTTTATCCCGTGAAATCTGATTTAATTAACTCAAACTTTAAATTTAAGTGTCATTTTGGTACTTGGAATTGATTGCGTGAAGGATTCTCACAACCGATAAGGCAGTTATCTACCCATTTTGGGAAACAAATACTGTATACCCATCTCGACCTAAATTTCTTCAAACGCAAGTGCCCGTCTTATGACGAAATGTGATTTTCACTCGCTGAAAGACAATTAAATAATAAAACAGAAAATATAGACAAAAACGGTACATTAGTAGTAGTCATGTATGACGCACAAAGTAAATAAAAAATTTTTGAAAAAAATATTTTACACCTTTTTTTTAAATAAAAATGTATGTACTTTTTTAAATAATATGTTTGACATAAGTATTTGTGATTAAAATTAAAATTAAAATTATATTATTGTAGTGATAAAATACATAATAATATGTACCACATACCAATTATAAGAAAAAATAAACCTTGTGATACTTGCAACCTTGCATGGAGATTTAAGTTTTATGTGACTTTCCATAGTTCCAAATTCCCTCAACTTATTATAAAGACAATAACTTTTACCTGTTTGAGAAACACTGAGCTAAGACAATGGAATAAAAGTCTCTACCAATATATTATAAAAGACTATTTGATACAATCAAACTTATGAAACAGGCGCAAAGTGGTCAAAAACTTTTAAATTAGATTAAAAAAGAATGGAATTTTAGGGGGAAAAGGAATCGCAACCCTCGCGGGACTATTCATTTCCGAAACGCAGTTACTGCTTTTGATTTTGACCATTTATTTCAAAGAAATAACTGGCTTACTTAATTATAAGGAATTACTTCATAGGAATGGCTGGGCGGCCTTTTTAGTACAAAACTTAGTTATGGTTTAGGGTCAAAATATCTAACCGAACCGTAAAAATTGTATAAAAATACCACCAGGACTACCACGCATTTAAGGGGGTATTCTAGTCTAGAGGCATGAATTTAAGGTAATTTTTTTTCAGATGTAATAAAAAAAAAACAAACGATATTTTTACCAGCCATTATTTTACCAATTATTTATTAATGTTTGAAGAATACATAAAGAAAATCAAAGGAAAAATTTGCAGGGTGTTGAAGTGGGGGGGGGGGGGGGTCTCAAAAAAATGGCGCGCTCTGCTGACACACTCTGTTTTTTTAATTTTCCAAATTTTTAAAAATATTAAAATTTTTAATTTTGTTATAGTTTAAGTAGAGGTGATAGAGTAGTGTGTAGAGAAGGCTCACACCAAATTTCAAGTAAATTGGTTCTGTAGAACTTGAGATATCATGTCAACTGTCTCGAAAAAAGTAGTTTCGAGAAAAATGGGTTAAAATTTTCGTTCTATTCAGATTCTAGTTAGATTCCGTCTCACCCGCGATACTAAAATGGCTATAACTTTTAAAATAATTCGAATTTCAAAAAATCATTTTATGGAGATAATTTTGAACATCTAAACCAGTGGTTCTTAACCTTTTTGGCTGGCGACCCAAAGTACGAATGTATTTGAAGTACGCGACCCTAATCTAATTTTTTATTTTATTTTCCAGTGACAGGTACTAAAATGATATATTATGTAATTTTATACTATAAAATTACAACTACATCCTATAAAATTTTATCCTATAAATTAGAAATAAACAACTTTATTTAAATGTTCTGTATTAAAATCAGATAATTCAGCATTAAAAAGTTAAAAAATTTACAACAAAATAATTAGTGACTACCCTGGTGTTGTATTTTTGAGCAAAGATCATGTATACGTGGAGTTATGTTTATAGAAAGTGCACACCGCATGTCATGCCGAGGATCCAACCTATTCCTGTTTTTATTCTTCATAACAGCAAGGCATGAAAATCCTGCTTCACATAAATAAGTAGTTGGGAAAGGTAGCAGGGCTATTTCTGCTTCATTGCTCAGAACAGGCTTCCTAGATAATTGTGCCCAAAATTTTGTGAAACTCGTTCTGGCAAATCTCTCTTTTAAAAGTGCATCACCTTGCATTTCGAGCAATTCTTCTTGTAATCCAACAGAATCGTTGTCAACGCCCATTACATCTACTTCAAATACTTACCCAACTGTATTTCACGATCATTTTGAGGAATATATCGTTCCATTTCATTTTCAAGTTTTCTCAAGTGTTCTAAAAAATAGGCATGGTCTCCACGAAAATACGGTTGCCATTAAGAACGTGAACGGACAATAGATGGCAGTATCACAGCCTTTAGTCCTTGTTCTGTGAGTAGTAATAATTGTGACTATACTAGTTTAGTGACATCGATCGAGCTATCAATACGCGATTTCCGCGACCCAACCCAATACCTCTCGCGACCCGAATTTGGGTCGCGACCCGAGGTTAAGAATCGCTGATCTAAACTAACGAAATAAGAAAAAAAATCTTTTCTAGACTAGAATACCCTCTACACCAATGTGCCAGAAAAATATACTAGTCTTCGGTAAATGCAAATAGATTGTAGATAGATTGAAGCAGTTCTCATCTTACGAAACTTTTATGTATAAATATATATTAAAATATATATATATATATTTGGTTTTTCACACAGCTTGGCTTTTACATCACAATTACAGCAGATATTCATTGCAACTGATACTTCTGTCCTCATGGCCGTTTTACACCATCCCTTTTTTCAGCCCGAGTCCAATTAGAGACCAAAGTCAACATTTTTCGCTTAACGCGATCGCTATTTTTAACTCTATTTTCGTATCTACATACCTATTGTTATCACTGCTGTTTGCTGTTGTTATGAAAATATGAAAATAGAGATGAAAATAGCGATCGCGGAAAGCGAAAAATTTTGACTTTGGAGTGGAATCGGGCTGAAAAAATAGATGCTGTAAAACGACCATTAGAGCTGTCCGCAGAATCCTTAGCATTTGATCCAAGTTCGTAATTTATCCATCGAATCCGAGCATCACATTTTGATTTTTCCTTTCATCTGCTTTTATGGTTGATATATTTTGAAAAAATATAAAAATCTGACTGATAGTGATAACTGACCCCAAAAGTTAGAATTTTGTGGAAGATTCTTCAGATTTCCCGTAAAGTGCTAATTATTTAAAGTATTATTTGCACTTTTGGTGGTTTGTATAGGGTGTCTTAAAACAAAGTTCAAATTTGACCGGTTAACCGTAAAAACGCAATACATCAGAGGGACGCGGGGCGCAAGTCAATTGATAGCCCTTAGGAATTTACGTTTTACAAATGTAAAAGTTTTGCAGTTTAAGTTATGTGGAGATGCTGGACAATTTTTTGGTTTCTGAACTTGTTATAATGAAAGGTTCTAGACGGAGCAATGTCGTACACTCCCAACACGTCTTTGCCATGAGTTATAGTAACTTTCACTCAAAAATTGATCTCCAGGAGTGGTGACATAAATTGGTCTCCATTCTGCTTTACGGATTTTTTCTTGTGAGGTTATATCGAATCAAAAGTTTACGCCAATAAACCGAGATCTCTAGTACGGTTACAAGAAAACATTAAAAACGAAATAGCATCCACCACGGAGGCGATATACCGAGCCGTTCCAACGAATTTTGCTTTTCGTTTATATAAGTGCCAGGCGCAAAAAGGGTTACATTTAGAAGACATTTACACAAATCCTCAACAAATTATGTACCTAAACCTTCCTCACGAATCATTCTATCTATTAATGAAAACCGTTCGAAAATCCGTTTAGCAGTTTTTTAGTTTATCGCGAACAGACAGACAGACGACGCGGAGGACTTTAATTTATAATAAATATGTATGTAGAGATGTAGAGATTATTTTTTTAAAGTAATTTGATAAAATGAGTATTTTATTAAATAATTAATAAAAAATTTCGTCATGAACGTCTCTCATTTATTTACATCCCAATTTCAAATATAAACTTTCTTTTGCGACAACCTATATTATACAATTAGCATTTAAAGTTTAAAAAACTGTTTTAGTGCGAAAGGTAGGCGGGAAAACCCAGCATTTACAAACATGAAAATATCTGGCAAACAATTTAGAGTAGGTAATCGACAAAAAAAATTTGTTATCATGATTTATTTTCGGGTTGTTGTCACAGTTGTTGTTGTTTCAGACGGAGTGAGTTACAGTGAGTTACAATATCAGGATTTAATTCGATTTATTTCTACAAAATTTGCTACGCGACTCAATTTGCAAAAAAATGTGAAGCGATTAAAAATCAAAAATTGTTTCAGTAATTTAAGGGTTGAACCCTAAAATATACTCCTATCTCCGGGCGAAAAAGTCTTTAAATACTGTAAGGAAATAAATTATACAGCCTTTAGCCTCAAAAGCCTCCGGGGACGCATGCAAGCTGCCTCAGGGGGATAATTTCCTCCTCCCCTGGCGTGCATCCCTTATGAATATCTTCCCACAACTCCTGGGGGTGGCAACTTTTAAATATTGCCGTTTACTCGGCCAGATTAACAGAACTTTAAGGGTCTTCATTAAAAGTTTTCTTTTTTTAATAGGGTTATCATTCTAAAGAAATTTTCCGTTTTCTTAATGCATAATGGAAAAGCAAAAATAAATCGACCAACGGAATGGGTTAGTAAAATGGACTGATATTATTTACCCCGATAGCGTCCGTATTTTTTATTGTTGTTATTGGGCTATTTGATTATTACGATGTTTGAGATAAAATTTCTCAAACATTCATAAAATTAAATGAACGACACTTCACAGAATTAGACAAAGCCGACTGGAGAAAAAGCCTTGGCGTGGGATCACCAAATTATGATGTCGGTGCTATCGCTAAGTAAACCGCATTGTGTAACATTTAATGACTCTGTTTATTTACTATCCTTGAGGTAAAACCACACACAAATCATGAGAAACAACCAGTATCGACAACAATCAGCACAATTTGCTAATTGTTGTAGTTCGATAAGGCTGTCGTCATCTTTCGAAATAGATCTTAAATTAGAGGCATGTTCACTAAGTAAGTGTACTAGATTTTTGTATTTTTTTAAGAAAAAGTTTATTTGAAAAAAAATTACAGGATTGATACACTTATTGACTATTTTTATACATTATTGCCAACTCGTTCAATGCATGTGGTGAGCCGTGGCACAAGTTTCACTTCACGTCAGAACCTCTTTCTGCACCTACTCATCGGTTGGAAATTGATTTTCATCCATATATGCCTTCATGGAGGTGAAAAGATGTCTGTCTGAAGACGCAAAATCAGGAGAATACCGGGGTAGTTCAAAACATCCCAATCAAATGAGTCTAAAAGCGTATTGGTGGCTAAGGCTGTGTGAAGACGGACGTTTTCGTGAAACAAGCACACTTCTCTGGTCAGCGTCCCCCTCCTTTATTTTGAATGCTCCTTTTGAGTTTTTTAGGGTATCACAATATCGTTAGGCGTTGATGGTCTCCCCTGTGATGCATTTTTGCACGCTGAGGCCATGATTTTTTTGCTAGAAATTGTGGTTTTGAATTTTTTGGCGGATGGGGAATTGGTGTGGTGCTACTTTGACTACTGTTTTTTTTTCCAGGAATGTAATGATTCACCCACCATCATCTCCAGTAATAATAGATATCCACAACTTTTTTCTTGTGTTGTGAGTAAAAAGCGATCACAGCACTTGGCGGGATTTTTTGCCGACAACTTTCACGCAACTGAACACTACAACGTGAGTTTACGTACTACCATGTTCCTGCCATGCTGGTTCTGGTCAGGAGATCCCCCCTACCACACAGTGCTGCCAACCCCCAAAAAACAAAAACAAAAAAAACCACAGCCCTTTTGTGAACATCCCTAGTATATTGAATTAAAATGGACGCACAAATGCCAAAGAAATGTCCAAGAAGTTGGTTTAAATACTTCATCGACGGAAATCTTTAGTAATATTAAAAATAAAAAAATTCCACAAAAAAGAATACTGCCTAGAATTGGTAAAACTGGAAATATTTTAGGAAGAATGTAATATATCTGTAGCGGTTACTTAACCCGCTCTGCTAAAACCATCGCAGCGCCACTGGTTAACGATCACACCAAAAATAAATATCTAGGTGCGAGCCGCTGCCGGCACTGTAAGTACGTCTAACGCCTTGTAACAATTAACGCGGCAACCTACTGGAAAGTTCCCGACTGCACAATACTTTGTCAACACAGCGACTCGACTGTTCTCGAACGTTATCACCTTAGGCGCGGCGGTCGAATTTCACACGCCGTTCTCGAAACTACTTGCCCGACCGACAGAGTATAAAAGCCAGCGCAGCCGCATGCAGCTCAGTCTCAAGTCTAGTCGCCAGTCACACACACAGTTATACAGTGCACAGCTTATCAGTGAATTCGCTCCAGTGCGGTATCGGCTGAACGGCCAGCCCGGCGACTCAAAGCCGGCGGCACCTGTGCCCGTTGCGCCCGCAGCCTTTGAGGAACATTATCTCGCAGCTCACATGGTTTGCGGCGGACCTACAGCTCAGAGATACACTTCGCCTCCCAAGGTTCACCGCTGTCCATCTCCGCGACTTAAAGCGTAGAGCGACATCCTGGACGTCATGGTCTTCTCCACCACCACGGTGCAGCGCTACATGCTGGTGACATGCAGACCCGTGGTCTGCTCCACCACAGCATCTTCGACCATCATCATCAACTTCACTGCCAACACCACTTCTGACTCGCACTCACTACTACTCGTGTCAACAACAACTGACTGTTTGCTACGTAGCTCTCCAATAAAGACTTCGACTCACTACATCGACTGACGCCTTTCATTTCTCTCTCGTCCCGTCTCTACCGATACGGCCTGCTCCCTCATATCCAAAGCTGGACGTCTTCTGTCTTTAAAATAAGTATAATACTAAGACAACACATATTGGTTCAAGTATTAAAGTATATTTGGGCTGTCTGCCATCGACATAGCATAATTTTTATAATATATCAATATTTATTGCTTGTAGTGTTAGGTATTTTTTAGATGCTCCAAAACACTTAACTAGTCAATGATCTGTAGATTCTTAGAAATAACAATCTGGTTTATTAATGTTTAGCCGACCTGACTGGGAGAAAACAAGATTCGCAATATTGAATCTGGCCACGGGCGGTGTGATTGTCGAGTTAGCAGAGGCGACAACTGCACCTCCGTCGGTGAAGCGGAGAAGCACTTCCCTGCTGACATCTCACGGAGTTGTTGGAAAGCTTTTGCAATGCATTACATTACTTGTTACAATCATAACACTGAAAGTCAATACACCATAATGTTATAGAAATATTGATAGAACAAAATCCTGAATTGCATATTTACAAGTAATTGTGGATTGATAGACAGTATAGCCTTTTAATAGAATAAAAAATATACATTAACAAATTTTTTCAAAGCTATTATAAGCTTAATACCACGAAGAAATTATACTTTTTCGAAATCCTATATAGACAGTGACTTTCCTCTTAGGTTTAGTATGCAAAATTTCATCATTTTGGAAAAAAAAACTGTTGTTTAATGTAAAAAAACCAAGTCACACACGGACATTTCTTTATATAATTATGTATGTATTATGTAACTGTTATAGTTAACATATGTCCCCAGCGTTACCCGGGCTTTATTCAGAGTTTTTCGAAATCTGATGTAAACAGTAATTTTCCTCTTTTTATGAATGTAAATAGTGCAAAATTTCATCGAAATATCAAAATTCTGCTTTAAAGGAAAGGAAATGAAGATGTGGTTAGATTTTAGAAATTTCATATAAACGGCGACCTTTCAATTGTTTTGAAAGTCAAGTGTGCAAAATTTCATCATTCTCAGAATGAATCTGTAGACATTTATAAAAAACAAATCCACGCCGCCCGCCATATTCAATGAATATTAGAAGAAGAAGATGTAGAAAGCCATAGAGATTCGTAAAGTATAATATTTTTATTTTCTTCTGCAAAATACTTGAGAATGAATGGATTTTGGATGGTGGTTCGGGCAGAATGCACAAATGGATGGGAGCAATTTATAATTTGAATCAGGAATTTTAATGGCATTATCAAGTAATTAAAATTTTTCATTCGAAATTTCCAGTTAAATCCGTCTGCATATTTTAAACCATCAAGCATCCATTATTTTATATCCAAGCTGTGTCTAGTACACTACACTACTTGAAATAATTCTTAGCTTTATTAATAGTAACGCTCTACCAATTCAACAGAATAAGTTAGACATCAAATAGCGAAACTCAATTGAAAATCTGAAACAGAAAAAGACACGTTATTTGGGACTCGCACCCACGACCTTCGGCTTTCCGGGCCGCAACTCTACCAACCGATCTAATGTGTCCCTATCCGGTTTGGTAATTTTTAACTGTATCATAATTCGAATTAAGAACTACCAACATTTTCTTCATTTTCTCAACAAATATTTTTATTGGCTATCTTTATGTATAATATATAATAATAATAATAATAAAATTTCCGGAAACTATAGAACATATTATATCGGGATGTTCTCTATTAGCGCCTTCCGAGTATACATTTAGGCACAATCAGGTTTTAAAAATAATTCACCAAAGTTTGGTAATTAAACATAACTTGATTGATTGCCGTAATGTAGTACCATATTATGAATATGAACCAAATTCATTTATAGAAAATGAATTTTATAAAATACATTATGATAAAACTATACTAACAGACAGAACAATTAGTCATAATAGACCTGATATAGTTTTACATGACAAAATTAAAAAAATAACTTATATCATTGATGTAGCTATTCCAAATTCCTGTAATATTCAAAAAACTGTTTCTGAAAAAAATAGAAAATACACAGATTTAGGAAATGAGATTAAAAGAATTTGGCATTCTCGGACTATAAAAATATTACCATTTGTTATTTCGGCCACTGGCATAATACCTAGGAATCTGATTCAATATTTAAGCATATTAGATTTGTCAAAGAATTTGTATATAAAAATGCAAAAATCAGTAATTTTAAATACATGTAGGATTACAAAAGATTTTTTAAATATTTATATTGAGGGATCAGTAGGATTTATAGGTTCAATTAAAAATGCCACAGAGCCGAACCCTCTGATATGAAAATATCTGGAGTCGGTGAATTATATTCCCATTTGGTCTCTAGTAGGTTGACATGTTGTTCTTGTATTGTTTTGTATTTATAATACTTATATAGTGCAATTGCATAGCGTGGATTCACTAGATGATCATTTGGGGAAGTGTATGAAAGGGTTTAGTTTTTCCTTTTTTTTTGGGGGAAAATTTAACCCGGACATTTAAATCTGGTGCGTATAAAAAAAAATGATTTATTGTCTTCATTTCTTAGTAACAGTAGGGATAATGATATCTTCACTGGGATCGCCCGTGCTGAGGATTTCATTTACATATTATAATTTAATTATAAAAAAATAATATGAATTAGACATAACATATATCATGTAGTATTTTTTTATAAATAATCATAAGAAAATAGTGGTTTTTTTATAATTCAGTATACTAGATTTGGTTTTAGTCTGTATTTGATGTCAGTATATTTTCTATTTCTGATCTCCCTATATTTAGTATCCAGCTTTTTATTTGAAATTTAAATGTTATAATGTTGAGGTTTCTGAGTGAGAGTGGTATTTTATTGTAGAGTTTAATGCCACAATATAAGAAGCTTTTTGCCCAAATGTTGCGTAAGTAGTTACTTGTTGGATAAGTTTTTGACCATGAGATCTAGTGTTTCTAATGTACGTATTAGTTGGTATTTCTTGGGTTTTGTTCTTATGAATGTAAATGAGTATAGTTTTAGAATATAGTTGTTTAATTGACATGATGTTAAGATTGTTGAAGATTTCGTCAGTGCTAGTTCTTACAGGAACTTTCAGTATAATTTTCATTTTGGCTTTTTGAGTTTTGATTAGTGGATTTAGTATGTTTTTATTTGCACTGCCCCATCCGATAATACTGTATTCTAACAGTGATTGGCAGAGAGCCATGTAAATCTTGATTAAGTCTTTTTTAATGAGAACATTCCTGATAGTTTTGAAAAAATAACTTAGTTTTTTAATTTTATTATGTAAATACGTAATGTGTTCGGTCCATTTTAAGTTTTTGTCACTTTTTAGACCCAGATATGTTACATGGTCAACGTTTTCTAATGAGGGACAATTACAATTCTCATTTAATTGATGCGGGCTATGAATTTTCAAGTTCAGGTTTTCTTCAGAGTATTTCTTATTTTTTATTTTGTAAGTGATGAATTTGGTTTTATTAGCATTAAGTGTAAGTGAATAGTAGTCTAGCCATTTTTTAATCCTATTAAGTGCGTCTTCTGCTTTCTTAAATGTTTCTGTCCAATTATTCCCATTTATTAGGAGAACAGTATCATCCGCAAAACTGATGATTTCTCCTTCACAATCTATGTGGCATAGGTCATTAATGTAAATAAGGAACAGAATCGGACCCAGAGTATTTCCTTGGGGCACCCCGAATTTGACATCAGTACACTCACTGGTTATGTTGTTACATTTCACAGCTTGCTTTCTATTTCCCATATAACTTTTTAAAAATATCAGTCCATTATCAGTAATCCCTATGTTTTCTAGTTTTTCAAAAAGATTTGAGTGATTTATTGTGTCGAAGGCTTTAGAAAGGTCGAGAAATATGCCAATGCATTTTTTATGTGAGTCTAGAGAATTTTTATATATATTAAATTGCTAAGGCTATGGCGTTGGATGTTCCTAGATTTTTTCTGAAACCAAATTGTTTTGGTGATAATAGTTTATTTGATTCTAGGTAGTCGACGAGTTGAGTTTTAACTGTTATTTCTAAGATTTTAGATAATGTGTTTAGAATTGTGATTGGTTTGTAGTTATTGATGTCTTTACGATTTCCTGATTTAAAGATTGGTGTAATAGTCCCTATTTTAAGTTGAGATGGAAATCTGCTTTCCGTGATAGATTTGTTTATTAGAAAGAGTATCGGTTCGGTAATTACTTCTTGTATGAATTTTATTGTTTTCATTGTGATTTCATCACTACCAGATGAAGATGTTGGTTTGAATTTAGATAACATTAGAGTTAGTTCTTGTTTAGTGATTTGTTTTAGAGCAAATTTAATCCTTTGTGGATTTGGGTGTTTGTTTATGTTTGGGTTAAAGTGTTGAGGTTCGGTTATTTTGTTGGCTAAATTCGAGCCTGCAATGTTTGCAAAAAAGTTGTTAGTGTAGTTAATTAGTTTATGTACGTTTTTGTTGAGCGAGAGTGTACCGTTATCTGTGTTGATTTCTTCCAATGGGTTTATCTGTGTAGGTGATTACTTTAATTATTTGCCAGATAAGTTTTGGATTATTATTGGATTGATCTATTTTAGATCTGTAGTATGATTGCAAGATTCAGCCAGAACTAAATGCTATCTAGATAGTGTCTTGGATAAATTTAAGTTTAGGATGAATAAATATTTTCTTAATTTTTTAACTTAATTAGAAAAACCTCTTACCTTAGTAAAGGTGAGTAAAATTAACAAAAAAATAACATAAAATTTACAAAAACTTAAAAAAAAAATGTATATATATAGGGTCTTAAGGGACATACTTGACTTACTTTAACTAGTGATTTCTGACATTATCTTGGAGTAAGAAAATGTAAATGATTTTTTTTTCTCCGATGACATTTTCGATGTTTAATTATTATTTTTTCTACAAAAAAATAAACAAATAGTAGGTGTGGTACAGTTAAAGGAAGGTGAGTGGCAAGAGGTTGGGCGGTTACTCGGCTGAGTGACCAGGGAGGACATATGTAAAAAGTTTGATTTTGAAAAAAAAAAGTCTCCAGCATAAATATATATACTTAAATATTTACGTGAACACAGATTTTACAAATCACATGTAAGGCGAGTTTTATTGTTTTTTTTTTACATTTGCTCTAAACAGAGGATCCTGAGGAAAAAATCTACCAGGGCCTATGTCATCTTCGAGGATGCTAGGAGGATATTTTTAGGAAAATAAAGGAAATGGTGTTCTGGGAAGTAAAAATGAATAAGGAGTGGGACATCTGGAGGTCAATGTGTCCAGGACTGACGGATGTATGAATCCATGAATACAGATCCGGCCCGCTACCTACTAGGTCGCTACCAAGATCTAGAAAAACCTCACCCCATGAATCAACTCACCCCTGTTTTAAGTCACCAAACGAAGTGAACTACTTGCGGTGACCTACGGCAGGGGTGTTGTTATCCAATAAATGGTTCCCGTGCCAGCGGTACCCACACCCGCCTTCCAAATTAAATTTGATTGTAGGTATTATCTACTCGTAATATTGTAAATATTTTGTGCGATCTATTTTATATTTTTATTATAAAGTGAATTTTTGTTTTTGTACCTACTATGAGTAAGAAATTGAAGCTAGAAAGTCACAATTCATTTTTTTTATTTATACATGTAAGAATTATTTGATTGTTCGCGGCTTATCCTAAGTTACGTTGCCAATCTTCAACAAACTAGCGAAGAACAATTTGAAATGAATTCTTAGAAAAAAATATTGAAAATACAACTGCTTAAGAAAACCATAGTTTGAAGATAATTCTTGGAAAATGAAAACTTCAAAATTTGAAGGTTAATTTAATTACTTGCGCGCCCTTTAAGAACTCTCAAAAATGCAAAACTAATATCTGTTCGGAGCCAATTTTGGAGCACTGTTCGTTTTTTTTTTATCGTGCATACTATTGAGGCTTCTGACTCACATTAGTGTTCTCGTTACATGTTATTTCTCTGAATACTGCTTATTGATTTGAAATTTAGAGTATCTATTTATGGAAGATGGAAAAAATACTGGCCTTTGAAAGAAGTCTTGAAATCCAAGGAGCTAAGTATGCAAATAAAAAGGAAAGTCTTCAACACATGCATACTTCCAGTCATCACCTATGGATGTGAAACTAGGTCACTCACCAAACGCCACAGAGAAAAGTTGGAACGCTGCTGGAGAGCCATGGAGAGAAGTTTGACAGGGATAAGGAAACAAGACAGAGTGAGATGTAGCATAATAAGGGAGAAAACTAAAGTTGCGGATATATTTACCCAAATAGACCAACAATAGTGGAGATGGACAGGCCACATGATCCGCGATCCACAAGAAAAATGGTGCAAAAATGTCACTGAATGGTATCCCAGAGATGGCAAGAGGAGTAGAGGACGTCAACAAATAAGATGGAAAGACGACCTAAAACTCACGGCCGGACATCATTGGAGAAGAGTAGCGCATGACAGGTCCCAGTGGAAAATGTTAGAGGAGGCCTATGCCAAGAGGCAAAATGAGCTTCGGGATATATTATAACAAACAAGAACATGTCTAGTATTCACACCGAAGTCCAGAATAAAAAGGCTATTATTATTTATGTCTCATTGGTGTCTTATGATGTTTAATTATACGAGTACCAAGTAGAATTATGTATCTCCTTAGTGGCAAAAAACAGCAATGGTTTTTGAAATTTATTGTTTGAATGACTCTTTGTTATAAGTTAATCGAATTTTATATTGTAATGCGAAAATCCAACAGTCCGACTACTGAAATAGTATCAGATATGATAGCCCCATTGTTTTCAAATCTTCCACAAGAGTTTTCTTCCACAAATATTCAGATCTGGTTACTAAAAATTGACAAATAAAATGACAAAGTCTTTGGATGCACTTTAAATATTGGCCCCTATAAAATCTATTACCTTTGCAACGATATTATTTTTAAAATAGTTAGTATTTTATGTACTAGGTGAACCTTTATTATAACAATAAATTAATTTCCATTGATACCATTGTGTATGTCTATTATTTATAATTAGTATTAATAAAACCGTGAAGAAGTGAGCGTTGCTCTTGAAACATGTTGGTTTTTGTAAATAATAAAACTGGTAAGAAAGTATTTTATTAATTTGAATGAATTAATTATTCAATTTTTTATAAGAAAAATTCTCTTTTATAACTTTTGAAGGTTATTCCCATCAACGTAATATATCATTGAAGAAGAAGATAATAATAATAATCTAAACGAAAATATGAAAGAGAACAAGACACAGAAAACAGAAAAAAGACAATCGTCGCAACTGGGACTCGAACCCTACTAGTATAGTATTTTATATTCAGTCCTGATGATGGTACGGAGGTACCGAAACCGGTAGACGGAAGAAATATCAATAAAGTGACGTAAACAAAGTGTTTTCTTTTTATTTATTTAAAATGTCAAGTCACAATGTGTTCGCTTCTTTTGAAAAATTATGAAATAATTATTAATTTTATAATTAGATTTTATTAACAGCCTTGTTGTTTGTACCATCGTTCATGTTTTCTTCGCATTTCGTTCAGTTAATTTTATAATGGCCGTAAAAGAGTCACCAATTTTAAAAGGGAGATAAAATAGTCTGAGAGAGAGGTTTGATACATTCTTTTATCTAAATGAATTGCAATCTTGAAAGCCCACAGGCAGGTAGGTATACTGTCCTTGTTCTAGCGGTATTACAATGAAAGATTCTACGAATAACAGTCGTTATTGACCCCTCAGCACCGGTGCATAGTTGGAAGCATGCCAAACGCACGCCCAACAAATCCACACGTTGACATTTGTCTACGACTTCTTATATGACGTTCTTGAGTTCAACAGTTCAGCTGCGGAACGATTTTTCGGCCTCTGCATTTCCTCCCTCCTACAACATGGGTCTCTCGAAGACTCATGTTCACTCCTTCCTCTCGTCAAAAAGAACCCCATTGATCATCTTCAAGGATGACATAGGCCCTGAAGTAAATTTTCCTTTGTGGAGTTCTCACACGTCTTGTGCGAAAACGAAAAACAGAGAGGATACTATAACAATGACATCATGTCCGACCCCTCTCTTTGTCTACTGTTCGACCGTGTTAATAAAGTAATGAGACTTTTAGCATACTCTGTGGCTTTCCGTTTAGTGGGGAGGCAGATCAGCATTTTTGAAGTGAAACTTCTATACCCCGCTATGACTTGGATTTCGGATGAAACGGATATGACTCATTACACGGGAATCATACTTAAATAAAATAATTTCCCTTGACCCCAACAAATCTGCAGGCCCAGATAACATCCCACCAATATTTCTCAAACAATGCGCATCTGCAATATCCGGTCCACTCACCACACTATTTAACCACTTACTTTCTTCAGGACATTTTCCAACCCGTTGGAAATCTAGTTATATTACTCCGATTTTCAAAAAAGGTGATGACACAGACATTAAAAACTACCGTCCAATCTGCATACAATCAGCGCTCACGAAAATCTTTGAATCCCTTGTTCTCGATTTAATTTATCCGTCAATATTAAAAGTTATAGATAAAAACCAACACGGATTCGTTTCTGGTAGGTCAACTGCTACTAACCTGTTACTTTACCATAACTATATTACAGAATCTTTTACAAAAAAAAACAAGTTGACAGTATTTACACAGATTTTTCCAAAGCTTTCGACAAAGTATCACATAAATTATTACTTAGAAAACTTTATGCAATAGGACTGAGAGGCAAGTTGTTGGATTGGTTCTCAAGTTACTTGTCTAACAGAATCTTATTTGTCAAAATTAAACACTCCAAATCTAAGTTATTTTATGCAACTAGTGGTCTACCGCAAGGGAGTCATCTCGGACCCATCCTTTTCCTTATATTCATAAATGATATAATAAGTTGTTTCGACGATGTAGAAGTTCTGCTTTTTGCCGATGACATCAAATTATATAAACAAATATCTAATATAAGAGACTGCCTTATCCTACAGTCAAACATTGACAAATTACACAATTGGTGTGTTGCAAACAACTTATTCCTCAATATCGATAAATGTAAGACACTAACATTTTGTAGAACAAAGACCCCGTTATCTTTTGAATACACAATAAATAACAAAATCTTAGAAAAAGTCAAAGAAATCAGGGATCTTGGAGTTTTATTTGACACCCAATTAAATTTTATAAACCACATACAAGAAATAACCAACAAAGGCATGAAGACACTAGGATTTATAATCAGAACCATCAAAGACTTTGATTCACTAGAAGCTATTAAAATTGTATATTTGTCACTAGTACGCAGCTTGCTGGAATACAATTCCATCGTTTGGTCCCCATATTATCAAATTCATATAAAAAATATTGAACGAGTGCAGCACAAATTTTTACGATTTATTAACTTCAAGTTACATATACCTATTCAACACATTAACTATACATTCCTACTAAATACACTTAAATTGCATTCCCTAGAAAACAGAAGAAAAATAATTGACCTAACTTTTTTGTTTAAAATTATTCACTCCGAATTAAACTGTTGTGAACTTCTGCATCTCATTGACTTTAAGGTACCAACTCGAGCGACAAGGCAAAACATATTATTCTGTAACAATAATTCTCTAACCAACTATCACACACATGCATCAATTTCTCGACTTCACACACTAGGGAACAAATACACCTCAAATATCGATGTATTTAATATAAGTTTACCGTTATTCAAGAAATATCTGAACAATATTTTTATGTAGAATATTTTGATATCTAAGGAGCATCACCTAGGGTCTATTGCATATATTTGTGTATTTCTATATTAATCTACAATGTAAAAACTTGTTAACGTTTTCTTTTATGTATCTTGCATTTTGTCATGTATTATTCATGACTTTTAATCAGTCACCTGTAAATTTTGTAATTGCTAACATACCTACTAGTTTATTTCTATGTCATTTACAACTTAGAAACTTTCTCTTTTATTGTAATGCACTATCATTCCTAAATTTATCTGTATGATGTTTACCTACTAGTTATATTTTTATAGTTTATCTTTTTTATTAAAAAAAAAAAACTGTCTCTGTATTATAATCTTGTCATGTAAAAGCCCATCAGGGCGTTGAAAATTAATAAATAAATAAATGACGATTACTGCACCTGCGACGCATCAACTGCGCTCATTGGTCGCTTTGATAATGATGTCACTTTTAAAGGTTCCTATTGGTAGAGATATGAAATGGAAATTACGCCCTGGTCTGCGCTCATTGATCGCTTTATGACCTCACTTTTCAAGTATTGGTTGAAGGCTACGCTAACAGTACCATTCCTTTATTTACACAGGTCTAAACTACCTATATTAGAATGGTCAACTTTTTTTAACCTTTACCTTTCTACTTACCTTCAGCTACATAAGATGCCCTAATGATATTGTGAAATATCCCTGCATTATGCGCGCCTTTAGTCAAATCTAATGAACATTTAATTTAAAAAAATGTGACTACTTTTCGTTGGAAAGCGTTAAAGTTAAAGGTGATACTAAATTGTTTTATGAATTATTAAATCTTTTTTCGAAATTTGCATTTAATTTGTTTAAATGTTTGACAGTTGCTTGCTTATTGAGAGTTACTGAGACAATGCGTGTTAACTAATCACATTGGGCATACTTTAGCGGCTTTCACATGTCGTATTATTTAAATGGCTATCCCGTTCATAAACGGTGCTACATTTTTTGTTCGATTACCATGAACTTCAACATAACTGCTCTTGTATTTTTGAGTAGAATGTCGTAATTTTTCAATTCGACAGGTAAATTTTTTCTTTTGAAAGGAATTTTTTTTTTATATATAATAAAAATTTTCACAAATTTACATTTATAATATCCCGTGATCTATCGCGGATCTGCGCTAGTCATATTATACAAACATATGATACGTGATCACTCTAGCGCATTGGTGACCTTCTTCTGCTTCTTCTGCTTATTCTGTCTTTGCCAGTGGCTATGAGTTTCTCTAAATTTGAGTCTTAGGTTTGGCGAGCAACTTGTCCAAAGTACAAGGGCTGTCCGTAAAATAAGGTCTCCAAGGTGCTGCGAACGCGAGGAACAATTTTACGCGAGATCCACTCCACTCGGCACACTCGCCAAGTGTGAGTTACGCTCTGTAATTCGTTTTTAAACTTTGCTTCGGCGAATCTGAATGACACCACTGGGATTGTTCCTCTGTCTCTGATGTCGTGTAGTGTATCCAGGTCTTGTCCCCAGTCACAATTGAATCCACGAATTCTTCGTCATCGATGTCGTAGTATTCAAGGAATTCGCGGGACGCTTCAACCCGTTGTTTTTTGTGACCTCCGGTCATCATTTTGGGACCCGCCTTGGGCAGACTTTGTGATCTCCCAAATGTTCTGTCAAAATCTTGTCAATAGTGGTCTTACGACACCAGGGATCATATCACAGAGCTCCTGAACCATCACCCGTCGATCTACAATCATTGTTTTTTTCCGTCTGGCATGCTTTTAAATTCTCTGCACAATTTGCGCACGTTTTCGCGCTCGTACACTGTTTTCCATTCACTTCAAGTAGCTGATAATGAAATTCTACCAGGGTTTTGTTCTTTTCACAAAATAACTAATTATAAAGCGTAATTTACACCTGCGAGTGCGGCGAGCGGAAACTTAATCGCGATTGGCAGCCACGCCGAGACTAAGTGTCGCAGAGAGTTGTAATGGTCCGCCACCCTTGGCTTTTGACACCAATTGTGATGAACCCTACCTAGCTGATTTACTTTTCTAAGCTTCTACCTCGTAGTTTAAATCTCGTAGCTCCTGTCTCGTAGCCACGCTCATAATTCTCCCCTTATGTCCTACCGATCACACCACTAGGTATGATGGCCTGACTCAACCCTCCTTTCGGTTTATTTCTACCTCAGGCTCGTGATTTCTAAACCCCTATACCTTATAATCTAGCTAAACCTACCCTATCTTCTTAAATCCCTGCGATTTTCTCACAGTAATCAAGATTTAAGATTTTAGTTCGCATTATTTCTATAATCTGCGTTGTGTGATTTTTTTATTTTAGATTTTACATCTGTTTGCATACTTAATATGCACACATATGAAGAGAAGATAATGTATTACGTGTGGTAACCCATAGATTCTTTTAGAGAAAGGGTGAGAATCTTCCGATTTATTAATTATTATTATTTGAGTATCTTTTACCGAGTTTGATAAACTAACCCCGCCTTTAACTTTGTGTCTATTTGATTTCCGTAGGAATTTAGTGTGTTTATTTAATTCTTCCTATCACCGCTGATACACCGATAACATAAACAACAGTCAATAAATTAAACATTTCAAGATAGCAAACCTTACCTTACCGGTGTAGGATGATCGTACTCGAAGGTCCAGTTTTCTCAATTGAAGTCCTTGTCTGCAACCTCCCCTAACATAATGTTTTGTATACATAGTTAGTGTTATTTGTTAGTATTCGCAAAACTGTTGAAATAGTAAGGATGGATGGATATGGGGAGGGGGATAATATGTTTGCTGAAAAGTCGGCTCCTCCGCTAACCAAGTGAAAACCGATGAACAACAATTACAAACCCGGATTCTCCCAGTACGTTTGCTAGGCTTGTCCTTAGATCCGAGTTTTACTCTCTTCGACGAGCGTCTCATGCTATGAAAGGGGCCCTTCACGCCAGCAGGGGGAATACCAAGTCTTCATGCCGTTTTTCTGTCCCACACCGACTTCCGACGCCTCCGGGTTGAATTTAACTCTACTGAGTCTAGAAGGGGTATTTCATGTCTTCCCTTATCATGTCTCTATCCGTTAAATGTGGCGTAAGCTTGTGACGGGCAGATCCTTCCTCCCACGTGACCGACCCAGCGTTACACTCCACCTCTGACTAGCTGACATAAAACTCACCTCGTGAACCTTATGTTTGCTTTCAGGTTTGACAAGAACTTCCGGTATGCGAATAACCTGTAGCTTTAATGCCGCGTCTGCGTATTGTCCGCACACGTCCTTCCTCTTCCCCGTATGCCCCACCTCGACAATACCGCCACAAGATCAAAGCTCTCTCCGTTCGGGAAAGGTTGACACTTACATTTCCGGATGGCTCATAAACACATACCGTAGCCTTGAAACTTACGTTCGAGAAAAGTTAGGATTCAGGACTGTATGAGTATTTGAACACCAGTGTTTTTTAAATGAGGTCACTAGCTCCTCGTGTATTAGGTTTTAGGATTATGGGTATTTATGGGTTCTTGGATACCTACTTGCTATAAGAAAGATTTAAAACGAGATAAGTCAAGTTGTCATTGAATTAATGACCTCCTGAATAATTGTGATGAGCTCTCTTTGAGTTTGAAGCTAGTCGCAGTACTTTACTTTGCGAAATTTTGCGCGCGGAATCAATGCTACCTATTGGCGATTGCTCTAGTATAATCAGTTGTTTAGAATTGAGTGAATTTAACGTCGATTTTTCGTTCACATATTGGGCGAAGTTTCCGTCGTAAGCTATTATTGATAAACCTGCCCCTTGACTTTTGTGCTTTTGTTTTGTTTATTCGTTGATGGAATTTAGGTGACCGTGTCATTGAACTCTAATCGAAATTTTAGATACACAATCGAAGGTCATATAACATACCCTAATCTCGTTGGTGAAAGGATTCGGTAGGTATTAGCTATACCTATCAATTTGCTATTTCTATTGATTTTTGCGTTACGTATTTCATTTCTCATGGTTATTTGTTTATTTAATTTATGTGTTGTCGTTAATTATTTTCCCTCGTCTTATTATTATTATTATTATTCAAGTACGCCAATGTAATTACCTAGAATGATTAAGAGGCACACTCCTATCACATCTTGTAATACCTAATTAAACTGTGCCAATAGTTAATTAACTCCGATGAACGAAAGACCGATATTAAATAGGTACATCATTTTTATGGTTTGTTTGTTTACTCTTCACACAGACGACCTTCGGTATACTGACCTACTTTGGAGATTGTTTATTTCTACGGTCATTGTCCTTTTGAAACACAATTCATTGGTTAACTAATTCTTTTATATTTTACTTGTGCTAGCTTTGCCCAAACATTGGTCGTTTAAGTAGGGACTTTGCTAACCTAAGAGGTATCTGGATGACCTAGCTTCAACTAAGGTATAGTTTGCTTGACCTACATAGTTCTGAGAAATATAGGTATTTCGGTTACGAATCAAACTGATATCATATGTCGCCTATCCTTATACGCGCTTATGTAAACAATAGACCTACCTAACTAAAACAAGTACTTGTATAACCTAATTTATACGTAGGTATTTGTTTGTTTGACCTAATTTTGAGACGCATGTATACTCCCGCACACGAAATATAGAATAAAGAGCTTCCACGATAGTCATTTATTACGATAGTCATTTATTACGCCTTGATTCGTTTTATATGAGTTATAATAAATTAGCGTATTTACCTAACTGAAGAGAATATCTACATATGTAGACTAATCCTAGAATAGATATTTCCTGGTTGACTTGCTTTCGAGCTGGTGGGCATTGCTATCCTGCGTGGAAAAATAACATAATCTTTTAATTAGTATCAGCGTGTTAGTGACAAAACTCCAAAGCTCCGATTGATTTATTGGTGATGCACGCTCGTCCCTTTCTTCTTTGTCTCTGAAAATAATTAATAATTGGTTTTATCTTACCGCCCTCGATCGATTACAAATTTTTCCAGTCGGGACTTTCATAAATTCGACATTGTGATCGAGGTTTTCCCTTTTTTCGATTCCTAGCTAATGGATTCCTATCGGCCCTTTTTGAGAAAAGACTGATGAAAAAAACTCTTCAAATATCTGTCTATTTAAGATTCACTTCGGTATTTCGCTTAGTTCCTCAACCTCGTATTAACTAATGGTTTATTTCATTCGCCTTCGAGAGGTGATTCATCAAATAACAAGTCAGATGTTTAATTTTATTGTCCGGAATTAGGTAAATTATTATTTATTCTCAATATTTTAATATCACTTTAGAATTAATAACCGTAGATACGCACGTTTTCCAAGCGTACGAATTATTATCACTACTGTTTATTACAATTTCGTTATTCAATTCACAAAGGATTTTTAACCGCCTTATTATTTGAACCACTGTAGTTTAAACGTGACTCGAACAATTCGTTATTGTTATTTATTTTACCTATGTCATGTTATTTAAAGTAAAGTTAAAGTTTTAATTATTATATCACCTATAGTTAATTTTAAAATCGCGTGTTATATTTTCTTTTATCCGGTTATTTGATTTATTTTAAGACACTGGATTTTTGTTAGATGTTATAAAACCACTAAATATAAGTTGTAAGAAAGAACCCCGAATGTCATTTAATTCTTATTTACTGACTTTAAACACTTTCATTATAAAACACCCGAACTTTCACGAAGTATTATTTTAAAGCACTTTATCGGACTTTTATTTCTCAAATTTTAAGAGGAAAATAAAACACTGAATTTACTATTTTTGCAAACACTTGTAGACATTTCAACTTTACTAGTAGTCTTCCACGACCACGACCACGATCCCGCACTTCCCGTTGTTTTTCGTCCGAACTCTCCCCCAATCTCCCAACGAATTCCCCTTCTTTATCAAACCATGGTCTTTTAAAGACTTTTTAGAGCTCTCCTTTCATAGAAAAATCACTCCTGATCGCCCAGACTTTCATAGGAAAAGGACCAAATTCGGTTCCTCCGTATATGACCTTTTGTCAAATCTCTGTTAATCCCCTATCTCATGTCTTAGAACCAAATTAGTTTAGTGTCTCTCTCTCGTAAAAAATCACATAAATTTTCTCATTGACAGGTATTTATATTAAAAATTTCATGTACTTGCTCGTAATTCATTTTTTAATGCCTACACCATAAAAGTAATGTTTTTATTTTAGAGTAAATATTCGTATTTAACTTGTATAATTTTGTTTAGGTCGTTTCGTGTTAATGATACCCTTAATTGCTTGAAATCATGTTCTATAATTTTATTTGGATAAAGTCATATCAACAAAGTGATAGCCAACCTTTTTTCTCTAGTCAAACGGTTAGCGATTCCTTCGACGGTTCACACGCATTTCCCAGTGTCAGGCTACGTTAAGCATCTTTTCCTGTGATTTGATTTAATTGTAGAGTGACCAAAATGTACCGTGGCCTTTGATATGCAATATTTTCAATATCCTGTTTATCGTGAATAGTGTTGTCAGATCAGAGTAATCCTTATATCGGTACTTATTAAAGTCAATTTAAGTAGTTCCAATCAGTTTTCTTTTGAGATATTTGGCTCTAATAACTTCGTTTCACCATTCCATTTCCATATCAATAGATTTTCCCACTTTTTCAGGTTATTATATTCAGTTTGTGAAAATTTCCGAGATCCTACCCGTTTTTTGTGATCATTCCAGATCGGTTTTAATTAAATCGACCCCTGGGACCATTCATGTTACGTTTTCCGTGCCCTTATTGATGATTTTTCATTTACTTATTTTCAACATTTCCGTCTAAGATTTTTTTGTGTTTCCGTTTAAACTTTAGGCACCCAAAATCTCCAGTTCCCGATCGCGTCTTATGTAAACACGACCCGGAGTCAATAATCCTCCAGCTCTTTGTCTTTAGTTCTGTTTACAATTCCGTTCGTTGAACTTTCGTTCCTGTGGGAAAGAATTCAAGGCCGCTCAATCTGATCAAAGCCCACTAAAACGATACACGCCTATAATTTCTCTGATTGGTTCAAATTATTTTTAATCGCCTTATCCACTCCCTCATTGGCAGAATTCAAACTTCCTTTGTCCTCGAGATAGCTATGATATGGGGTTCCCTCGCTCCAGTCTCTATGCAGATCTCTGTAATAGCTCCCAACTGCTCGGACAGATGTCGCCGACTGTACCATTTTCTCTACATAATATTTAAACCATAAAAAAAAAATTCTTGTAGGCTTCTCGTAGGTTGGAGGTTGGCATTCATCACAGAGTGCAGCGTGGTGGGGATTGAGCGTAGGGAAAACAGCCTACATGCCAGTGTTGCCAGATCTCGCGTAAAATTGTTCCTCGCGACCGCAGCACCTTGGACACCTTATTTTACGGACAACCCTTGAATCTTAAAATTTTCTCATTAATGACTAAATACATTATTATTCACAGTCCTCCTCACTAGGCATTCATTTCCAAGCTGGACGATAGGTTATTGTAGACCTCATCTTCATCTCTGAGGTCGTTTAATCTGTGACGAGGAGAGACATGTTAAAAAAACAACTTTTCAGGATATAATTTTATTAATAATAAGATTTTTATTGTCACTATAATATCTCAGAATATATAACAGTTCTTTAATTTGTAAGTATGTAAGTACAACAATTAATTACACGGTAGGGTATATGCACATAATCTGATTATGATATTTACAAAATATTTTATTGTTTTAACATAGACAGCAATAATCCATTCAAAAAATTCTTACAGATTTATTTTAAAAGGAAGGTTTCTAACCTGAAAAAGTACAATGTTTAAAAAAAATAAAGCTTCGAAATATTTTATTGTCATTTTTTTTATTGTTAGAACCACTTTCAAGCTTATCAGTTAACTACTAAAGACTTTATAATATATAGGTATATAAGTTTTCTTCGAAAAACCTACTGAGTTTCTAAAAAGGCGTGCGTCGTCGGTTTCTATTCAAAGCAGAACGCACGCTGGGAGATTTTTAATCTGAACAGAACAAGATTTTGTGATTTTTTTGTGGCATTACGCAATATAAAATTCCAAACCATCACAAATAATAATTACCTCGATATATTTTTTATTCACACTGCAAAAATTGTCATATAAATTTAAAGAATCAATAATATGTTTCTGTACGCAAGAAGCATAAGGATGCAAGTCCAAAATTTGAAGAAATGAGTTTTTGATGGAAATTAAATTGTTGAAGTAAATTATCAGTGGCAGAAAGATACAGGTCCTATCATGAAGAAAAATAGGATTTTCAAAAATGTATTCGGATGCAACTACCTTCGATGCAACAACTATCTTAGAAGCAGAAAGATGTTCACGGACTAGAATCGTTATGATTTAGTTGCATTTTGAGTATTATGACTCAAATCCATTTGCATCCTTCTGCCTCTAACATTACTACGCTTTCTATGGAAGTAAACAATTTTCAAACATTGATCCTTTCATAATACACCACATGTCATAACAATATATTCCATTTCATTTTGAAGCAGATGGGCTCAAGTCCGTGTTTTTTGTTAGCGTTTTTTTTAAACAATATTTTTAAAGGCTTTACATATAAAAAATATTTCGTTTTATTAGCTCGGTTTTAAAACAAAACTAATTGATTTAATAATTGTTACTTTTTTTTGTTATCTATCAGTTTCGATATCTGAAGAAGTTATGAGACCATAGTTACAGAAAAAAATAGTTTTTGGGCTCTCCTGAACATTTACCTTTTTGGACCTTCATCCGTAATGCTTCCCGGGTACAGATAGGTATAATGTCGCTAATCTGCTATTGAACAACGTTGCTTTTTAAAACATTAATAACTGTGTATGATAGACGTGAAAAAAATAATAAGTACCTACCATTATTATAATAACAAATGTTTTTAGTTTTTAAATTGTCACTTATTTTTGTCTTTCAATTATTTCTTAACAGATATGTTAACTGGATATTATAAATATGATAAGACCATAACTATTCTTTTTAAATTTCATAAAACTGTAAAAAGTAGTTTATTTATTGCAATGTTACGTTTATTTGTTTATTGTCAACATGCTACTTTTTTATACAATAACAAGTACATAATATAAATAACATGACAGAATTATTACCCATTTTTTTACTATCCAATCAATTAAATATTTTTTCAATACTTTTTATTGTCATAGGAGTTACGAATATTTATCCTTCTACAATCCTAATTCTGATTAAAATATATATTTTTACAAAGTTATCAAATATTTTTCGCACAATAATCTTACATTTCAAATTACATTTTTAATTAAAATGTTAGCGTTATTTAAATGTTATTTTATTTGATCAAATTAACGAAATACTTGGTTATAGCAACTACATTTTGTAAACTGTAAACCCATTTCAGAAGAAAACTTCTTTCAGCAGAAAAAAGTTAAAAGTAATTTCCCTAAATATGAATTTATGAATTACAGGGGGTCAAGCACAGAGAAATCGATAACTTTGCAATATCGGATCGATAGGCGTAACTTCCGACGATTTATATCGATAAACCGAGCACGGGTTTATTGTTAACAGCCGAACCGAAATTGTTAGGGAATAAATAAAAACTCGACATACGCTGGCAACATAGGTAAATCTGTCTACGATTTCACATTTTAAAATTAGCAAAATTATTAATAAATTGGCAATTTTGAATTGAAATACTAACATTAATATGCATCGGCAGTTCACATTTACTTTTTGACACAAAAAGTGAGTTTATTAGTTAATGAGGTCTTAAGTCATATTTCAACCATTTTCGTTTCTCGAAGTTCGAACAGAATAAATTAATTTCGCCTTGGGTGCATTATTTAAGTCTATGGATCGCGAGTACGACATCTTTCAATTCCAAGAGTTTCATAAATTCAACCCGTTCCAGTAATCTTGGATAACGAACGACCTTTTTCAAAATAAATCATATATCGACAGATTAACTGACACTCGGGAGGCCGCGCTAATATTTATCAATCGTCGGTCGGAATATCTGTTAACAATCGTTGACCGTGCTCGCAAATATTGATAACTTACCACAGATGACGGATTTGGTCAATATCGTGTAGACCCCAGGACGCCTCACGTTTGCTTTTTACTTAGCTTTTAACGAAAGTAAGTATTATTGTCATAATATTTCTTGATTTTTATTTTATTTATTTATTGTCATTAGTTTTAGACATCTTTCGATAATAGATTTTTAAAAATCTCTACAATCAGTAGTTTTGCAATATTTTATCTCAAGATACATTTTAAAATATTTATCTAAGTTTATTTAAATTGTTATATTTCATTACAAAAACGGAAGACTTTCAATTATTGGTATTCTAATATTTACAAAACACCAAAGTCAATATATTTTGCTATAAGCTGAGACTAAGTATTGATAAAAATATCACATAACACGATAGTGCGACTTATTATCATTATGTTTTATTGTCTTACTTAAAGAATCCAAGACAGGTGTTTTATCTGAGAATTTTTATGAAAACAATGTTCCAAGTTTTACAATAATTACGTACAAATTAACAAAATCTACGAAACACGTAATTTCTAGAGATAATCTTTTCAGAACTCGTTTAACACTTTTTGTTGAAACAAACCAAACAGTTTTAAACGCGTGCACAGCACTCCGTTCACAATAAGTGTTTACCACTAATAATTGGGAGACCATAAATATGTGACCAAATTGTAGACCGACGCGACGTTGTACTTGTTAAGCAAGGATCATACTGAGCAGACGCAACGCCACGCAACGTTCCTGTACCGTTCACACTGGCCAGACGTACGTACGCGTCGCTGTGACCACGTGACAAGGGGTCTGTGGTTGTGTGCAGGCGCGTTTGATTTGACACATTTGACATTTATTTTTTAGGTTATGTTTATGTGATTCTCTTAGCAGATGACAGCTTTGCCATATCTTGAAAGTGAATTTGAAGATGATTTGCTACGATTATTATTGTTAAATCAATATTCTCGTAAAAAGAAAAAAAGTGAGAAGTATTTGGGTCCACAACATTAACAAACAAAGACAAATGTTTGGAGAGTTCCATACTTTAGTAAAGGAACTAGAATCTGATGACGGACGATTCTTCATGTACTTCCGTATGAGTAAAGTGGTATTTGAAGAGCTTCACAGCATAATTGAATTATTGAATATGACATAAAAAAAGAAAACACACATCTTCGAAAGTCAATTGGGACCAGAGAAAGATCTAAAGTTTGATTGACATTCATTATAGGGGTATAATATTGAAAATCATGCCATAAATGGCTGAAATTTCTTCCTAAGTTGCACTGCGTATGCAGAATCTCTATAATCCTGTAATTTGATTTTATAAATAACTTCGTGCCGTCTAAAAGCTTCAATAAACTGTTCGTCATCCATTTTTTAATAATATCTGTCAAAAAAACAACCATAGATATAGCGAAACAACGTTAGATGCTCAGATAACACCAAAAAGATGTAAAATCATCTCGTAGTAGGCGTGACCATACCCCCTCCACCTTCCACATGGCCCACGCCGATCTGGCTGCGGCAGGTCCGCGTAGCGTAGGGGGCGTCGGTTTACATTGCGTGGGGCTAGTATGTTTCTAAAGCACCCGTTTCCATAGAAAATGTGTGGATGGTAAGCAGTCCAGATATGGAAATGGTGACGTCTACCCACGTGGCGTGGCGTTGCGTGGGCTCAGTGTGGCCTTACCTTTACCCATAGTTCCTTAGCACATGAAGTAGTTTCGGAATTATCGTTTCGTCTGTTTGATTCGTTTCTGTTAAACAAAAAGTGCTATTTAACATTTTTTTCTGTCGTTCTTTTGAAATACCCTAGCAAACCATGAGCGTTTAAAAAATGAACTTATCTTGTGAAAGTATTCACAACCGTTTCAGTTCAATCGTGTTATTTGAATATGCGAATTGAACTGGTAGACTCGTTCACAACACTGTTTTAATTCAATCGTGTTATTTTCATGTGTGAATATAACTCGGAGGCTCGTTCACAATACGTTTCGGTTCAATCGCGTTATTTATATGTGTAAATTCATTTTGTAGACTCGTTCACAACACCGTTTCAGTTCAAATGTGTTAATTGAATTTGTGAATTGAACGGGTAGACTCGTTCATAATGCTGTTTCGATTCGATCGTGTTATTTGGATGTGTTCATATAAATGGTGGGCTAGTTTACAACACCCTTTCAAATGTGTTATTTGGGTGTGTAAATTGATTCGGTAGGCTCTGCCACAACACGGTTTCAGTTCAATTTTGTTACTCCGATTCGCTTCATACATCCAACAAGACTCGTTTACAACACAACTGTTTCAGTTCAATCGTGTTAGTTGGATGTGTGAAGATAATTGGTAGGTTCGTTCCCAACACTGTTTCAATTCAAATGTGTTCTATGGTTGTGTGAATTGATCTGGTAAGCTAATTCACAACACCATTTCAGTTCAAATGTGTTATTTGGATGTGTGGATTGATCTCTTAGGCTCGTTCACAACACCGTTTCAGAAAAATTAGTGCATTGTGTGAACGCACATAAACGTTAGGCAACGCGTTCTGCTCGTTCATAGCCGTTAAGATTCTTGTGAACGTTCATTTACGAAGTGATAAAATATATAAAAAACATTGGTTTAAATACTTTTCTTATAGGTATGTCTAAAATTACAAAAAAAATCTTCTTTTTTTTCTGCCTGTAAATTCTTTGATCTAAAAATGTATTTTTTTTATCTCCATAAACACTCACTTAACCTAAGAATATCTTAATATTATAAAAAAGGTATAATTCGATAAAATCAATGAGAACTTTTAAAAAGTCTCACCATAGAACCTACATACATAAAGTTTATTTTAAAATAGTATTTATTTCATTGAATTTATAAAATCGATATGATAAAATATTTTATCTAACAATCCTCTGAAGCTCTAAGAAACAGTTCTTACGGACCCACACCATATTGAAATTTTGACATATTATGTAACATTTTAAAACATGATGATCCAATAAAATACGATATTAGATATTACAGTGATTTATTTGTGGGGTGTTATGCCCTGTTGCGCTTCCTTCGGAACAGATTAGAGAATCCATCATCTAAACAGATGAGTAGTTTTTAGTGAAGTGTAATTATGTTTAAATCTGGTAATTGACGGCTACACCAAAACTAAACGCCGAGAACCACATTAATTTAACCTCATAATTATATTGCAATTCCGACCCTAAGAGGATTGCGGCGTGCAACACATTATTGCTTCTACATGCATTAAGATACTCTCGGTTTCGGGTCAATGGTGGTTTTCTCAAGGTGTACGACCACCCGTGTTTGGAGAACAGATTTGCATATCAGAGTAATTTATCACCTTCCTCTTCCCCATCTCCTTCCCTCCCGTAATTGGTAATACCATAGTCACACTGGCTCCAGACACTTGGGTGCAGTTGGGACTCTAATGATGTATTCATTTGAAAAAAAAGCACACACTTCACGACTCTGCGTGATGATGGACACTGTAACGCTGTCCAAAACATTGCTTAAAGAAGGATGATGCAAAGCACTGAACATAACTCCAAAAATAAATCACCATAATAGGCATCTACAGTATTTTGCAAATTAATGGAATATAATTTTCAATTTTTATGGTAAAACCATTTATTGCTCGTAAAATAATATTTTTACATAATTATACAACAACCATTATGCAAATAAATTGGAAATATCTCCCCTTATGGCTTCAATAACTGCTTTCACTCATGTTGCCATGCACTCCGCTGGTTTTTGATAATTTTTTGAGATCCTCTCATCCCGAAATCAAACTTGAAAGAACGTTCCTGGCATCTTTGTTTTTGTAGTGCAGTCGATTTTGCATACTCCAGCTTTGCAAATGGCCGATTAATTCTCAATAGGGTTCATATCTGGTGTATTCCCGGGCCAATCTAAAACAGTTATCACATTATCCTGGAAATATTTCATAATTTGCTTGTGTTGCTCTTTCAGGTTTGATTTCGGGATGAGAGGATCTCGGAAAATTGTTAAAAACTAGCGGAATCCATGCCAAAACGAGTGAAGGCACTTATTGAAGCCATAAGGATCTCCCATTATGGCTTCAGTTCAATCGCGTTATTTGTATGTGTAAATTGATTTGGTAGACTCGTTCACAACACCGTTTCAGTTCAAATGTGTTATTTGGGAATGTGAATTGAACTGGTAGACTCGTTCTTAATATTATTTTGATTCGATCGTGTTATTTGGTTGTGTTAATATAAATGGTAGACTAATTTACAACACCCTTTCAAATGTGTTATTTGGGTGTGTAAAGTGATCTGATAGACTCTGCAGCAACACCGTTTCAGTTCAATTGGGTTAGTTGGATGTATGAAGTGAACCGGTAGACTCGTTCACAACACTGTTTCAGTTCAATCGTGTTATTTGGATGTGTGAATATAATTGGTAGGTTCGTTCTCAATACCTTTTCAATTCAAATTTGTTCTTTGGTTGTGTGAATTGATCTGGTAGGCTCGTTCACAACACTGTTTCAGTTCAATCGTGTTATTGGGATGTGTGGATTGATCTCTTAGGTTCGTTCACAACACCGTTTCAGAAAAATTAGTGCATTGTGTGAAGCCATAAGGGGAGATTTTACTAATTAATTTGCATAATGGTTGTTGTATAATTAAGTAAAAATATTATTTTACAAGCAATAAATGGTTTTACCATAATAATTGACGATTATTCCATTAATTTGCATAATACTGTAGGTTCATTTTGCCCTGAAAATCTCAAATCAAGCAATATGTTGTTGGTTAGATTTTTCTAGAATTACAAACATAGAGTTAATTTTTAGAATAACTTCACAGTGAGAATACTACATAAAAATATCGAAAAGCTAGTAACAATCTGGTTTCTATTTGCAATGCTGTGCATTCTCCACTGAGGTTTAGACGTTGGTCTAGCATTCTTCTCCCTGCTTTCTGGATTACTCGGGTTGACCATGTGTTCGGTTCCTTCTACCTTCTTCTGTCCAACGCCCAGAACTTCTTCGTCTGTTATTGGGGGGAGTATGTGGTTGGTCGTTTTCTTGTCTTGCTGTTTTCCCTGCTGTTTTCCTGTCTTCTTTCTGGTTTTGGCTGTTGTAGGTCTCTCTGTTGTAGTTGTCGTTGTTGTAGTTGTCGTCGTTGTCGTGGTGGTTTTTGGCGGGAGAATTATTTCTGAGAAAAAAAACGAAATCATTTTTAACAAAATTAAAAAAAAAAACGAACTAACCAACATACCTGTTTGCAGGCAGAGAAGATGGATCGTTAAACAATTGGTCTTGGTATGCACTCCTTGTTTCATTCACATTCATAGATAATCTCATACAAACCAACTTTTCTGTTAATTTGAATCTTGACACGGCCCGACTCAATTATTTGGTTCATTTGATCATGTCTTCCTTGGGCGTCCCTATAAAATTAGTAATGTATATATATTTAAGGGTAAAAATTATTCCATAAATTACCCCTAGATGTACGATCGGAAGAAAACTACGACAAATATAAAATTCTCTACTACCACTGCATTACTTTTCTTATTGTATAGATTTACGTTTTTTATAACTAAACTGTATTTTTATTACATTTATTGTATTTTCTCATAAAATTACTAATAGTTTTTTAATAATATTTTTAATTTAATTAAACTGATGTAAAAAATAAATCTAGCTGTCCTCTACTAAACACAAGCAGCTACTTTATAGAAGCATTGAAATATTATGTTATATTATGTTGTAAAATTGTAACTCTAATAAATGTTTGGATTAATGAAAAATAAACAAAAATAAAACAAAAAATCTCCTTGTACCTACTAATTTCGCCATACGTTCGCTCTACACGCCCAAACTATCTAAGCTTCTTTTTCATAATCTTATTCATTACGCTTACATCAGCCTTGTGTTCTTTGTGAATCTCTACATTTCTCACATTATCTTTGTTTTTCCACACAAAAGCATCAGGAAGTCATTTTTACAACTTTCAGTCTTCTTTCATCCTTCCACCGTCATTTCCATGCCTCACTGCCATTCATCGGAATGGAGGTATCAACATTCCATTACGGACTGCTAGCTTCGCTTCTTGGGATAAAATTTAAAAAATGTAGAAAATTTATTGATTAGCTAGTAGAAATGGATTTCCAAAACACCTTTTTGGTTGTACATCTTCTTCGGTTTTAGACGACTCATGTTCATTCCAATGATTCAATTCACGAAAAAGCTGTTGTCATTCCGAATCTACGTTTTCTAAATTATCTACTGAAAGTTTTCGGGTAGGGACAAGGACGCCAAGTATTGTAAAAAACCTACATAAATTTACTTAAAAATCAGAAAATATCTTCCAGATTACAAACGAAGTTGTACGAAAAGTTCAATTCTGGTAGAATATCCGATTGAATTTAAAAAGTAGAATCCTTGAATTTAGTTTTATTAAAGCTTTCACGTCATTATCTAATTCAATAAGGAATTGTACGTTTTCTACCCTTTAAAATTGGTTTGAAAATCCATAGTTACATATTATACAAAAACCACATCTCTTTTTATTCTAAAAATAAAACAACACTTCGTATTTAACCACGAATATTTATTATTTTATACATCGACCGATTTCGCTTCGACCAATAACTGTTAGTTAATATTATCTTGGTCGAAGCGAAACCGGTCGATGTATAAAATAATAAATATTCGTGGTTAAATACAAAGTGTTTGTTTTATTTTTATAATACAACGTGTCCGGAAACTCGTAGTACAAGCGGGAAACTGGTGAATCTACATCACGTAGAGAACCCAAAAAACTTATTTTTTTCGATCTAAGCATTTCGATTTTAATATTATTTTTTTTCTATTTTTCCATTTTTTCGGCAACTAAAGGGTTTTTAAATTTTTGAGCCCGGTTTACCCTTCGTTGCATTTTATAAGACATTACACAGCTGAAATCAACCCCCTAGTGAAAATTTTTTTCAAATTTAACCAAAAAAATTCCAACTTCGGACCCGATTTACTCGAAAACGAAAGCTCAAATCAAAAAAAGTTAAACCACAAAATCGACTCCAAATGTGATGTGGATTCTCCAGTTTCCCGCTTGTACTACGAGTTTCCGGACACCTTGTATAATGTTTAACCACAAATTAATTGCTTCTTGTGAAGAAAAAAATCTATTTTTGTTATCTATTAATTGTCTGTTATTTTTTGGGCCTATGTCTATTTGGTTTAAAAGGAAGCGGTAGAAATGTAGGAGTGGAAGTTCTGCGAAGGAAAAAGGTGGTATAATGGGTATGGATATCCCTCCGACTGTGGCGAAAGGCAAAGGGTCGAGAGAGTTCAACCTGAGAGTTCAAAGGACCACAATGCAGTTATTGGGCAGACGCTTCTACCACCGAGAGCTTGACAAACCTCACTTCATGAATCCCTGCTAAAGTCACCAAACATAGGGAACCACAGTCACACTCAAATTGAGCTGGTTCGGTTCTATTCGGAGGTCAGCCGACATCAGATCTTACCTTGCAGCCTCACAGCGCCCTCAATCTTTCCCAAGGCGTTGGCCGATGCGCACGAGTACCCCCCGAAGTCCCCCTTGGTCAGATTCCTAATGGTCATGTTCATCAGCAAAGCGTACTCGTTGTGGGTCACTTCGATCATGTCGTATTTGCTGCTTTGGAGGAGTTCTTCACCTGCAACAGACGAACAAATACACTGCATATTAATTTCTACTCCTATTGCTTCGTCATCTACTGAGGATCTATCCCTCTCTCCCTCTCTCCAATTTAAATCTCCAATCACTCCTTTTGAAGCAGGCTCCTCCACAAATTTTTGACGCTGTTATTGTGTACACAACTTTTAATCAACACAACTAGTCTGGACACGAGCGAGTATTTTATTTTATTTTTTTAAATATAATTTTTCTTGTAAATGCCTTAAGAGCGTTTAACCAGCCAGCGGACGAAAATCCACATTTCGTCGAAAGTTGTTCTTCCGATCGTGCAGGGCGGTTACAATGAGAAAGATTGATTATTCTCCGTATCAGCTTTTTTAAATTATAACTCAATATCGAATTTATTTCAATCCAAATTAGCTTTAATTTATACCTTCATCCAAAAATGCTGAAAGGCGTGATGATAAAACTATTAAAATAGTGTACTTTTTGTAGTTATTTTTTGATTATAAGTATTTATCATTTTTCAATAATGTCTAAATTTAATAAGAATGTTAAAAAAATCTGAAATATATTAGTTTGTAAGTGCGCAAATAAATACACAAATGGACCAATTTTCGTCAAGAAACACATGTACGTACATATTTTTTAATGATTTTATTGAAACTAAAATTAAAATTCTAATACATAACTTTGATAGATAATGTATTGATTTATTTTACTGCATGATTACATTATTTGAAATGGGTGTGGTATAATACAAAAACATTTTTGAAAATTTAACAAATCTGCCAACGACCTATGGAATAACCTTATTATTCTAAAAAATAAAAAAAAATCTAAAAATTTATTACATAACTATGCTAGATAAAAGAACAACCTTTCGAAATCCATTTATAATTTTTTGTGGAAAAGAGTCAATACGTCTAAAAACTTTTTTGAAAATGACGTATTTCCGGCTTTCTCTGGTAATGCCCTCTTAAAATGTTTAAATCATTTAAATCAAATGTTTTAAATGATTTTCGAATACCAGACTTGGCCCGTATTATGATTATCAAAATTTGGTGTATATTATGTGCAATAAAGGAATGCTTTTTTTTACATCAACTCTACACAGGAGGCCCTGAGGAAAATAATTTCCCTCAGGGTACATATATGTCATCTTTGAATATGGTGTGGGAGGGTCTTTTTGAAGATAGGAAGGAGTGAACATAGGTCAACCGTCAACGTGTAACACGTCAACCGTGTACATATAGGCATTGGAGTGAACATAGGTCTTGAAGAGACCTATGATGTTGAGGGAGGAAATACGAAGGCCGGCAAATCATTCTACAGACGAGCTGTTAAACTTAAGAACGAGTTGTAGAAGAGACCCGTTCTCACGTGACATATGGGCATTGGGGTGCGTTTGGCGTGTTTTCCGACTGTTCACCGGTGCGAGTTCCTCGGAACATCTTCCATTGTAATACCGATAGAACAAGGACAGCATACCTATCTGACGCCTGTGCTCTAAAGATTGCAATCCGCTTATTAAGATAAGGGGAATCTATAATAACGTCTATAATAACGAATCTATAATAACCTCCATAAGGTCTATACATTAAAAAACTGGTACTGGAAACAGTTAAAAAGTTATATTATTGTTAAAGAAGAATTTTTGAAGTGAAACTTCCATAGCCCCGTTAGAGAGATTTGAAATTCGGATGAAATGCAAATGACGTACTGCGGCACCTACGAAGCATCAAACTGCGCTCAAGGCTCCTATTGGTTGAGATATAAAACGGAAACGACGATAAGTCTGCGCTCATTGGCCGCTTTGTTTTTTTACAGCTCGTCGGAATATAATGCGTAAATTCGCGCATCGCCGAGCAGCGCGTCCCGTAGCGCAGCGGTATAGTGCATCTCAAATCTCAGGGGTCAGAAAAATTCAGCCGACTGAGTTCGAATCCTACGAAATCCAAAAAAATAAACATTTTTGTTTTTGTAAATCAATAGCCAATCTTCAAAACACTTTAAAATCAATAGGGAAAAAAAGCGACATCTAGCGATTTCCTAGTTTCACTTCTATCGCGTGTGAATTACACACTCTATTTTTTTATGTATTACTTTTAAGATGATTCTTTGTAAAACTTTTACTGAGTTTAGTTTGTTTTCATAAAATCCTCGTCAATATCTTTTAATTTTTCATTAGAAAGAAAAAAAAAGTTGATTGCACCGCGATCGTGATAAACTAACTAACCAGGTGCTTTTAACCACTTGAACCCATAAGCTTACACGACAATGTAACATTACCAGACATACGCATGACGGTGTACCTGAAGTGTACCTGAGTTATTAAATTAATTTATTCCACTATCTTCTCTCTTCCCCGACTTACGGCTTGTTCGCATTGAACAAGTAGCAAGTCAAGTAGCAAATATACTTGCTACTTGGCTCGCCGAAAACCGTTCGCATTACGGTGCATTACAATCGAGTAGAGAGTATATTCGTAAGTGGCGCATTGGAAGATGAACAGGCCGCGGCGCTTTAAAGTAAATACGCTAATTAAGTTGATTTTAATGCTTATTCTATGTTTATTTTAGAAGAGGTGGAAAAATAATTTAGTGAGATGAAAATAAATAAATAATTTTTAAAACGAAATTTTTTTAAATAAGATTGTCAACTTACCTACTCGCCGTTACTTCTTGATAAACGTGATTCGTGAAAAGTGCAGTAAAAGAGAGTTAATCATATATATGTGATACATTATTTTATGCAGAAATATTTGATTATTCTCCTGCGAAAATTAGTTTTTCATTATCTTAAATAAACTTCGCGAATTTTAAGTTCTAAAGTGATTTTGACAGTTAAGTTAACCATAGAAACTTGTTGAAATAGACGGTAGAGTCGAGCTGAGAATAACGGAAATTTTTCGCAAGCTGAGTTTACCATAGTCCGAAATTGTAAGCTGCCATAATTACAGCTACTGCTCCCATAATACACCGTACATAAGTTAGTGTGAAGTAACAAAAATGTCTACCAACCAGAATACCACCACTACGCGCGCCACCAGGGCAAATATGACGCAAGAGGCATCTGAAAAAAAACCTATCTGACAACATTAAAACAATGTTAAGAAAGGAATTTGAAATAATAAAAACTTTCTTTGAAAATAAAGTAGACGAACAGTCTAAAATGTATGAAGGTAAAATAGAGGAAGTATTACAGAAAAATTTGACAATCCTAAAAGAAATGGAAATTTTGTCTAAAAAATACGACCAACTCAATACAAAATGCGAAAAAATAATTATTGAGAATAAAAGTCTCTCTGAAAATATAAAAAATAAAAACGATGACCTAAAAAATGATATTAAAAAAATAACTTTAAATGAATCTTATGCTGAAAAAGTTAAAAAACACGAGCCTATGGTAATGATTAAACCGAAAAATAAACAAGAAAATGTCAAAACTACAACTGAAATAAAAAATAATATTGATCCCATAAACTGCGGTGTGACGGGTGTAAGAAACGCAAAAGATGGTGGAATAATTGTTGAATGTAAAAATGCATCGAATATAGACAAGATGTGTGAAGAGGTAAAGGGAAAATTAGGAGACAAATACGATATTAAAAAAATTAAAGCGAAGAAACCTAGTATCAAAATTGTTGGAATAACTCAGAAACAAGACAGGGAGGAAATCGAAACAAAAATAAAATCACAAAATGAAGACATTTTCGAAACAAGTTCAAATATTGAGGTTACTTACATAAAAGAGTTTAAAAATAAAAGAGACCAGATAAATTACACAGTATATGCGGAAGTCGACGGCAACACGTACCAACGAATAATTAAGGCTGAAAAGATATATTTAGGATGGGACAGATGCCGTGTTTACGACAATGTAAATATTTTGAGATGTTTTAACTGTAACGGGTTTAACCACAAGGCGACACATTGTAAAAATGAGATATCATGTCCAAGATGTGCAAAATCCCATGATATTAAAAACTGTAATGAAGGATACGATGCCTGCATCAATTGCAAAAAAGCAAATGAAAGACTAAAATTAAATTTAAAAATTGATCACCCTATATGGAGCAAAGACTGTCCAGTATACTGTCGAAAAATTGAACAGGAGAACAGAATGGTTAATTTTTTAGATTAAACCGAAACTTCATAACAATATACTCCTTAAACGTCTCTAGTTTACTAGCACATATCGAAGAAGTTGAAGACATGCTAAGAGAATACAAACCGCACATGGTAATGATGAGTGAAACTTGTGTTACCGAAGAAATCAAACTACACGAAATAACATTTCAGGGCTATTCGACAATTAGATGCGACTCATTTAGCAGGCATACGGGAGGAGTCATAATATTAATTCAAAATAATATCTCTTACAAAGTTACAACAAATATGGTTTTAGATAAAAATAATACCTGGATGCTTGCTATTGAAATTCAAAAGGATTTTAAGAGGGGAACCTACGTAGCTATTTATCATTCCCCAAATCAAAATGATACAAAATTCTTAGATTTTTTTTGATGAATGGTGTCGTAAACAAATAAATACAAGAGATTTAATAATAATCTGCGGAGATCTTAATATCGATATGATGAAACCCAATGCAAAAAGCACAAGACTACAAAGCATCATAAATTTCTTAGGCTGGAAGCAACTTGTCAACAATTATACAAGAATAGGAAAAACCTCTAAAACCATGATTGATTTAGTAATTTCGAATGACTTTTATGCGGAAGTTAATGCTGTAGAAGAACTCAAAATATCTGATCACGAAACAATTGTTACAAAAATTAGATACAGTAGTCCGAAGCCACAGGAAATACGAAAGATAACGTATAGGAATAAAAAGAACTATGATAAGGATAAATTGTGTACGGCATTAAAAAACAAAAAGTGGGTTTGCGATAACCAAGGAAATTTGGAGGAAAAAGCCGATGAACTAGTAGGACCTCTGAAAACAGTAGTAAACGAGCTAATGCCTTTAACGAATATTATATTAAAAGATACAAATAATTGGTATACGAAATCTCTACATCTTCTACAAAAACAAAGGGATACAGCTTATAAAGCCTGTAAAATACAATTTACGGAAGAAAGATGGGAAACCTATAAGAAACTTAGAAACATGTATAGCACAGAAATAAAACAAACCAAAAATTCGTACATTAGACAAAAAATAATTACCTCTCAAAGTGATTCAAGAAAAATGTGGACTACACTCAAAGAAATTATAAGCGGTAAACAGAAGGGAGACACTAAGGAAGTTCAGTTCCCCGATGGAGTTGAAGATGATAAACTTAAAATAGCCCAAAAATTTAATACAAATTTTATACTCAGTGTCGAAAACATAAATAAGAGCATTCCATTAGTCACAGACACATTTTCATCAATGGAAAGAAGAGAGAATAATAATATTTTCAGGTTTAATAAAATAAACATGGAGTATTTAATGAAAATTCTTAATGCAATGAAACTAAAATCATCCACGGATGGAATTACGATAGGCATAATTAAAGATGCACTGCCAGCTATAGGAGACAGATTAGTTGCACTAATAAATGAATCTCTGTTAAAGGGAATTTTTCCACGGTCATGGAAAACTTCCATAATAACACCAGTGCCCAAAATAATAAATGCTAAAAATTTCGAAGACTTCAGACCAATAAATGGATTACCTAAATATGAACAATTACTAGAATCCATAGTTAAAGAACATATAAACAATTTTATTGAAAAGAATAACATTCTTGCTAAACAACAATCTGGATTTAGAAATAAATATTCCTGTGAAACAGCAATTAATTATGTCATAAATGAATGGAAAACAAGTATGGATCAGAAGAAAATCATCATAGCAGTATTCTTAGACTTTAGACGTGCTTTTGAAACGATAGACAGAGAAAGACTTATAATGAAATTGAAGGACATGGGAATTCATGGTAAAGAATTGCAGTGGTTTACCGATTACCTAAAAAACAGAAAACAAAGAACCAAATTTGGAGATGCTATCTCTGAAGAGCAAAAAGTTAACCTTGGAGTTCCTCAAGGATCGGTCTTGGGACCACTACTTTTTATTATATATATTAATGATATAGTGAAGTGTCTAAAGTACTGTTCCATCAAACTGTTTGCTGATGACACACTTTTATATATCATAGCAAATAATATTGAAGATGCATTGTCAAAAATACAAAGTGAACTTCATGAAATATCTAAATGGTTTTGCATAAATAAACTCAAATTAAATGTAAACAAAAGTAAATTCATGGTATTAGGGAAAAAACAAAATGAACTTATCACCCTAAATATAGACAATCAAAATATTGAAGAGGTAGAAGAAATTAAATATTTGGGAATCATAATCGATAATAAGTTAAAACTTAACTCTAACTTTGAAATGCTAACTAAAAAAATTGCCAAAAAGATTAATTTCTTAAGTAGGAAAAAGGGAAAATTAGACATTAAAACTAGGAAATTGGTCTATAACACAACTGTAGCATCCCATCTGAATTATTGCTCAAGTGTAATCTTTCTGAGCAATAAAACACAAATTAAAAGAATGGAAATAATTCAGAACAGAGGCTTGAGATCTATATTGTGCTGTAGCAGATATACCAGGATAAAAACCATGCAAGGCCAACTCAATATATTAAGTGTGTGGCAAAGATTAGTTTTCAATACCCTAGTTTTTATTTATAAGTTAAAAAATAAAATGTTACCAGATTATATGTTGAATAATGTTAGAATCAACAGTACAGTTCATTGTTATCCTACGAGAAACTGCAACGATTTTAGGCTTCCTAAAACAAATTTATCGGGAACACAAAATAATATTTATTATAAAGGTTTTAAAATGTTCAATGAACTCCCTGTAAATGTTAAGGAGGCTAAAAGTCTTGCAGTTTTTCGTGGATTATGTCTTAATGTTGTAAAGTCCAAATTTTAGTCAGTAGGTAGTAAATAATATTGTAGTAGTCATAGAAAAGATAACATTAGATATAAGATGTCAAATTTTATATCTAAATAAAATATACAATAAAAAAAAAAAAAAAGAAATTAATAGCGGCATAAATAAATAATTTTAGACTAGCATCTTCGCTCCAATGCCACGACATTATAAATTAACTCAGCTAAAACGGCTGGTTCGCGCAAGTCACTGTGCAGGGACATGTGGTAGGGGTCCTTACTCACTCGAAAAATAGAACGAAATGAATTCAATATACTACTAAAGAGCTGTCTAACCCACTCTACTAAAATTGTGGTGTTCGGACGCGTTTAGTTACAAATATACTCTCTACTTGACTAAAATACTCGGCATGTGCGAACGGCTCTTTACTGCTTTATACCAATTTACGATTTTAATATTCCCAGTAGCTCTTGGAAGTTGGGAGGCCTATTACGATTTTTTTTACTAAAACGTCTATCATAATGGAAATTCACATTTTCCACCACTTGTAAATAATAAAGAAAGTCTAAAAGTTTCTGAGAGGTTGCCTTTATTCTGCTCTTTATTGTACAACAATCAGAATTTTTAAAGTTCATAGGTTAAGATGGTCTACTTTCCATTCTCTCTCGTCTCGCAATCATCTTCCAAGATAAATAGCCGGCTTAACACACACAGCGGCTTTATTAAGTAAAAATTCCTTTCATCCGTTTTGGGAAAAGTGGATTCGGCGCATATTTAGTGGAGTTTCAAACCCCAAATTGATCACGTACACGGGGCGCCATCTGTGAATAAAAATAATAATCATAAAACGTGACCGCTTGCAGAGCCCCAAACGCGGGAAAATTTGCCAAATAAGAAAATTTTATTGGCGCACATACTATTTGGTTCATGGTGTATATTAGGAACTCACTTTATAATTTGCTGGGAATGTTTCGTGTTGGGATACGTTCTAGTACTTAGGTGATTATTGGTACGTGGAATTATTAGATGATTTCTACCTCACCTAGAAATAATAGAAAACCACTGAAAATATACGTTTTGTAGACTTTTAGAGGTTCATAATTCCAAACTGAATCTGGTGTCGTTCTAACGACACGTTATCCTAAAAACGATGAGGTACCTACTGACGAATAATACTAACTAACTAACTAACCATCACGCCGTTTCCCCGCAGGGGTAGGCAGAGAGGACGGACCGCCAAACAACTCGATCTTGGAACACATTCATACATCGTCTCATAGATGCTCTTCTATTATTCCGACTATTCCCATGGCCCGACTCAAGTATCTGAATCACTTGGTTGTGCCATGTCTTCCTCAGTCGTCCCCGACTTCTTCTACCATTCACATTTGCGTCATATATTCTCCTTACACTCCATCTACATGCCCAAACCATCTTAGCGTCCCTTTCTTAATCTTACTCATTACGCTTACATCAGCCATGCATTCTTCGCGGATCTCCACATTTCTCACACGATCGTACATGGTTTTACCACACATACGCCTCAGGGATCTCATCTCTACAGCATTCAGTCTACTTTCATCCTTCCTCTGCCAATTCCATTTCTCACTGCCATTCATCAGGGTAGGTATAAGCACTCCATTATGGACGGCTAACTTCGCTTCTTTGTACAGTTTTTTGTTGGCGCCAACGGCGTTCAGTCCTCCATTAATAGAGTTGCCTGCATTTACGCTTCTTTCGATATCTCTGTCAGCCCTCCCATCTCTCGTAAACATACTTCCCAAGTACACAAACTCATCCACCTGCTCCAAATACTCATCATTCACAACTATGTGACGAATAGTACGCGTTGAATTTTTTCAATATTGTATTTTCGCACCACGTTCCAGTGGTATGTAGATATGGAATAATGGGAGGCGAGTATGGGTACCGCCGCCCTGGGAACAATGAATACAATGAATTAATACATTTAAAAAATATATTTGATAATGTGGGCCTCACTGGGTGCTTTACTCTTGCCAAGGCTCCCATTTTTCAATTTAATTAAACTCAATAATAAAATAATATGAAATAATAAATTGAAATAATGTAAAATGATATAAAATAAAATAATAAAGACGGTGATGAAGAAAAAAAATCCATAAATTAAATATTACGCACGGTTGTATATAATGACTAGCAGACCCGGCATACGTTGCTGTGTCTAACGAAACATAACGCTATCTACTGAAAACACCATTACCCAACCTTTATAACCAACGCCATCCGTTAATTTGCAAAAATATCAAATCCACACCGCCTGCTTGCCAGACCGCTTCCTTTATATATTAAATATTTCAACCAAATTATACAAAACCTTGATAAATTATATAATAAAACCTTTCTCATGAATCTCTCTATCTATTGGTGAAAACCGCATGAAATCCGTTGCGTAGTTTAAAAGATCTAAGCGATTTTGCTTTATACTATGTAAAGATAAAGAAGTGTGTATTGAAATGGTATTGTATATTACGTTTTATTCTTAACGTTGTAAAAAAATGTAATATAGCCTTTTCTGTTATTTAGTTCATCTTTTAATTTTGAAAAATTCTTCAGAAATGTTTTTTATTTCGCTCATTTTTTATGAATTTTGTTGAATACTTTTATTGCCTGGCATTTATGGTATCTGTGTTCAAGGCTTGTATTTACCGTCGGAGTTTTTATGTTTTCTGTATGCTTGTCTAACTGGGCTAATAACGAAAATATGTGTTTGTTGAAATTTGTGTTGCTGGACAAAAATGTAGTTGAGTGTATTAACGTGTAATATGCGTACGGAGTACGTGATGTACAAACATGTTCGTTATTTGACCTCTTTTAGTTATTTTACGTTTTTTTAGTATTATTTTTAAAGTGATTTTCTGTGCGACCGACAGCTGATTTAATATTATATAATGTATTGACAAAGTACAAAATATATATTGTTTTATTTTATATAATTATACTCATTTTCCTAAACGTATTACGTAATTTATTTTGAGGAGTGTATTTGTAATTTGTTTGACGTAATGCGTTCAGATGAGGTTTTATCAATTTGATTCCAGGATAATTAATTTTGTAGGGCAATCGATGGTGTTTAAATATTAATGTATTTTATGGTGTTTGTATTTTTTTTTGGCTGTCCCTTGCTATTTATTTGGGCATATAGTTTTCGTTATATATAGGATAATCAAACACCTCTTCCTGGATCAGCCCAAACAGTGCTGGGATCAACAGAATGAGATTTTTCCAGGTCTTGGCGATTGATACATCTGCTCGTGGCGATGAGGATCGGGAGAGTCCGGCTGAGGAGATCCTTCAACCGGACTCTCCAGCTCGTCGCTTCGGACCGCGCAGTGAAGGAATGGATTTAGAAGTCCATCACTCATGGAAACACTGACTTCCAGATTCCTACCCACTCCTCATTCGTTTTTAGTTCTCAGAACTATCCACAATCCTTTCAAGAATGTCCTCCACACTGCATCCCCAAAGATGACAAGTCCTAGGGGAATTTTTTTCCTCGTTAAGTTAAAAAAATATCATATAATTAATGTTAAAAAAAGAGGAAGACCACCGTTCAAAAACGAATGTTTACTTACTTTAGTCGTGTTTTGTGACAAGCTCTGAATAGTTAGATTTTATCCAAACTCACCCATTTACATTTACTTTAACATTGCTGTAAATTACGATAGACATGTTTTGTGACATGCTTTGAGTAGTCAGATATTACCCAAACTTACCCATTTTCATTTACTTTAATTTTGCTGTAAATTACGTTGGTCTTGTTTTGTGACAAACTCTGAATAGTTAGATATTACCCAAACTTACCCTTAACCATATTCATTTAATTTAACTTTGCTGTAAATACGTTATTCTTTGTGGCAAGCTCTGAAAAGTCAGATATTACTAAAACTTACCCATTTTCAGTTGCTTTAACTTCACTGTAAATTACGTTAGTCATATTTTGTATCAAGCTCTAAAAAGTCAGGTAAAACCTAAACTTATCCATTTTCATTTACTTCAAATTTGCAGTAAATTACGTTAGTCTTCTTTTGTGACAAACTCTGAAAAGTCAGATATTACCAAAATTTCATTTACTTTAACTTTGATGTAAATTACGTTGTTTTTTGACAAGCTTTGAATAGTAAGATATTACCCAAACTTACCCATTTTTATTTACATGAACAAATAACTTTACAAATATATTTTTATACCCACAAAATATACGATGAGATATAACAGATTGCAAAGTTACTGGTGTCAAGCAGACGAAATTTATATTAGCTTTGTACAGCCCAAAATGCCTTAAATATTCTAATTCCCGTGTTCGCTGTTAATGCTATTATCCAAATCAAGTTACTAGACTCGCTTAATTGCTGAAAATATGGTACAATTTTTTACTTACATTTACGTACATATTTAAAACGTCATCAATTCTATTATTGACTCTACTCCAAGCTGCTGACAAAATGGTTTATTTCAGAAATCATTAGTACTGGAATAAGCTCCGTGGTAAGTGCCTAATGGCCACATCAATCAAAAATTTATCACCAAATTAAACATTTTTGAGAGTCAAAAAGTTGAGAGATAAATATTTATAGCTCGAAACTTTGATGTTGATAAATTCAGAGACTTCCAGTGAATTATTCAACTCTGATAAATATAAATTATGATTAAAACAGACATTCTGTCGCGGTATAATGGAAAGTTTGTAACTATGATTAATAGAATGCGGGGAAGAGGTGAGAACTGAAGGAGACTTGAGCGAAATTATCCCTCAAGAAATCCTTTCTGCGCGAGTTATTAAGTCGATGATCCATTTAATAACTAAATTATACTAAACTTAATAACCTAGTGATTGTTTGACAAGAGACAAATTTGACTGCGAAATGTTTTTAGGTAGGTAATTTTTGTGCGATGTTTTTATTCCTCTAGTGAAATTCAGAATTTTTTCAGGGAGATATATACCTCATTCGATACGACTTAAAAATAACGCAGCTCAACAAAAAATATATTTTATTTTTTATTTTTAACTTTATGAGTAAACCTCAAATTGTAATATTTAAATAAATGAAGACAATATAAGCGAAACTCAATCGAAAATCTGGAAACAGAAAAATCAGAAAAACATATTGACACCTCTGGGAAGAGGTCCTGGGTTCGGGTCCCAGAGGTGTCAATATGTTTTTCTGATTTTTCTATTTCCAGATTTTCGATTGAGTTTCGCTTATATTGTCTTCATTTATTTTAATTTTTTTTTTGGCCCGGATATCTCTGCGGATTTATATATTTTCAAGTATCCTGTTACGGATATATTCATGAAAGTACTGAATTGGCTCTAGTTTTTATGATTTTGGCGTATCTTATATCATCATTACATAGTATAAAGTAAAGTCTCTCCCATTGTCTGTACGCTTAGATCTTTTAAACTACGCAACGGATTTTCATGCAGTTTTCACCAATAGATAGAGTGATTGATGAGGAAGGTTTTAAGGCATATAATTTGTCAAGGTTCTGTGTAAATTGGTTGAATTATATAATATACTAGCAGACCCGGCACAGGTTGCTGTGGCTAACGAAACCTTTATAACCAACGCCATCTGTTAAATCGAATCCACACCAAGCTACCCGCTGCCCGCTGCCGCTTAGCCATATATATTATGTATTTCAACCAATTTACACAAAATCTTAACAAATAATATACTTAAAAACCTTCCTCATGAATCACTCTATCTATTGGCGAAAACCGCATGAAAATCCGTTGCCTGGTTTAAAAGATCTAAGCGCACATACAGCGTAAGCGAATTCATTTTATACTTAGTAATAATAATAATAATAAAGATGTGGCAGTGGCAGCGGGCTGCGGGCGACAGGCAGCGGGCTGGCAAGCGGGCGATCTGGATTTGATATGTTTGCAAATTAACAGATGGCGTTGGTTATAAAGGTTGGGTAATTGCGGTGTCAGTAGATGGCGTTGTGTTTCGTTAGTCACAGCAACGTTTGGTTGGGTCTCCAAAACTAAATCACTTACACTGCACTCGTAAGGTGTAAAACGCCTAAAACATGCACTTCCACTCCTATTATACCGACTCTTGACAAGGTCCAACTCAAGTATTTGTTTCTCTGCCACGTCTCTCAGAGATGTCCTCGACTTCTAAAATTCACTTGCTTGTCATTAGACTGACGCTATATTTTCTTTTGAATCGCTCTAAGTGTCTAACTCTTTTCATGTGAATTTTAGGTATATCACATCTGTTCATTTCGTTAATATTAATCTTTACATTTAACTCCAGCCTTTCATTCTTTACAGATTTTGTTATACAGTCAAAGATATATAAGTTATCGACGCATACGCAATAAAGATCTCATTTTTACTGCAATCTTGACGGCCCTTATGGTCGAGGGGTAAGGCTCTGGACTTGCGATCCTGAGGTTGCGGATCTGAATACATTGTTAGTAATATACTTGCGGCACGTTTCAGAGTGTAATATATTCTCAGTATCGCCCTACTAAATGACCACCATTCAGAATTGAAACCTTGTGTGAAATGGCTTTAGCCGTGTTTGGTGATCAGACACAGATACTGATAATAGCCAGGTACTGCCCCGTCTACTTCCTCTCCCCAATACTTTCATCCTTACAACATTTCCTAAATAGGTTGGATATAGATCCTTAATGGCTTCAGATCAGTTAGAACGTTAGGTTGGGACCAGTTAGGATTCTTGTGCGGTATTCAAATAGAAAAAAATAATAAGATAAAAACAAATTTAAAACTACGCGTAATTTCGAAATTAGAATCAAATAACGTTTACATATCATATCATTTAACGTGTCTTAATAATAATTTTTTCGATTTCGCTAACCATATTAAGAGCGTTTAACCAGCCAGCGGACGAAAATCCACATTTCGTCGAAAGTTGTTCATACGATCGTGCAGGGCGGTTACAACGAGAAAGATTAATTATTCTCCGTACCAGCTTTTTAAAATTATAACTCAATATCGAATTTATTTCAATTCAAATTAGCTTTAATTTATACCTTCACCAAAAATGCTGAAAGGCGTGATGATAAAACTATTAAAATAATAAAATAATGTACTTTTTGTTGTTATTTTTTGATTATAAGATTTATCATTTTTCAATAATGTCTAAATTTAATAAGAATTTAAAAATAATCTGAAATATATTAGTTTGTAAGTGCGCAAATAAATACACAAATGGACCAATTTTCGTCAAGAAACACATGTACTTACATATTTTTTAATGATTTTATTGAAACTAAAATTAAAATCCTAAAACATGCGTTTGCTTGATAATGTATTGATTTATTTTACTGCATGATTATATTATTTGAAATGGGTGTGGTATAATACAAAATCTTTTTTGAAAATTTAACAAATCTGCCAACGACCTATGGAATAACCTTATTATACTAAAAATTAAAAAAAATTCTCAAAATTTATTACGTGCGAATGCTAGATTAAAGAACAATCTTTCGAAATCCATTTATAATTTTTTGTGGAAAAGAGTCAATATGTCTAAAATCTGATTTGAAAATGACATATTTCTGGTTTTCTCTGGTAATGCCCTCTTAACTCAAATTACCATAGTTTTGAAAAAAAAATACAAGAATTAATAATAATAATAAAATAATAATAATAATAATATTAAATTAAAAAATTATTAAATAAAAAGTATTAAATTAAAAAATTTTAAAATGCAATCTATCTGCAAAAAATTTAGTAAAAGCAATAAATACTTGGGCAATACCTCTACTAACGTACTCATTTGGCATAATTAAATGGTCCAATACAGATTTAGATAGTTTAGAACGATTAATTAGAACTACGTTAACAAAATTTAATTGCCATCATCCAAATTCAGCTATAGAACGAATTAATTTACCTAGAAATTTAGGAGGTAGAGGTGTAGTCAAAATAACATCTTTGAAACACAATCAGGTAGAAATGCTTAGAAATTTTTTCCATAGGAAAGCCAATAGCTCAGAAATGCACAAAATAATTTGCAAGGCAGATAGAAATATTACACCTTTAAATTTATATGACGAGAATGCCAACATTCTTATAAATACTAACCAGGAATTATTAGATTCCTGGTCAAATAAAATTATTCACGCAAAACACTTCAATTATCTCAACCAAACGTATGTTGACAAACTTTCGTCAAACAAATGGTTGAGTATTGGAGAGTTGAGCGCAGAAATAGAAGGATTTATGCTTGCCATTCAAGATAGAGTCATTAATACTAAAAATTATAGAAAGCATATAATCAAAGATATAAATCAAATTGATGATTTATGTAGAAAATGTTTGGCTTTTCCCGAAACTATAGAACATATTATATCGGGATGTTCTATATTAGCGCCTTCCGAGTATACATTTAGGCACAATCAGGTTTTAAAAATAATTAACCAAAGTTTGGTAATTAAACATAACTTGATTGACTGCCGTAATATAGTACCATATTATGAATATGAACCAAATTCATTTTTAGAAAATGAATTTTATAAAATATATTATGATAAAACTATACTAACAGACAGAACAATTAGTCATAATAGACCTGATATAGTTTTACATGACAAAATTAAAAAAAATAACTTATATCATTGATGTAGCTATTCCAAATTCCTGTAATATTCAAAAAACTATTTCTGAAAAAATAAGAAAATACACAGATTTAGGAAATGAGATTAAAAGAATTTGGCATTCTCGGACTATAAAAATATTGCCATTTGTTATTTCGGCCACTGGCATAATACCTAGGAATCTGATTCAAAATTTAAGCATATTAGATTTGTCAAAGAATTTGTATATAAAAATGCAAAAATCAGTCATTTTAAATACATGTAGGATTACAAAGGATTTTTTAAATATTTATATTGAGGGATCGGTAGGATTTATAGGTTCAATTAGAAATGCCACAGAGCCGAACCCTCTGATATGAAAATATCTGGAGTCGGTGAATTATATTCCCATTTGGTCTCTAGTAGGTTGACATGTTGTTCTTGTATTTATAATACTTATATAGTGCAATTGCATAGCGTGGGTTGACTAGATGATCATTTGGGGAAGTGTGGGAAAGGGTTTAGTTTTTCCTTCTTTTTTTCCTTTTTTTTTTTTTTTTTGGGGAAAATTTAACCCGGACATTTAAATCTGGTGCATAAATAAAAGAAAACTCTTCGATAACTTGGAAATAAAATAAAAATCCTAATAATAATATAGTTCTGACTGAGATATGTACCCTTTCAATGTCCGTTCTGTTTCCTCCTCCCACTCTTCATTAATCCCTAGCCACTCCCCAGTGGCGTTCCGTGAGTTTTCAGTGAGCTAGAGTGCTAAGATTGAAAAATACGACGTTATTCATGTTGTAGCTGAAAATGAATTTAAATATTTTTTTCAAACTTTCATATTTTTATGAAGATCTTCAGGATTCCTTCAGTCTGTGGATGCGCCGTATCCAAATACTGAAAGATCTTCAAACAAAAAGTTGATATTTTGAAAAAAAAAATAACCTTAATTTTTTTTTTCAAACTTTCATATTTTTATGAAGATCTTCAGGATTCCTTCAGCCTGTGGATGCGCCGTATCCAAATACTGGAAGATCTTCAAACAAAAATTTGATATTTTAAAAAAAAAAAAAAAAATTTCAGCTACAACATCAACAACGTCGTATTTTTCAATCTTAGCACTCTAGCACACTGAAAACTCACGGACCGCCACTGCTACATTGTACTCAACCACTGTTTTGTAATTGTCAAGTCATTATAATTAGGTTTGCCCTGAGCAAGGAACGGTCGTTCTGAAACCGGTCGATGTTAATAAAATAAATAAATAAAAATTTATAGTAATACCTCACAAGAGTCTCAGCTGCCCCCGTCTGGAGCCAGTGAGACTATGGCATCCCCGATTGGGGTATGTGTTATGTTGTAAGGCTGAAGGTAGTGAGGAGGGAAGTAGATGTGGAAGAGGAGGATGGGGAAGTACCTAGCTATTCAGATCTGGTCACCAAACACGGCTAACGCCATTTCAAGCAACGTTTCAATTCTGAATGGTGGTCTTACACCAGGTCGATACTGAGAGTATCTTCCACTCTGGAACGTGCCGCAAGTATAGTATACATTATTTTAAATGAGTTTATTGTGAAATTACACAAATTATTCAAATAAAATTTATTTGCACACGCCGGGATTCGATCCCGCGACCTTAGAATTTCGAGTCAAGAGCGTTACCCCTAGACTACGCCGGCCGTTAAGTTGTAGTCATAAGTGGTTCTAACAAAGAAATATTGTGTCATTTGAAAACCCAATAGTTATTCTTCCAATTTTATGCCTCAATTGTATTGACGCAGGGTTGGCAGAGAACTCCATTCTAAATAACTCAAACATAAAATAAGCATAAAAAGTCGACAATTTGTAGGCTGACTAAACATCCTAAGATTTATTCAATAAAATCGTCTACGCAAACAAACATTCACTTAAAAGCGATTCAGTCGAGTGCGGCTCGGTTCGGCAATATTGGCTTAAAACCCAGACTGGCTGATGGGGCGCCTCAAAGTGATAAGACTTGTCCCGGTTGGGCTGGAGAAGCCACTAACAATACTAATTAGGAAATTGGAGTGTACTTTGGAGGTAAGTCTGAGTATTTAATTGCCAGCCCAGAGACAAATTCCGAGTTTGCTAAGGAATTTATTGAGGATTTAGTAATAAGTAGAATAAGTTTCCTTGTAAAATGGATAAGAGGGGTTCTAAGTAAGGCGTTTGATTTCACTATGATAAGGAACGGGGTTAGGAATGTGAATTGAAGGCGTTTAACTTGAATCATTTAACTTGATTACTGGTTATAATAATCAAGCGTGGATCATTCATATAGTTGCAAAGTCAAATAGTTTACCTGTGTCCATATCAAAATTTGCTGCAAGAGAAAATCTTTAAAAATATGGTATTTCATAAATTTACCACTTTAACTTGTTCTGGTGGGCAGAGCGATTCCTTGATAGGTGCATTTGTGCATTGCACTGCTCGTCTTCGGTTATCGATATATGAAAGTACGCTCCAGTCGCAGTTAATTGACTTATCTTCTAGAACAAGGGTCTCCAAACTTTCCAACCTTAGGGCCATACTGATTACTCTAGTAAGTTACGAGGGCCAAAACCGTTTTAATTTTCCTGCCATTATCTATAATTTCCATACTACTTGCCGATTACGTGCCCTGAGCGAGCATATTGTTACGTTACGGAATTGTTTCCCGTGCGAGCTAATAGCGAATTGACCCCTTGCACAGGCCCTCCGCCCCTCTCCCCGCACCGCGCGGCGCCCGTGCCAAGCGCCGAGCGGCTCCCCGCTCCCATTCCTTCGCCGGCCTTCGGCAGAATAACTGTGTTCCCCGTGATTCGCGCTAGGCGCTCTCCGTAAACGCTCACGATGTTTTACTTTAATTGTGTATTGTGCTTAACGAGGTTTACGCCTACCCAGAATCCTGTCTGCCGACCGCCTATCTCCTGCTTGTGAGTACCAATGAACCTTGCTACCCCTCTGTGTGCTAAGAACTGACATTTAAATTCACTAAACACGTGTAGAGAGAGTTGAGAGAAGCTCCCCCCGTTATGATAGAATTAATTAGAGATAGCCAAATACTCATGTGTGTAGTGCCGATGCTGGCCTTTTGTAGAACCCTGTTCACCTTTAATTGAATAAAACCCTTTTTCGTGCATAACAACTGTGTTCTGATTGAGGAAGGAGACCTGGAGATTTTGAGGAAAGGAAGGGGAGTAGGAATTAACAAGCGAACCACAGACACTCGCCCTGGGTTTAAGAGGGACCTTGCTCGCGCCGGCTGTGCAGAGCTAGCCGCCGGCTTGTTTATTGCATGTCCTTTCCAGGTTTTGGGTTTAGCGTTGGCCGCAAGTAGCGCCAATGCTAGCACTGGGCCCAACGTGGTGCTTTTTTTTGCGTTTTAATGCTAGCAATATACTTGCTAAATTTGCTAGTTCAATTAGCTATGCTCGTGGGTTGTTTTCTGTTTTTGGTACTATACTTTCTGAGAAAACGTTCACCAAAATAAAGTACACAATGAATCTTTACAGATCTAAGTCAATGGATGAGCATCTTAAATCTCTTTTAATAATTGGTACAATTGCTCCACAACTACGAAATATTGTTAGTGTAAAATCACAATTACATAAATCTCATTAGTATTTTATATTTTATAATGTTTATATGTTTTATGTTTATGTGTTTATCCTATTAAATTGGATGTATGTTTGTTACTCTTTCACGCAAAATATACTGAATGAACTTTAAAAATTCTTTCCCTAAGAGAAAGCTACACTATTTGCGAGTAATATAGGCTGTATATATTGGTAAGCTCTGGCGTTATGAAATTATTTATTATAAGTTTATTGTCCTGACGAAAAGCAAAGCGTTGCTTGGTAACTATTTAATATTGTAAAGGCGAAAGTTTGTATGGATATATGGATGTATGTTTGTTATTCTTTCACGCAAAATATACTGAATGGACTTTAAAAATTCTTTCACTAATAGAATGCTAGATTATTTGCGAGTAATATAGGCTGTATATATTGGTAAGCTCTGGCGTTATGAAATTATTTATTATGTGTTTATTGTCCTGACGAAAAGCAAAGCGTTGCTTGGTAACTATAAGTAATTATTTGACGTTCGCTGTTATTTTGTTATTTGTTTTGATTACTATGGAGATCCCCTTGATAGTAGATACTAATCTATACTAATATTATAAAAGTGAAACTGCGTGTGTTTGGATGGAGGTGGGGTGGGGGGGGAAAGAAGGAGTTTGGGGTTGGAGAGAAGGCGGGGAGGGGGGGTGGGTGGGGGAAGTGGAGGAGGCGGCGTGGGAACTATGCGAGCAAAGCCGGGGGCAAGAGCTAGCATTTTATAATATTTAAGTATGTTTATACTGTTAGTTCGATTCACTTCACTTGTTTGTTAGTTACCATGCTAAAATAAAATTTTGTGCGTATTAAGCTTTACCTAGCAGGTAAAAAACCTAGTTACTATCAATCTGTGTTTTTATCCAACTTATCACAACAACGATAAGCCATTAGCTGTAGCAGGCCTGATTGATGACACTGGTCATTTGCTGTCGTGGGCCGGATCGATGACACTGGCGGGACGGATTTGGCCCGCGTGGCGTAGTTTGGAGACCCCTGTTCTAGAATTCAGTTCAGACTCCTGCGTGAGCTCAAAAGAATCGTGCACACGTCGATATGCACAAAATTTTGTTTTATCATACTACGAGGAACGCCATGGGCGGTATCGAGACAGCTTGGCAGGTCGAAACGATATTATGAGCTAAACAGATTACACTCATAACGGCAAATCACGTGTTGGAGCAGTGTAGATATTAAACTCATCCCGTGGACTTATTATGAAGAATTATCAATTCAATTATTTTACTAGCATAACATTGTGGATTGAATGCAGTTGAATATTGGAAAATTGCAGTACCCCTATTAATTAATTTAAATTTTGCTACACCTATTTTTTTTTGGAAACCAACAAACTAGAAGATAAGGAAATCATGATCAATATCCGTATAACAACCTACAGTCCACCTCGGAACAGGAATACCTAGTGAGGAGGACTGTGAACAAACTACTTTACTTTATATTTTTTTATATTGCCGTTTTTTATTAAAAAAAAACTTGGTTCATTTAAAGTGAAATGCAAAGCTGGAAAATTCTGTCACGAGCCGCCCCTGTATGCGAAAGTTATAAATACTAAATAACCAAGATAAATTAAATAAATTGCGTAATCAATTTTAGTAATAAAAAATAACAGATATTCATTAAACACAAATCTTCTTTGTCAAATCAAAATTCTGAACACGTGGTAGAAGCAATACTGCCCGCGTCTCATTTTATTTAGTACTAGCTGGTCCCGGCGTTGCTATGCCTAATATAATAAAGAAATTGTTTCTCCCTGAGTGTCCTTTCCCATTCGTCCCGTTTCCCTTCCACCTCCCTTTCTTCTCCTGCGTCCTCCTGGTTCCCCCCCCCCTATCTCTCCCTCCCTCCCGCTTTTCATAGCAATAGCCGCTTCCTCGCGTGCCACCAATAGAATTTTATTAATACAAATTTCATAATGATAGAGCTCACCGGCAGTTTTATAAAAACCTTGCCTGACAATAAAGAACACACAAAAAATAATTATTCAATTTAGTGCAGTCGTGCGAAAGTTATGCGCTTAGCAACACATTCAGCGATTCATTTTTATATATAGATAAAATTAGGGATATTTCAAAGCTTCATAGTTGATGATGGTGGAATTAGAGAGCGAGCTTAAAGTAATTGTGTCGACTTAAGACATTTCAGATAAAAAAGGCATGCAAGTTAATTTACGCTATTCGCAGTACATAGCTCCTATGGGCCGCATAACACATTACCGTGAAATTAAGATTATATGCTTTCCACAAGAGTGTAAATATAATGGTATCTAGTGAGAAGTAAAAATGAGCTTTAAATTAAAATAGTTTAGTCGAATTATTTTATTTGTTGGTCATATCTAGTGAGAAGGAAAAGTGAGCTTTAAATTCAAATAGTTTACTCGAATTATTTTATTTGTTGGTCATATCTAGTGAGAAGGAAAAGTGAGCTTTAAATTCAAATAGTTTACTCGAATTATTTTATTTGTTGGTCATATCTAGTGAGAAGGAAAAGTGAGCTTTAAATTCAAATAGTTTACTCGAATTATTTTATTTGTTGGTCATATCTGATTCTACCAATCTGCTTTAATGAATTAATGATTAACTACACTCCATGAAAACATACCTTGTAACGAGTGATTCGTCACACGTATCATCTTACCCCGTTTCTTGTTTGGCGACAAGAATATCGATCAACTGCCAAAATTTCCTCAATCAAAGCCAGAAGTAAAAAGCGAGTTACATGGCTGACTCGGTTTTAAGTTTAGATCAGGCAGGCAGGACGTATGCTGTGGCTTTCAAAGTGGCTTTTAAACATGGCGGAACATCGTAAACCGTAATTCCAACAATTTAAATTATTAGATTCACAATCATAGATTACCTTTTAACTTCATTCAATTAAAATACTTGTCCGCCTTGATTTCCACATTTTTTTATCTTCTCCAAGAAATGGAAACGAGACTGTTTTAGAACGGTTTCATAATTTCTTGTCAAATATAACTAGTCTGGTTGGAATAATATTAAATACGTTATTATTAGAAAGAAGTTATGACATGTTCTAAAAGTAGGTATAATAGGTCTCGATAAACATAATTTAGGAATCCCTTAACCAAATCATATTCCCAATTTGGGAGACCATTATGGGTAAACGCCGCCCCGGGAACCATTTATTGGATAAGCAACACCTCTGCCACAGATCACCCCTAGTGGTTCACTTGGTGCGGTTAGCAGGGGTGCCCGGGTTCATGGGGTGAGGTTTGTCCGGTCTTGGCGGCAGATGCGACTGCCCACCAACTGCGTGGCAGGTTGGTCGAAGGAGGGCCGTTGATCTCTCTAGTAGGACTCTCTCAGAACATCGCCACACACCGCAGTGGGAGGGTTGGATTCATACGTCCGTTACTCCTGGACACACTGACCCCCAGATTCCTACCCACCCCAAACGCATTCTTCCTAACCAAAATTTCCTCTCTTTCCTCATTTAAAAAGACCCTACTCACAGCATTCCCAAAGATGACTTTTTAAAATGTGAATATCGCATAAGAGTCCCAAGTACTCCCAACCGCCTGGAGCCAGTGAGACTATGGCATCCCCAATTGGCTTATGTTGTGAGACTGAAGGTAAGTGAAAAGGGGGAGGAAGAGGGGAAGAGGAAGTTGGGGAAGTACCTGGCTATTCAGATCTGGTCACTAAACACGGCTAAAACCATTTCAAGCAATGTTTCAATACTGAATGGTGGTCTTACACCAGGTCGATACTGAGAGTATTGAGAGTGGAACTAATATAAAACAAATAATCTCAAGGCATTTTAGAGCCCATACTTAAAATAACATGTTCCCGGTAAACTCCCGTCTTAGGTCATCCCCCTCTTCTTCCTCTACCTCTATGTCAATTTTTGCTTATCTCTCTTTCATCTGACAATCATGTACCTATAGGTAAACTTAAGATTATTCACGTTGTTTAAACATGTATAGCTTACCACAGAATAATATGTAGGTACTTACTTTGTAACGTACACTTTTCATACTGATGAGAAAATTATTTGTATTAGAACAGATAATTTTCATTATTGTCATAAATTATGTGTGCAGCAGTTGTATTGCCTTGAAGAAGAAATGGTTGTGATTTACAAAACCAGTAGGCGTTTAACTCATAGATGTAGAAATGATAAAATATTTGCGATATTTCTTATGTTATTTAATAATAAAATAGCGCCGACACGTGAAGAATCACTCCAAAAACAAATATTGTACCTTTTTCACTCTTCGAATGAACACGGATAGTAAACCGGAAAGTCAGAACATCCGTTTAAAATTGAAACCAAAGAAATATCTACAGTTATCAAATTTAGAATTATAAGGTACCGAATTAATAAAAATGAAATAATTTTGGTAAGTACCTACTTTATAGCGTGTCTGAATTGCGAGTATTTCCACAATCAGTTCAAATATTGAAAACGACACTTAAATTCAAATCATATCCAAGCTCTAGAGCTAATTGAACCGTGTTTCAGAAAGAATCACATCCATCGTTAGTATGTGTAATTAATTCCATCAAATGAACAGATTGTACATAGTTCCACAACCGATTTAGGTACAGAATATATTGCGCGAATAAATTAAAATCTAATTACACATCAAATAAAAAGTTATATCTAAAATAGGTTTTGTTATCGAAATACAATAGAATAAGTTAGGTTGAGTTTAAATATTTTAGCTAGATGATTTGTATTTATACATTTTGACCACGATTCCCACTAATAAGCATTAGCATTTCAACTGCGACCCCCGCTATCCACCCCTTGACCCAAAAAAATAACCTGAAAAATATCACACAAACACTTCCGCAGGCATTATTATAAGTATTATTTTCAACCCTTCTTCGTGGGTCCCCGAGGGTACCGGCCACCCTGATTTACCGCCCAGATCCCATCTCCTCGCCGGGATCTTAGGGGATGATCCCGCACTAATCTGGATTAAGATGGCAGCAGGAGCAATAGCTATCCCCGGCCGAGGATAAGGATACTGGGACTAGAGAATCTAGAGATGCCAGGGCACCAGGAGAGGCTGGAGGAAAGAAATCACAGGATTTCCAGATTAAAAATACTGTGACGTCTCGGATACTGCTGGGGATAAGGACTTTACCGTTATATATTTAAGAGGTTGTTTTTAAGGAGTAAATGTATTATATTTTAGCATGCCTTAACTATAATCTTCATATTAACATAAAGTGACAAGGCGAGCAAAGGGGTGAGCAGATTAGATAACTAATAACCTTTTACAAGAGTATATCACTCAAGAGGGTTTGAGAATGTTAGGTATTGGCTTTTGGAGAATGTTAGGTAAATATGTATATATTTTTTTAGATAAATGAAACAATTTAACTTTGTTTGAACCACTTTTATATTTGAGTAAATCCGACCGGTTTCAGAACGACCGTTCCTTCTTCGTTCCCCTACCCACCCATTCTTCATTAATACTTAGCAAGGACTCCACCCCTACCATAATAATACATTGTTCCCATCCATATTTCAAAACTGTCAAATCAGTATACATTTGCCCTGTGTTTATCTCTTCCATACAATAAAAAAAAAACTAAAAATACTACTTAAAGACACAAAATGTTATGTTGATGGCGAGAATAAGAAATTTTATAATAAAATAAAATACTTTTTTGTTTAAAACCACGAGATTTATTAATTTATGAAACGACCGGTTTCGCTTTACTCAAGCATCTTCAGGGTACAAATTAATACTAAACAAGAAGTACATAATGTATTCCAATATTAGGTCTGTTTCCAATAAACCATTAAAAATTTTTCCCAGTGCTCCTTACCACCATGCCAGTTGATGCTTTGTTTCTCCAAATTTATTATTATAACCCATTAGTATACCAAATTATCTTTCGGTTTTTCCCATTACTTGAGTGCTTATGTTAATGTATTTTATGGCCGTCTATGTGTTTGTTATATTTGTATCATGTTGTCTCCCTCTATATTTTGTTATAAAGCACACATTATGTACTTCTTGTTTAGTTTAATTTGTACCCTGAAGATGCTTGAGTAAAGCGAAACCGGTCGGTTTATAAATTAATAAATCTCGTGGTTTTAAACATAAAAGTATTTTAATTTATTAAATATGTCAAACCACAAAGTGATTGCTTTCTACAATAAAGAAATTTTATAAGTTGGCTTTTTTTAGAATTTTATTCATGGCATGCAGTGCATACATTTGATACAAACAGTGATGAATTATTATTTCTCTTTCGAATGACAGCAAAATTCCATATTTCCGCATGTTAGAAAAAAATTTAGAATACTTTTATGATATACATAAGGACACAGAGTCAAATTTAGCCATAAAAGGCTCGAGGTTTTACTACGGGCATACGAACACGCTTATCACATATTTGTATCCGTTTTCTCTTCTATAATTTCAATGTTATATTCTAATAGAACAGATTAAAAAGATTTACGATAAGTTAATAGCAGAACGGAGACATGATTCTTCGATCGTAGATCGTCGTATTAGAAGCTACGAAACAAGGAAGAGCGTAGAGCGAAGAGCTACGCTTCTGTAAAGTGAAGCGTAGAGTTCTCGTAGCAGATAATTCGATCTGAAGCAGACTACAAAACAAAACCACGTGGGGATGGGGGAGATCTAACGGGATATCCAGTGAAACTCTACAACTCTCGTTTAATGATCGTAGACGCGGTCGGGAAAGGAAGGAGTATTTGCTAGACCAAGAAACTCAATAGTTTAATAGCAGTTTGTTGTGTTGGCAGTGAATGTCTTCGAATTACAGGAGTTTTGTGATTATTCTGATGTGAGAGAAATAAGAGTCTCAACTGCCAATAACCAGACTATCTATGGCATCTACACCTTGAGTTGGGGAAATTTCTCAGTGTGAAAAAATTTTTATTTAAATTTTTTTTTTTTTTTTTTTAATTTTTTTTTTTTAATTGTACAACAGATTTTTTATCCAATTACTGTACAATTTTCTCATTTTGACAGTCTTAACACCTAGGAAGATGATTATTATACAAAAAAATCTTAAGGCTATCTAAAGAAGAGTTATATATATCTAGTGTTTCCGATATTTCGTTCAACAGCACCATTCCTCTTGTCATGCTATGCTGTGCTAGAACATCTGTTCTATCGTATGGTATTTTGAACATATTGCATTGTCGGCTGAAATTTTCAGGCACGTATAAGCCATAACATTCCAAGAGGAATGGGCTGTCAATACGATTATGGATTATGTTAAAACTAAGAATTGCAAGATTTGCATAACGTCTAGCTTCCAAGCTAAATCTATCTGTTGCCTCAAGTAATTCCATATGGTGCATGAATCTCGGGTACGTTCCATTCATCCGCATATAGACATACCTAAGGAAATTTTTCTGAATTTGTTCTAGCATATTAATATATTTAGCTTGGTGCGGAGTCCACACACCACTAGCATACTCCAGCTTACTTCTTATGACTCCATCGAACATGGCTATCATTGCATCTGGATCATCAAATTGCTTACATATTCTGATGATGAAACCCAGGAGTTTGTAGCACGCTGGATTGAGCCGTGATATATGATCCGAGAATGTCAGTTTAGTGTAAATGGGAGGCGGGAATGGGAACCATTTATTGGATGACCAACACCTCTGTCAAAGGTCACCCCAAGAGGTTCGCTACGTTTGGTGACTTTGCAGGAGTGCCCTGGTTCATGGGGTGAGGTTTGTCGGCGTATCGCTCCTGGACACACTGACCGACAGATTCCTACACATCCCTCATACGTTTTTTCCTTCCCAGAACTTCCTTTCCTTATTTTTCCTAAAAGGACCCTCCACACCGCATTCCCAAAGACGACATAGGCCCTGAGGGGAAATATTTTTTCTCAGGGCTTCCGGTGTGGAGATAATAAAAAAATGGAGAAAGGGCAAGGGATGTAAATATTTTTTTTTTAAATGATTAAAAAATTAAAATTTTTAAAAAATTCACTGCCCGTGAGATGATGGCTTTACCGATAGGGGTGTGTCGTGAGGCTAAAAGTAGCGGGAAAGGCAATTAGATGGGAAGATGAAATTTAGGAAGTACCTGGCTATTCGTATGTATTCGTATTATGTACGACTTAAACAATTTCAAGGAACGATTCTAATTATGTTCGTTCACCGGGGCTTAATTGAGAATTTCTTCCATTCTAATATGCAATAATAAATTATTTTTATAGAAATAGTTGTAAAACAACAGAAATAAATAAATAAAATTTACTTGCACATGCTGGGCTTTGAACCTGCGACTTGCGGCTATTAGGGGTGGGTAGGAATCTGGGGTCAGAATCTGGAGAAGACAAAGGGACTCCCCCAACCATTTTCTCCGGGTCCGGCCTGCCACGCAACTGGTGGGCATACGCATCCAACACCGATAATCAGACAAACCTAACTCCATGAACCCGGGCACCCCTGCTAAGTCACCAAACGTAGCGAATCACTTGGGGTGACCTTTGGCAGAGGTGTTGGTTATCCAATAAATGGTTCCTGAAGCGGCGGTATCCATACTCGCCTCCCAAATTGAATATAAATGGTTTGCAAGAATCCACATCCATTATTTTCAAAGATCGTATCCGTTTGTCTACATTATATGATCTCGTTGAAATTGTTTCACGTACAAGAACAATAACATTAATAATAATTACGTTCGTATCGTCAAACACATTAATCCCATCCATAATAACTTCCAGTATAAAACCTAAAATCTTAACTTTTACAGAGAGAAGCACACGCGCCGCTCCTTGCTTTATACCCCATATACGTTTATTTCAATCAAAAGGCTAAATAAACAATAACGACACCCATAAAGTCGCTTGGATTTCGCTCGTGTACAAACGTGGAGATTATTCGAGTCGCCGAAGCGCGGCGGAAATACCCGAACAATTACGAACCCGTGTTCAATGGGATAGATTAATTAGCAGATATCATCAACAGAGATATCTCTTAACTGTATCTGCTCGCCTGGCATTCAGGCACTGGGGACGGGTAAGCCCCCCATTCTATCCATTAAACTTGCCTAATTCTTCTTTATCCAAAGCATCTGTGTCTTGGCCCATTATGATTTGTTGTCGGTCGTTGGTTGCTGGCCTTTTTAACAGACTCAACATTATTGTCATGGCATGATTGGAAAACGTACAAAAGGATACCCTCGTACTCAGAAACGAAACTACCCTTTTGTTAAAACATCCAGTAAGAAGCGGTTTTTCACACAATCAATTGGATAAACAAACTAACCATCTTTTCAACATTCAGACATATTTGTCGTTACTAATAATCAAATATAGAAATGGTTTTAAGAATAACGCGATTCAATAGATTAAATAATTCATGGATTAAGAACTAAACAATAAAATCAATTTCAATTTGCACATTCACGCTGTAAATACGATATACGTTGTATAATATATGAATAAGTTGTATAATAAGTATATGGATTGTAATGAAACGCAAAAAGAAAAACGGTTAACCAATGATTTCCAACAATTAAAAAAATGTTCTGCCCTTAAAAATCTATTCTTTTTTCTCGTTAGAAGTGTTATAGAATATAACTCCACCTAAGTCACCTACCTAAATCACATTAATATCATTGAAAGAGGTGTATGATTTTAGATTTTATGTTTTATAGGTTTTTTTATATGTTAGGTGTTATGCCGTATTTCGCTATCTCCTTCTTTAGCCGACGTTTCGGACAGCGTACGAAAGCTGTCGGGTCGGAAAGGTTGGCTAAAGAGGAGGCTAAAGGAGGTAGCGCAACACAGCGTTACATCCCAAAAATAAATAACGATATTATGAGAATGAAAGAGTCCAAAAAATTTTTTGACGTGTATTAATTTTAGACTTGGAATTCCTTTAGACACAACAAATGCTTATCTTTTATATAACATTCTCTGAAATTGTTGAAGTTGACAGAAGAAAAAAGTTTGATCCTAATTATTATATAAAATTGAAAGTTATCAATTGCACGGCTCTGATACATATGTCATAGTCAAAGGTCAATATGCGGAATGACTGGTTTATCCTAAGTTTGACCAAAGTCTTCGGGCTATCTTCTTCAAGTCAGACCTGAAGATTGACTAGTCAAACCTAGGAGCGCCGGAGCTTCGAGGATTGACTATAACACATATATTGATGTTGATACACTTTCTTATTTCCACCATTAAATCAAGGCTCCCAAGTATGTATTATTGTGACAATTATTCTACAGTTTCAGGTTACAATTCTGTTTTAAATAGATTACACACCGTTGGTAACTTCGTAGCCCCCCAATTTAGTTTTCTACTTTAGTTTTCTGAAGGTTTCACTTTTAGCACGTATGAATTGCTGACTCTGCTTTTTTTTAACTACCGGCGTTTTCATAAATCGTTTCATTAGCTAGGTGCTAATCTATGGTGCTTGTGAAGTCATGTGATGAAATTACATTAGATCAAGGGAAATAAATATATAACACGGAAAAGACCATCATAGGGAATTTTTTCTCCTATTTCAAACTCCGATCGAACTCCCAATGAGAACACCACATTCACAATATCAAGTGATCATCCCTTACCTGAATCTCTGAACCAGGAGTTCATGGCTTTAGGGGAGGCCTCCACGTAGCACTGAAGGGTGGCGTCTGTCTCCACTGGAGCGGACACCAGCTGGGCGGGCACTCGGATCAATGGGTGAACTGGGGGAGAAAACGAGTGTTATTAACTTGTCAGAGATTCATTTATTAGCACTAATCATTTTTTAAACCAGCACATGCAAGACAAAAAATTAAAAACTTGTATCGGAATGAGAAAATTTATGGAGAAGTATTGAAAGTATTTTTTGCGTCTAAGAAAGGGAAACACAGTCAGATTTCGTTGGGTTTTAATTGATCATTTAGAACAGTCCAGAGACGGTGGATTAGTTAAACGGGAAAGAGATTGAACAAATCGATAGATGTCACAATGAGACATACAATATGTGACCATTAAACGATTTACGGTCGAATAATTTAAACATCCCAATAATTGCACTGGATTTAGTCGTCACAAAATAGGCAATATCTTAAATTATGACACATTAATAGATTTTAAATTCAAAATATAAACTCCCATGAAAAAGGCATGGTATTCTTTTGAACTAAAATTTTGGATTGCTATTTGAAAAAAAATTTTTTTTACATGGAATGACAAAAAAATGAGGTGAAAGTAACGTTTATAATACATTTTTTTAATAAAAAATGTATGTGTTTTTTTTCGTTATCAGTGATTTTAGTTTATAAAAACCATTTTTAAAACTTTTTGGGTTTGCATGCAAAAAATTTATGCTTCAAAAATTATTTAACTAGTAGTTTATTTAACTAACTAACTAACCATCACGCCGTTTCCTCGCAGGGGTAGGCAGATAGGACGGACCGCCAAACAACTGGAGATACACACTCCTTGACTCGTTCACATTCATACATCGTCTCATACAGGCTCTTCTATTATTCCGACTCTTCACATGGCTTAACTCAAGTATCTGATTTACTTACTGGAAAAATGTTCCATTTATTTTATTTTTTTTGCAAAGCGGGAATATTTTGACCCTCTGATAAAATATGGTCGAGATTTGAGGAGTTTATAATTATTTTATAAAACCAAGGCACATACTATTATGATAAAAGATACAATAAATCATTTTGTGATCGTAGTTCATCAATATAGGAGTACTTACAAACAACTTTGACGTCGAACCGCTTACTGACAGTGGGCGGCACACCGTTGCTGGCGATACACTGGTAGGCTCCCATGTCTGACCTTTGCACGTGCTCTAGGGTCAGAGATTCACCCAGGAAAGATGTAAGAACTGTGGACAAGACAAAATAAACCAAATTAGTGATATTTTTTTGTATTAAGTTCACACAGGGGGCCCTGAGGAAAATAATTTCCCTTTTTAATCTTTGAGGATGATGTTAAAATGGTCTTTTTGAGGAGAGGAAGAAGTGAATATGGGTCTTGAAGATAGCCATATTGTAGGATGGAGGAAACACAGAAGTCGACAAATTATTCCACAGCAGTGATGCTAACAATCCTTAAGGTTTTTCAGTACTTGTGTAATTTCAGAATAAAATGTTGCATGAAAGAAAGAACGTTGGGACGATGTCATTGCTTGACGTAAAGGTATCACTACAATATTAAACAGCATAACCGAGTACCCTGGTATTAAAATTTATTCCGATCAAACTCCAGCCCAAAGAAACTATCTCGCCAATCTACGATTAACCCTAGATCAAAGAACACAAAATGGTGAAACAGGACTCACAATCAAATACAAAAACAATAAACCTACTATTGTAAATACTAATCCAAAAAACTAAAACCTATCATGTGTTACTACCAGAACGTCAGAGGATTAAGGACAAAGCTGAACGAATTTAGGATAAACGCCCCAATTACTTCACACGATGTCATCGCTCTTACGGAAACCTGGCTAGAACCTTCAATTTACTCAACGGAGCTTGGCTTACCCTATCATCAAATCTACCGGCTTGACAGAAATATCAAGACCAGTTCCAAATCCAGAGGTGGAGGAGTCCTTTTAGCAGTCTCCAATAAAATGTCTTCAAAAATGTTAAAAACCAAATATTGTGATGTCGAACAAATTTTCATTATGGTAAACGGTAAAAATCAAAATTACATCATTGGTTGCGTGTACATTCCTCCATCAGCTAATTTATCTATATATAAAAATCATTCCGAAGATGTCGAACTTTTAAAATCAAAATATAAAAAACATAAATTCTTAATTTTTGGAGATTACAACCTTCCAAATTGTAATTTCAACTGTACTAATTACCAATCAGTAACATTATGCGAAAGAGAAATCATTGATATGTCAATATTTCTGAATCTCACCCAATTAAATAATGTACATAATTCGAGTAATCGCCTCCTAGATCTTGTTTTTTCAAATGAAGAGGACATAATAGTTAGAAATGCATTAGAGTCTATCCTTCCCATAGATAACCACCATCCTCCACTGTCAGTAATTATTCCAAACAATGCAAAAAAAAGTAATAAACTCACAAGTTCTAGTTTTAATTTCAATAATGCCAATTACACTAAAATTAATGATCATCTCAGCAAGGTAGATTGGTCGTTTCTCAAGGAAAACAATATGATCCATAATATAGAATCATTTTATCATAAAATAAATGCCATTATCATAGACTGTATACCTTTAATTAAATTCAAAGAATCAAAGCATCCAAAATGGTTTAATAAGGAATTAATCCAATTAATAACTAAAAAAAAAATTTTACACATAAAATATAAAGAAGAGAGATCCCTATCAAATTATATTGAGTTCAGTAAAATAAGAAAAGATTGCAAAAATATGTCAAAAATTTGTTACAACAATTACATAAATAAGGTAGAAATGTTAATTAAAGGAGACACAAAACAATTTTGGAATTACACCAAGTCTTTGAAAAATGACGATATTAGCATACCCTCCAATATGTGCTACGAAAGAAAAATAGCCAACGACTCTCAAAACGTAGCTAACCTATTTGCCGACTTCTTTAAAAGTGTATATGTCCGTGACTCAATAATAGTCAACGATTACTCGCCTAGTTTTCCCCAGATCATAACTTAAATTTAGCCAATGTAATAATTGAATATAAAGATGTACTGACTCAGCTAAAACAACTGGATCAAAGTAAGAGCGGTGGTCCTGATAATATCCCACCTGTTTTCTTAAAGAATTGCGCTACTACTCTTGCACATCCACTACATTTTCTTTTCAACCAGTCATTACAAACAGGACACTTTCCTGAAAAATGGAAATACAGTTTCCTCACCCCGATATTTAAAAAAGGAGACAAAAATGAGGTGAGCAATTACAGACCGATCTGCCTTTTATCAACTATTCCAAAATTGTTTGAGAAACTTATTTTAAATAAAATCAGTCACTATATCAAGCCAGTAATTTCACCTAACCAACATGGTTTCACTTCTGGAAAATCTACTTTGTCCAATCTTTTAATTTACCAAAACTTTATATCCGAATCCTTGTCTAAGAAGTTATAAGTTGATTCAGTCTATACTGATTTCAGCAAAGCATTCGACAGAGTTAACCATGACCTGCTGTTAAAAAAGCTACATAAATTAGGAATAACAGGGTATTTATACATGTGGTTTAACAGTTATTTAAGTAACAGGCAATTGGCCGTTAAAATTGATGGGTTTACTTCTTATAAATTTATTGCTACCAGCGGTGTTCCCCAAGGACCACATTTGGGATCAATTTTATTTTTGATATTTGTGAATGATGTTCTTTCTATTTTCAACGATGTCGAAGTTTTAATGTTTGCGGACGATATGAAAATATACAAAGCCATAAGAAATATCAATGACTGCCAAACATTGTCAAATAACTTGTTTAAACTTTTTGTTTGGTGCCAAGAGAACTATCTACAACTAAATATAAGTAAATGTCTAATTATGAGATTTCATAGAATAAAAAATCCAATAATTTACGAATACTCCATCAATGATGTAATGCTAACAGCTGTAACCGAGGTGAATGATTTGGGTGTAAACTTTGATCAAAAACTGAATTTTATAAACCATATTGAAATTACATCAAATAAAGCCTTGAAAATGTTGGGATTTGTAATAAGAATTTGCAGTCAATTTAAAAATATTCAAACCTATAAAAATTTGTATATATCTTTGGTTAGGAGTCAAATTGAGTACAATTCTACAGTATGGGCACCTAGTTACGCTAGCCACTCGCTCACGATAGAAAGAATCCAAAATAAATTCTTAAGATTTATTAATTTTAGAATGGGTATTACAAGGGATTGTGTCAACTATGATTATCTACTATGCCAACTAAATTTATTAAAATTATCTGAACGTAGAATAGTTAATGACCTAACATGTTTATATAAAATCATAAATTCAATAATTGACAGCCATGAACTATTATACTTGATTTCTTTTCATATACCTCGCAAACCAACATCGAGGCAATATCTACCGTTCTATTGTGATAATTCCAACACAGAATCACAGTTGTACACCCCCGCTCGCCGTATACAAAATTTGGGTAATGACTATAAAAATGTTGTTGACATATTCAATACACCATTTACGAAATATAAACAAGTCATTACCCAATTTATATTGAAAAGAAGAACATCAAATTTAATTTAATTAACCGAACAAACTACGTAGCTCAGCATTGACTTATGAGACCTTACCAATGTATTGTAATTTTCCTACTATTACATTTTTCCATCTTGCATGGCGGAGTATTTAGTTTCGATGTTATTTCGTCTTTTACTTTGTTTTTGCTTTAGATGTTGTTTTTGATTTTGTCTTCTATTTTGTTTTCGATTTTGTTTTTGATTTTGCTCTGATTCTGTAATGCTTAACTTAGATGGTCTTTGTAATAAATAAAAAAAAATAATGTGTAAAAGCCCAGCCGGGCGGGAAATTCATAATAAATAAATAAATATTTTACTATAGATTCTCAACTAGGCACTCAAGTACTTCAGATATCTTTACTATCAGACTGAAGAGAGATAGCTTTTAAATGTATTATTTTATTAAAATTTTTTTTTTTTTTAAACCAAAACTATTATTAAATATTTAACTGACAGCCCTGAAACAGTTAGCTAATTAGCAATACCTGCTTAATAATTTCAAACAAAGATAAATTTGAAGGTAACAATAAACTAAATGCAAATTTACTCTATTTAGTGCTTATAAATACTGTTGACAACTTTTTGACAAGTCCCCTTTGTTTAAGTACATCTTTTTTATTCTAAATAATCCATCTTAATTTTATGTTCTCGGTTATTATAACATTGATATTTTTTTTTGGTATAGTAACAGTAGTTTAGTAACACATAATAGTATCCTTTACCTAAATACTTGCTACTTTGTTAAATGTTCATTTCTACTTTGTTATTATTGATAATCTCCTGTGTACCACTGTATACTTATAATACCATGTACTCACTTCAATGTAAAAGCCATGCTATGGCGTTTAAATAAATATCTATTAAATGAACAAATTCAATTTGTAATACAATATTTTTTATTATTTTGAACTGACAAACGTCAGCAAACCTCAAGCTTATTATGTCAACTAAAGGTAATTAGGTATAGACACATACACACATAAATAATATATAAGAAAATAAAATAATGATTTTTTAACATATTATAATACATATTTCTCTTTTCTATTTGTATCTTAAATGGTTGGCTGACATTTGTAAATTAAAAATAAAAAGTGGTGTATTACAAAGCGTATTTTTTCATCCATCCATCCATATAAATAAAAACGAATCGCCGAAATGTATTTACGCGCATAACTTCCGAACGACTGCACAAAATTGGATAATATTTTTTTGTGTTCGTTATTATCAAGACAAGGTTTGTATAAAAGAAGCAGTGACCTTTGGAATAATGAAATTTATAAAAAAAATTGAAATAGGTGGCAAGCAACTGTTTGTACCGGGACTGAATGTATGGAATGCGAGAGGGGGGAGGGGAATTCTGGAGGGGGGAGGGGAACTTGCGAGGGGGGTTCGCGGGGCGGGGGAAGCGGGAGAGCGGAGTAGGGACGGCAAAGAAGGCGGAGTGGGAACGCGTGGGGGAAGGTGATGCGGGAGAGGAAGGGGAGGCGGACGAGGAACGGGACGAATGGGAAAGGACACGCAGGGAGATATTTTATTTATTAAGTGGCATAGCAACGCATGCCGGCAACTCGCTAGTTTCATATATTTATATAATCACACCCCAACGTATTTGCTTCCTTCCCAAAATCTACAATAATTGTTGATAAAATTAATATTTAAAATCAAAATCAAGTATTAAAATGTTTCTCATTTCTACGTCTTAATCGTCTTGTTTTACATTATTTCATACCTTTCTTATTTTTTAATGCTTTTAACAAACGTTTGTGGTAATAAATACATGATATTGCGGTATAATAGATATTTCTTCTGGTAAAAAATACTCTTTACAAAACAGTTTTAAAAAATTCATGCTTCTCAAACAAAATGAATTGAAACAAATATGGCATATTTGTGAGTAACAGACTCCATGTCAATGTCATGGACTATTCAAACGTCACGCATTTTTCAAACTCAACAATGATATAACTGAACAGTTTATAGTAATTCACTGAACTAGACAGTCTATAATAAAAAACCATCGAAAATTTCGAATGTATTTTTTACACATTTTTATTTAGACTTGGGTTTACAACACATTAACGTACAAGGCAATATAATATAACGTTGTTTTAAAGAGATGGCGAACATAATGTCCCTCACTGTGAAAATGTTTCTTTCTACTTTTTGAAAATTATTTTTCTATGTACGCTTCTGTGTATATAATATTATGGCATTGGCAATGTATAATATTGAGATATTATTGAAGTGAAAACACATTTTTATTTAGACTTGGGTTTACAACACATTAACGTACAAGGCAATATATATATATTGCCTTGTACATTATAATATACAGTTGTTTTAAAGACATGGCGAACATAATGTCCCTCACTGTGAAAATGTTTCTTTCTACTTTTTGAAAATTATTTTTCTATGTACGCTTCTGTGTATATAATATTATGGCATTAGCAATGTATAATATTGAGATATTATTGAAGTGAAAACTTCTTTAGTACCGTTGTGACTTAAAACTCGATGAAACGAAAAATAGCGACACTAAAAAGAGACAAACACATTCATTGGATTTATTTTATTTGATTTATTGGATTTGGATTATTGGATTTAGCCTGCGAGAGAGTGAGATAGTATAATCGGTCACTTTGTCGGTGCTTCTTAGCCTCTCACTCTTGTCTACTTTAGTTTACTGAAGTTTCACTTCTACCGCGTGTGAACTGCCCTCTGTGATTCTTTTATTATTATAGTATAAAAGAATCTTAAATTATTTGTGTTAGTCGAGGATTGCCAATTAATTTTCTCTACTTTGTCCTTTCTAAATTATTAGCTAAATGAGTATGGCTATGAAATAAGCTAAAATAATTTTTATTTTTGTTTAAACTGTTTTTTTTCATCTTCCTCCTGCCAAATCTATAGCATGTTAAATTATATACATACATATATTTATTATTTACAACTTAATCCTTAAAAACTTAAAAACAAAACAAAAAAAATACTTTATTTTATTTTATTTTAAATCAGATCTCAAAACTATGGTCACCCTAAAAATCTACATTAATGTACTACCTAGGGCCATCAATTTAGTAGGTGCCCATAATCTCAATCTGTAAGAAATACAACAATATTGTTCTTTCAAAATCTGAATAATTTTGTGTTATTTTGTTAACTTGTATAATTATTGTTAACCTCAACACAGGCTTGTCCTAGTGAGGTAACAAATTGTATTGTAAACATTTTTACCTACAGTGTAAAGAAACAATAAATAAATAAGTAATCGTAATATTTCCAGTATTCCACCAACTAACTTTTTGTCTTTATTTTGTTTGAATCTTGTAAAGGCTAGAGTTTCATTTTTAAAATATCAACTCTTAGAATGATGTAATTACAACTTTGGCAAGTGGAATTATTAGTATGGCGAAGACCAAACAATTAAAAGATTTGTAAGGTTTATTTGAAAAACGCATCAGAACAACTAGGTACAACAGAACGATATTATTAAATTTAAATGTTAAAATTTGTTCGTCTGAATTGTATTAAAAAAACAATGTTCATTTCAATTGTAAAATATTATTCAAGAGAAAACTTCTTTAGCGCCGTTGTGATTTAAAACTCGATAAAACGAAAAAGCGACACTAAAAAGATACCAACACACAAACCTATGTATAGGATTTAGCCTGCGAGAGAATAATCGGTCTCCTTGTGCGGTGCTCAGTAGCCTCCCCACTCTTATCTACTTTAGTTTTCTGAAGGTTTCACTTTCTGCACAGATGTTTTTGACGCGAAAACTTCTTTAGCACCGTTATGATTTGAAACTCGAAATGAAAAAGCGACACCAAAAAGAGACAAACACATACATCTTTAGGATTTAGCCTGCGAGAGAATGAGAATAATCGGTCTCCGCTTTCTGCGGTGCTTCGTAAATAATAATTTATCTCCTCTTTGTACTATGCTTCGTAGCCTTCTTGTCTTCTTTATTTTTCTGAAGGTTTCACTTCTGCTGCGTGTGAATTGCACACTTGTTTTTTAACACACGTATGTGCTTTATTTTGTCTGAATTCTCGACACAGTCATTTTTAAAAATGATAATTAATTTCAATGATAATATGAGCACAAATTCAATTTACAAAGTAAAATGTTACAGACAGACCCACAACCAAAATAAGCACACTTTATTTTTCCCAATCAGTTAAAAAAACTCATTCCGTGAAGGATGCAATGTTATAAACTAAAAGGAAAACTTTTTAAAGAGCGGCATTCAAAGTTGAAACAGAAGAATATGCACAGATAATTAATTTGGTTAATAATTTTAGATTAAAGTAGGTACTTAATTTAAAACGAACTTCATCCGTTAAAAAAACTTTATCGAAATTTTCAGATTTTAAAAATTGTTTTTCATCCTTTTATGCTGCTGAATTTCATTTAACACCAGTCTTCGATTTCCGGCAATTTTTGGCGAAATTTAGCTTCATTCAATGCGCTTTGTTAAGCTGGCGATATAAATGTAAATCGGCTGCAAATTGGGAATAAAATTATTTTTTATATCATAACGTGTGTTTTGTCGCAACAATGTGTCATAAATGTATTAATCATTTTTGTAGATAGTTTTGGTGTGCACGTTTCTGCCTGTAGAATAATGAGTGATGATCTTCCACATCGATTTATAGTATTATTTGGTTGAAAATGAATTATTATCTGGACTGAGGCATTTACGGAATAAATTTTTGGTTACCTATCTGCCTGTTTAATACATGACATTAACACAAATTAAAGACTTAGGCATCACTTTTCAATCAAATCTTTCATTTGTTAACCACATAACAGAAATCTCTAACAAGGGTTTAAAAATGTTGGGATTCATAACTAGGCTAACTAGAAATTTTAACAATATAAATTGTATTAAACTGTTATATTTTGCAAATGTTAGAAGTCAACTTGAGTACAATTCTCCCGTCTGGAACCCATATTATAATATACATGTACATAGGGTTGCCATCTCTAAAATTTGGCAACCAGGACAAGACGCGTGAAATCCCGGATTTTAGAGCCCAGAACCCGGACATGTCAACAGGTTTTTTTAAAGATAGTCAGTGTAATTAAAAACAGTAGAAAATATCATAAATCACCTTTTCATTTATTTTCGGACCTTAAATTTAAATTTAGTCATCTTTATTATCATTTTAAATGTACATAACAAAACAGAATCTTATTACAGTTTGTTACAAATTGTTTTAATAATCAATTAGATTTTTTTTTCTTAAAATAAAACCCAAATTATTAAGGGACCGCTACCCGAATTACTACCGATTTCTTACATATCTCCCTTAAACACGTTAAGTTTTAAAGCTCTTAAAAAAATATATGTTATTCTTGAAGATAATATCCTAGACATTGCCCGCGCCGAAACGCAAATTACATAAAATTCACTCGATAGAAAAAAATGCAAAGTGTGCTCCAAAAATTATTATAAACAAGTTTGTTTCAGTTATTTCACAAGTTATATGTATGAAAAAAATCACAGTGTTTCTCTAAATGCTGTTTAAGACAATGCCCGCGAGATTTTTGCTCTATTTTAAACGAGTCGTGTTTTATTAAACATTTTGGCAATTTTCGCATCGATCTGGTCTCTCCTATAGCGCTCTCCTCTAACATTCGTAATTTCGTAACTCTCCATCTTCTTCTTTTCGGGCCCGGTTGCGGAGCCTTAATATACTCTTTTATGATAATGTATTCATAATGCCGTGATTTTGATATGATAATGATAATGATTTGATTTGATATGATAATGATTTGATAATGCCTTCAGAGGGCGAAACAGCTGTAACGCATAATAATAATTACGAAGCAGAAGCAGAACTTGTTTATAATAAACTGTTATCATACATTGAATAACAATAATATTAAATATTAAAAAAAAAAACAATAATAAGTATCTTCTAATTTTTATCGGCAGCCATTTAAACAACAAAATATCTCGTAACACGATATGAATTAAATTCAGTCTTCTTAAATCTTAAGCAACAAAGCTGAACCTTTTTAAAGTTTAGACATACTGTATTGTAAGTTACATTATTAATTTTTTTAAACATAAAATAACCGAAAACTATACTCATTTATATTTATTAGTTTTAATCAACAGCTATATTGTAAATTTCTTTTACGTAATAAAAACCATCATAACTTTAACTACAAAAATGAAAGAAATTATTGCACTCATAAGTACATTATTTGATTATCTAGCTATTAAAGCTTTTTCCACAGCCTCTTGCCTTTTTTACTTTTCAATTTTTTTTTGTATTTATCACTCTTTTCGATAGGTTTTAGAATATCTTCATTTTTCAAAAGGAATTTGTAAAAATCAATGCAGCTGTGTTCTTGGAAATTGAATTTAATTTTAATTAATGACGAGATTTTTTCTACACTTAGTAAATTTCTTTCTTACGTCCATGTTGTGTAATTAATGAGAATATTCTCTCCACGTTGGCATTATGAACCGGAATGCAAAAAAGTATTGGGCAATTTTCATCAATTCCGAATACAAATTCGCATGTGATGTTTTAAAACATTGTACCCAAAGTCGATTTGAATTTAAAAGCTTACCTTGTTCAGTTAGGTTTTGGCTAAAACCCTTTAAATTCACCCACTCTTCAATTAATTTTACGTAGTCAATATCTATGTTCTTGTCTTTTAAATAAAGCACAGTGTCTTCAATAAGAGTCCATTCTGTGTTGTTATTAATTTTCGGCAAAAACATCCAGTCAAATTTTTCAAATTGTTTTAACGGTTTCATCCACTCTTCAATGTACGTTTGGATTTCCTCGTAGAAATCATGTGTGGATTTTTTAAACTCTTAATTCGTGTTTTTTTTGGCCCAAGACTTTAAAATTTTAAACCCGGACTACAAATGAAACCCCGCCCGGACTCTCCCCGGACGCCCTCTAAACTAGGACAAATCCGGGGAAACCCGGACGGATGGCAGCCCTACATGTACAAGCTGTTGAAAGAATACAAAACAAATTCTTACGTTTTCTAAATTTTAAAATGGGTATTCCAACAATTATGTTAAAGTACAACACTGTTTTAAATAATATGAATATGCTCAAATTATCAGACAGAACAATTTTCACTGATTTGGTATTTCTGTATAAAATTCTAAATAATTTAGTTGATAGTCCGGTGTTGCTTGAATTGATAAGTAATACCAGAAGTCAGGATTTATTTCAGTGCAGAAATTCTGGAACTAACTACCATATGTATTCCTCTTTGCCCAGAATACTAATGGAGGGAAATAATTATACCAAGTCAGTGGACATCTTCAATTTATCTTTAGACAAATACAAAATACTGTTACTGAGGTAGTTCAGTTATGTACAATAAATACTATATATATGTCGTTGCAAAATACCGTTGTAAATTTCATACTTATGTAAAAGCCCCGTAAAAGGGCGTAAATAAATAAACATTATAAATAATATTCCTCGGTTTTGCCAAACGTTAATATTTTGCATGCACGTTTCAAACACGGCTTTATAATATTTATTTTAATAAAAAAATGCTACCATTTATTTACTTTTGTTTAATAGACTTCACTATATATTTAATCAGTTCCGAGGTAAACATTTACAATAATAATATTTTTTTTGATTATTTTTCAATGGCGATTCGATCCTCTAAATAAATAAAAATAAAGTAAATTTTATTGCGTTCTTGTTAATTGTGTTGTGTTATGGTTCGTGAAAATGTAATTATTTATTTTACAGTATATTTAGGAAATTTCTTCCTGCTGACTGAATCAGTTTTTTTAATTTGTTTATAGATCGTTTATTTTGTATTTTAATTACGGCCGGAATAATATTATACAATTTTTGTCCTAGGTAGTAGAGTCACGTGGGGTAACCGTACGCAGTTTTTACATTGGGATTTTTGTATTAAAACGCTTTAGGTGTTTTGCTCATTTTTTGTTTATTGATATGATTGATCATTAAGGCATCTCAGACAAACATAAAAACCTTATGTAGTTCATAAATCAAAAAGTTATATAAAAATGTTTACATGCATGTCGATTACGAACACTTACCCCACGTGCGGGGTAAGTATTCGCATACCGTAGAGAAGTGTTCAAATCAGATTAGTGGTCATCTTTAATAGAATTTTCATTTTGCACCCGTGTAACTAACAATATTTTACCAAAAATTATTATAGACCACATCGCTCTGACTCAGTTGACAACACAATAGCACACATCGGTAAGCAAACATGACGATAGCAGATGACAAAATGTAAGAAAAAGCACGAAATACAGTAATTTACCTGCAAATTTTTATTTTCAAATTAGGATTCACTGTACTCATATCTTGCTTCATTGCGACCCAAAACGCTACTGAATTAAGGAACGTGCGGGCGCAAAACAGGCACGACCACCTCGGAAACATCATTGCGAACACTTACACTCTGCGTACGGTTACCCCACGTGACTCTACGTGCGGGTATTCATTCATTCATTGCGGTTATTAATACATGTTATGTGAGTACTTAATTACGGTTTTTATATTTGTAAAAGTCCAAATTATTTTGAGGCCAACATTAAAAAAACAAAAATAACAAAATGAGATTAAGATAAGATTTGGGCAGGACGGTAGGCGGGAATGAGTACCGCCGCCCCGGGAACCTTTATTGGATAACCAACACCTCTGCCATAGGTCACCCCAAGTGGTTCGCTACGTTTGGTGATTTAGCAGGGGTGCCCGGGTTCATGGGGTGAGGTTTGTCTTGGTCTTGGAGGCGGATGACTAGGATACACTCAACCCCAGATTCCTACCCACCCCTTAAACCCTTTTCCTTCCCAGAAATCTCCTCCCTTCATATCCTTAAAAAAACCCTCCACACAGCATCCCCAAAGATGATATAGGCCCTGAGGGAAATTATTTTCCTCAAGGCCTCCTGTTTAGAGCTCACATAAAAAACCATCTCATTTTCCTGTCCTTGCCCTTCAGCCTCAAAGCATACCCTAATTGGAAATTCATTAGTTTCAATGGACAGTTGGGGCTCTTACGCGGTATCTACATAAAAAAAGGAACTCGGTTAAGGAAAGAATAATTACAACTTTTTTTTTCGAACTCAACAATAAATTATGTAACTTTATTACCCCTTTAGTAAGCATTTTAAGCATTTTTCTGAATACCTTAAGCGATGTGTTGAGTTGTTTCTATTTTCCCGAATACCCCCCCCCCCCCCTTCCCTCCCCTTCACAGGCTGCCAACTTTGACTACATCATTTAAAAATAAACAACTAACGCAACACGCGTCGAGTGGGGAATAAAATTCGAATGAAGGAAAATTTATGCCCGGCTGAATAAATCTTCACTACACTTCGGCATGTGAAAGGCCCGGGGCTGCAACCGTACATTATTATGTAAATATATAGACCTAAAGGGTGTGGTTAGGATGATTTTTAGTAATAAATACAATTTTTTGGTAAATTATTAAATAAAGAAATTGGTATGTTTCTTACTTGCAAACGAAGCGATTACAAAGTGTAATGAATAATAGTAACAATAAATATAATATATCCTTTGTAAAATGTAAAAGATCTAAAAAATCGTAAAAATAAATTAGTTCTAACGAATAATTGATAATATTGTTGTTTCGTAACTCGCATACATCTGTTTCACATACAAAGGCCAGAATTCAAACCTATTGGTGAAATTCGCACACTGGGTGCCCACACTGGCTATTAACTGCCCGCCGACTGCCGTTATGAAGGAGACGAAAAAGTGTTTAGTCTTCTCATCGTAACGTTTGTCAACATATTACCGTTTTTATCGTGACAAGCTAACAGACTCGCGAAGTGAAATTTTCGCCGGTAATTCATCTTAATCGTTGTAAAACTGATTGTAACTGCCGGTGGTGCATCCAGACAATAGCCGAATCGACCACGAGAGATCCCCATTCCGGTCAAGATTTCCAAACTATCGTAAGTACCCTTGTGAAATTACCTTTGCTATTTGCTTCAGTAAACGTACCATATTGAGATCCACAGGCATAGCTCGTATAGAGCGAACATTCAACTTCACTCTAACCCATGTAATGTGGTGCCATCATCGCGCTTAACCTTACAATTGTTGTCTGCTTATCCTTTTTTTGCATTAGCTCCACACAGGAGACCCTAACGAAAATTATTCCTCTCACGGCCTTTGTCATCTTTGAGGATGCTGTGTGGAGATTCTTTTTAGGAAAAGGAAGGAGAGGAAGTTTTGGGAAGGAAAAAGGTATGAGGGGTGGGTAGGAATCTGGGGTCGGTGTATCTAAGAGTGACGGACGTATGAATCTATCCTTACCACTGCAATGCAAGGCAATGTTCTGAGAGAGTCCTACTGGAGAGGTTAAAAGATCTCCCTCAACCAGTCTCTCCCGATCCGGCTTGGCACGCAGTTGGTGGGCAGACGCAGCCGCCACCAAGACCCTGACAAACCTCATCCCATGAACCCGGGCACCCCTGCTGCTAAGTCACCAAACGTAGCTAACCACTTGGGGTGACCTATGGCAGATGTGTTTGTTATCCAATAAATGGTTCCCGGGGCGGCGGTACCCATGTCCTTCTCCCAATTTGTAATCCTTATAAACGAATCTCATTTACTTTTCTAATTTGTGTTTCAAAATAAACTAACGATGGATGTTTAAAAAGTGCCGAACCACGAGGTTTCATTATCAGTAAAATTAATAAAATACTTATTTCTCACATGAATAATATAACCAATACAACAACAAACAACACAGATTTTGAGTTTTTTTAAATAATAAAACTATAAAATACTAGCTTTTGCCCCCGTCTTCGCTCGCATGGTATTAGGGGGGGGGGGTTTCACTCCGCCTCCTCCAACTTCCCTATCCCCATTTCACCCCCCCCCCTCTCCCCCTACCCCCCTACCGCCCCCTCCATACACGTTATATTCATTTTTCAAACAGCTCGCGTGCCACATATTGCATTTTTTTAAATAAATTTCATAATGCCAGAGCTCTGAGTTAAGGCCTATATGTTATTCTGATGTATGAGCTACATTATTGTAAAGTTTCATTAAAATACATTCAGTAGTTTTTGCGTGAAAGAGAAACAAACATACATTCATCCATACATCCATACATCCATACATCCATACATCCATACATCCATACATCCATACATCCATACATCCATACATCCATACATCCATACATCCATACATCCATACATCCATACATCCATACATCCATACATCCATACATCCATACATCCATACATCCATACATCCATACATCCATACATCCATACATCCATACATCCATACATCCATACATCCATACATCCATACATCCATACATCCATACATCCATACATCCATACATCCATACATCCATACATCCATACATCCATACATCCATACATCCATACATCCATACATCCATACATCCATTCATCCATACATCCATACATCCATACATCGTACAAACTTTCGCCTTTATAATGTTAATAGGATTACATACCACCTCCGTAAGAGGCCTTTAGATTTTAACTCAACAGGAAGACCAATATATTATTGTTTTTGTACATGGGGTACAACAATTTTTGGGGTACAACATTTTGTACAACAATTTTTTAGTTTTCCTCAGCAATTTCGGCTAATTTTTTAAATTTATTTACTATTTTGTACGCCCACGAGCCTTTTACACTGTGTACTTGAAATGTTAACAATTTTTAACAAAGGGGTTGGTAGAAATCAATGATTGCATAAATATAATTAGCTATGTTGTATAAAATTTAAAAAAAAACATTTACTGATCTAAAATTATCAGAAATAATGTTTTTAAATGAAAAAATAGTCTACATACCTATATATTAAACGGTTTCGTATTTGTTATTTTAAAAATGTCGACGTCATTTTTGTATAATCGTTTTCTAAACTGAATAGGTGATGAATTGGTGGAGTTTGTTTCATAATTTGTTTGTGAACCTTGATATTGAAATAGGTCCTTATGCCTAAAGTGTTGAATACATACTCTTATAATGACTAGACTCGAGAGTTTGCCACAAATTTCTAACAAACCAATCTCAATATCTGTGGTCTTAGATCTTTCTCACCCCGAATAAATAATGTCAAGCAGATTTGACGAAACATTTTTGAATTTTAATTTTTATTATGGACCATTAAAATCATAGCGGATATTTCGTCATCCTCTCGATATCGTAAGTTTAGGATTTCATATAATAATTAACCACTGGAGCGACTATGTCGAATAATTCGACGTTTTGTTTTCTTCTAGGATTGCCCACGTCGAATAATTCGACGTTTATGACGTACCACTCGTAAACAATTAAAAATTATTTAATTATTAACAGTTCCTGGCCAATATTTATTCCGTTGGAAAGCTGGTAAAATTGTCTTTCATCTATGGCAACATCGATGCTTCTATAGTGTTTCTGGAAGGAATATTTCGCGGTTTAAAGTGACAGTTTATTTTACCTCCGAGGCAAAACTGTTTGAGAAATTGGATATATTTACACGTATTTTAAAATGCCGTAAGTGATTGAGTTTTTGCATTTTAACGCCATAATATATAATAGTGTATTCGTGATTCAATTATTAATGTGTTTTCAACTCATTTGAATAAAAAATCAGAGTTTTTTTATCATATTTTCGATACAAAACTATTATTTCTGGTGGGGTTAGGTTTTTTAAGTTTTTAATTTGCAATTCAATTCGTTATTACTCCACTTGTGCATTTGAAATAGTGTTTTTCTATTAGAATGATTCATTACCAAGAGATAATTATAAATTTTATTTAGGTGTGGTCATTTTTTCTCCAGATATTTGTAATTTTATAACTCAGTAGAAATGTCAAAAAGATCGTAAATTTATTAGATTAAATTTAATGTAAAGTTACCATCACACAATTAATATGGGATTATTTCGTTTCGTTTTGTAATTAAATAATTTATTTACTTATTTTAAATTTCCACAGAGCCAATAATCGAGAAGTCTCGCAATCCAGGTATAAATATATATTTTTAAAATTTTATATGATAAGATATATAAAAATCTATGATTTGATTCAAAATATAAAATCTACATGAAATATGTGTTTAAGTGTACCAATGCCGAGCGGAAGAGGACGAGGACGAGGACGAGGAAGAGGCAGAGGCAGAGGCAGAGGGAGGGGGGCTGTGGGAGCTGGACGTGGAGCGGCACTGGCAGCTCGGTCTGGAGTGTTAGTATTTTTTAATGTGTTTTAAGAAGGTTTTTTTGCTGTGGCTATGTGTTGAGCTCATCATATATATTTTAATTTATTTTAACAGTGACCCTGATCTGGTTATGGTGCGGGAGGATCGCGCCAGGGCCCTAAAGGACGTTAGGGCCCTGTCTGCTTCTTTCCAAGCGGAACTAGAAAGCCGCAAATTTAAGAAGCAGGCGGCGCGGATCCTGCTCCCCACCGCGCCTGCAAGAAAAGCTAAACGAAAGTAAGTTATCGTCTCTAGATGCATTACACAATATTATTGTTTTTCCCCGAGAGCTTTCTGCCACCGTGAGAGTTGGATGGATCAGCGCTCTGTGCATTATGCACATGCAGTAAAATCAGCGCTACTCCAATTCTTATTGTTTTTATTTACTGTTTCACGAGTGAATGACAACGATTCATATGATTTATGTATATGTTTTCAGAATTCCATCTCCGGAGAGAGTAGCGTGTCCCTTTTCACAGGGGACACCTTCAACGCTGCCATCGCCTATTCCCCCACCGTGGTTGTGCAACGTTCCATCTATCACAATGACCCAAGCAACGGCTCCCGCTGTGCCAACGCGGGCGGCTTCTCCAGAGCCGTTACCTGGGACATCGCGGGATGGGGAACTGAGGGGCGATCTCTCTCTGGAGCATAGCTACCATAGAGAGCTGTGGGTGGACGTGCCGTTCTGCCAGGAAGTGTCTGAGTTTGGAAACGGTGAGTTTTTTTTTAATACATCATACCAGAGGCGTTCCGTAATTGAAATATAGACATATTAAATCAATTTATGTTTTGTACATTTCAGAGCCAGGCATGGACGGAACGGGGACGGGTGACGTTGCTGCAGCTCTCTATTATGATGAGTGGGCACTTGAAAACCGTAAGTTATAAAACTAACTAACTAACCTTCACGCCATTTCTCTACATTAAGCTAATTTAAGTTAATCAATACATAGTTTTATTGTGCCTCGCTCTAGAGCGATACTCTCAGTATCGCTCTGGTGAGAGCCCACTATTCTGAATTGAACATTGCTTGAAAATCGTGGAATGGGGAACGCCAGTGGGGCGATCACTCTCTGGAGCATGGCTACCATAGAGAGCTGTGGGTGGACGTGCCGTTCTGCCAGGAAGTGTCTGTGTTTGGAAACAGTGAGATTATTGTTTTAAAACGTCATATCAGAGGCGTTCCGTAATTGAAATAAAGACACATTAAATCAATTTGTGTTATATACATTTCAGAACCAGGCATGGACAGAGCGGGTGAATTTGATGCTGCATCTCTTCACCATGATCAGTCGGCATTTGAAGACCGTAAGTTATAAAACTAACTAACTAACTAACAACGCCATTTCGCTACATGGGTAGGCAGAGGATGGACCGCCATACAATTTGGTCTTGGCACTCACACTCTTTTCTTCATTCAAACTCATTTATACCTGCCCTTGTGTTATTCTGACATTGCGCGCCTCAAATATTTGATTAACTTGATCGAGCCAAGAGTTCATTATCTTAAAGCGTTGTACCAAAGGGAGTAAGTACTCGTAATATAGAAATGTTAAGTTAATTTGTGTTTTCTGTTGTTTTAGAAATGGATCTGGACGAAGGGAGCGACGTTGACGAGGATAACCTATGCATGCCACCAAAACCTTATCATCGTATGAACAATGCACGTAAGCCCGATATGGCCGCAGACCTAAGACAAGACCAGGTAGAAATAGAGGCAATGCGTTCGATTCTGCCATCTGATAGTTACTCTTTCGATTGGTCCAGCGAAATCTCACGTTTCAATGGGATAAAGGAGATATTCACAGGTACGCCGGGACCAACTTTCAACACCGACGAAATGGGCAAACCTGTGGATGCCTTTCTTAAAATCTTCGACGCCGATTTCGTTGAACAGATCGTAAGAGAGACTAACAGGTATGCAGAACAACACATTGCGCTAACCCAATTCAAGCGCTATGCGCGTATCAATAGATGGGCTCCCACGAATAAAGAGGAAATGTACGTATTCTTGGCACTTTTAATGCATCAAGGTATTTCTCCCCTTCCCGTTGAAAAAGACTTCTTCTTTTCAATTGACGTCACCGCCATGCCTTATTTCAGCAAAGCCATGAGTTATAATCGTTTTCTTCTAATAAAAAAATTCCTTCACTTCACCAACAATGAAACTCTTTCTTCTGATGTATCGTTATCTGTGCGAAGGTTACAAAAGATTCAGCCCGTCTTGGACCACCTCTCTCATAGGTTTGAGAGTTTATACCTGCCCGAGCAAGACATCTCTCTAGATGAATCCTTACTCCGCTATAAAGGCCGTTTGGGATTCGTCCAGATGATCAAATCTAAAGCGGCAGGCTCGGGTATAAAGTCTTACGAGCTTTGTGAGTCCAAGTCTGGCTATCTTTGGAAATTCCAAATTTATACGGGGAAGACCATTTCCAGTCAGACTGAATCGACAAATCCAGACCAGGAAGACATGACGGAAGACGACATAACGGAAGACATGACACGGGCCAACTTTTCTGGTGCTCACAATATCTGCCCAGTTGGGGCCACTGCAAAGATAGTATACGATTTGGCCAGCCCTCTGTTTAATAAAGGGTATACGCTAATAATGGACAATTTTTACAATAGTCCATTATTGGCGCGATGCCTCAAAAGAAATGGGATGGATTGCATGGGCACATTGCGGTTGAACCGAGAATTTGTGCCCAGTGTATTTAAGTGCAATCTCCGATCAAAACTGAGGGAAGGTGAGCTCCTATACTCGAACTGCGGGGACCTCAATGTTATGGTTTGGTTGGACAAAAGCTTGGTTAGTATGTTGTCCACCTACCATAAAGCAGAAGTCGGGGCAGTTGAAAAGTTTGGGGTTTGGAAATACAAACCCCAAATTGTACTAGACTATAACAAGGTAATGGGGGGAGTTGACAGAAAGGATCAGCTTTTGTCAGGCTACCCCATTGAACGACAGCGAAACCTGGTCTGGTACAAGAAGATTTTCAGGAGACTACTAAGTGTTTCGGTGCAGAATGCGTATATATTGTACAGTTCAAAGCTCCGCAAGGAAAATAAACGCATTTTGTATCGAAACTTTAGGAGTGAGGTTGCGAGGGATCTCCTTCAGCTGTTCTGTCACAGGGAAAATAACCCGCCTCCGACTGTGAGAACCATTGGCCAAATAGTTGAAGGAAAGATTCTGCGTACTGTCCTGGAAGGCAACCACTTCTCGGTCCATAGCGGGCGAACGTTGAATTGTGTGTGGTGTTCCATAAACAAAACTACCAAACGAACTACAAAAAAATGTGACGTGTGTGATGTGGGATTATGCAATGATTGTATGGTCCCATATCATACCACCCCACTCTCCATATTGAATAACTGAGGGTTTTTTTTATTTTCTTTTTCTTTTCTTGTTTTTAGTTGTGAAATTATAATTTATAAATTTAATGAACTTTCTTTGGACATCAATAACTATAGCCTGCGCCTGGATGACAGGACCAAGTCATTTCTTTTTACATCTCATAAAAATGTTATAACGACAAAGCACCCAAAGGTACGAGTTCTATCTGATAAGGTTTGGTGGACATTTAATATGTATATTTCAATTCTGATCATTAAAATATACATATTAAAAAATGCATAGGTTTTCTCATTCTTTCCTGCTATTGTACACATTAAATAACTTGTTTTATCAACATGATTTGTTTTTGAGGTGTTATGCCGTCTCGCTGTACCTCCTTTAGCCTACGTTTTGGACAGCGTTTGTTAGTTATAGAATGAGGTAGCGCGACACGGCATAACACCCCAAAAACAAATCATGTTAATACTTTTGGCCATGAAAATATCAAATCAAACTTGTTTTATTTTTATGTCTTAGTTATATATTTTGTTATTTTTTCTGTAGAGGCTTTTTTAGATCTAGTCACTTAACAAAACTAAGCCATTTCAAGCAATGTTTAAATCTGAATGGTAGTCTCTCACCAGAGCGATACTGAGAGTATCACTCTAGAGCGAGGCAAAATGAAACTATGTATTGATTTACTGAGAAAAACCAATTGAATAAATTTTTATTATGACGAAGTGTGTAAACAATGTTTAAATAAATATGCTGCTCTACCATTGTAATGTAATTAATAAGTGTAATTTTAATTGAAAGAATGTAAAAGCCCATTAGGGCGGAAATAAATTTATAAATCTATTATTTGTTTCCTCAATTATTTTCCTCTCCACTATTTTTCATTCCAACCTTTAGATTAAAAAATATCACTAAGATTTTATTTGCCGATCGACGCTGATACAACAGGTTTGATATATATATACAATTTTATCAGCATCATCATTTTACATATTCTGATTTACCCTATGTAGCTTGACCTTAAGGTAGCTGTCAGAATTGATTTTTCGTCAAATATTGGTGGATTTTATCAACTTGCAAAATATCCCCCTGAAATATTGGCAATGTGTATATCTATGATATATATTTCATTTTAAGCCTTATTTCCTTGTTTTGCACGTTATATAAAAACATGGTTACAAATCTCCAGTTATAATTTACAATTATTTAAAAAGTAATACCATGATTTTGACATTGTGAAAAAGGCTCTCTGTATAATTCATCAAATGAATAAAATAAAGCCAACATGGCGACTATTCTTATTAATAATTGTAGGCAGTTAATGTATCTTCCTAATGTAATACTACTTTTTGCGGTAAATTTATTAAATAGTATAATACAGTGATTTCAATTTTGACACGTCACGCACTCAAATTTTACAAAATCATTTTCTGACAAAACTTTTGAAGAGATCATAACATACAAAAAAATATTTTTATATTATATTCTTGCATCTGTGGTTATCAAACAGGCCATAGAGAACACAAAAACGTAGAAAATATTCAATAAAGATATTTAAAACTGCGACTGGCGGCAATTTCAAATCACAAAAACACAAATTTCGCGCATTTATAAAGTTTAAGATTTTTTAACAATTTACCTATCAATTCTAAAAATATAGGATAATTAGAAAAATATAGGTGAATTCATTGGCTGTATAGCACTATAATCAGTTTTTTTGTCCCCATATTAAAATTCGGAGGTATGATTTTTTTAATGTTGGCGGAAAATATTCAAAATCGTCGCCAAAAAACCGCGAGCAATCGGAGAAAAAATTTTTTTGACGCGCGATCGTTCGAGTGGTTAATAAACAAATAATCACTGCCAATAGGTATTTTAGGCAGAGGGTTGACGACATCAAAGCCAAAGCAGGTGGTACACGGACAAGAGTAGCTAATGATAGAGAGAAATGGCGACAGTTTGAGGAGGCCTTTGTCAACTAGTGATATACAGAAAGGGAGTCGATGAATGATAAGTGTTATAAATGTGAACAGTTTATTATAAATAATGTAATGTTATTTACTGTCTGAACAATGGCTATTATTATTATTTAATAGGTATAAAGACTCAATTAATATTATAGTTAACCCATATAACTGCCACCATTCAACTATTTATGGTTTCGAGTACCGAACAGTAAGCTCAGACATTACAAATAAATAAATCTTAAATCGAAAATCGGATCAACTATCAAGAGGATCGTGAAATACCCCCCATATTGTATTAGTGTAATATTATTCTCAGTTCTTCTTACCAGGAATTCTTGTTCCGAAGCTGACTGAATGTTGTGGTGTAGGTGTTACATCATGATTTCCTCATCTTCACGTTTGTCGATCTCATCTTCGTGTTTGTTGATTTCGCCATCTTTTTACTTGTTGATTATAGCTGATCTTCATAGTTGTACTGATGTTGCTTCTTCATTTTTTTAATGATTTCCGTATCTTTCTCTTTACTTTGCAATTTTTATTATTATTAAAAAATAATATTTATTTTCACAACAACCTGTATTTAGAAGCGGCGAATATTTTACTGGAAACCTCCGCTACAAACAATATATTCAATTTGATAAGCTGAATATCGGGTTTATATTGTGTGATAACAAAAGGTTGTGCTTTTTTGTATTTTCAATACTATAATGTATTCCCAGAGAATTATATTTTTCACCTCGATAAGAGAAACTTCCACACAGGTATTTTATTGTCGCGTTAAAAAAATTGGTAAAAAATATTTTGGGATAGTTTTTTTACGGAAAGTGGAGTTATTGTGGGAATTATTTATTCACCTTATTTAAGACTGCCTAATAATAATAATAACACGTCAATTATTTCAACCAAATGCATGTTGACAAACTTTCGTCAAACAAATGGTTGAGTATTGGAGAGTTAAGCGCAAAACAGAAGGGTTTATGCTTGCCATTCACGATAGAGTCAAGAAATTATAGGAAGCATATAATCAAAGATACAAATCAAATCAATGATTTATGTACAAAATGTTTGGCTTTTCGGAAACCATAGAACGAATTATATCGGGATGTTCTGTATTAGCGCCGTCCGTGTATACATAAAATTAGAAAATATACAGATTTAGGACATGGGATTAAAAGAATTTGGCATTCTCGTACCATAAAAATATTACCATTTGTTATTTCGGCTACTGGCATTATTCCTAGCTCTCTCATTCAAAATTTAGGCGTATTAGATTTGTCAAAGAACTTATATGTAAAAATGCAAAAATCAGACATTTTAAATACATGTTGAATTACAAAAGATTTTTTAATTATTTATATAGAGGGATCAGTAGGATTTATGGGTCGCGGTAAACATATAATAAAAGTTCAACTTATTTTCCTATATTTTTTATGAGTGCTCACTGAAAAAAGGGAATTTGGATAAAACCCTCACTGATCGCTATATAGCTGTGTTGCTACGTGCGGTATTTAAACTCCACTGAGTAAGTAATACGCGGCAAAGAATTGTAAAAGGAAATTCTTGGATCAAAACATTTGCTAATGCAACAGAATGTATTGCACTTTTTTCAACATAGGCGGTGTATTAGCATTTTGTTCTTCTTCAATGATGAATTAATTGCATTGGATACAATTGTGAATACAATCTTCTAAAGTTATTCCAATAAAAAAAACGAATATTCATGTGGACTTTCAGAAAAAGTCAAAAGATATCCCATGTAAGTAAATAAAATCGGATATGTTTATCCAAGACACTATCTAGGTTATAAATAAATTCGTTAAAGAACTTTGTTTACATTAAAAAAGATAGTTACCAAAAATATGGTAAAATTAGATGAAAAATGAAATAATTAAGTATAATATTGTTAATTCTGAATTTGAAATATAAGATCGATAAAAATTACACAAAAATAATATAGGTCCCAAAGGCTGAGTTGTTTAAGGGACTGGGTTCGAGTCCCTGGTCAAGGAAGTACTGAGAAGGAAAAAGGTATGAGGGGTGTGTAGGAATCTGGGGGTCAGTTTGTCTAGAGGTAATGGATATATGAATCTATCCCTCCTACTGCGGTGCCAAGCAATGTTCCGAGAGATTCCTGTTGGAGAGGTTAAAAAATCATCCTCAACCAGTCTCTCCCGATCTGGCCTGCCACACAATTGGTGGACAAAAGCATCTGCCGCCAAGATCCGGACAAACCTCACCCCATGAACCTGGGTACCCCTGCTAAGTCACCAAACGTAGTGCACCACTTGGGGCGACCTATGGCAGAGGAGTTGGTTATCCAACCAGTGGTATTTGAAATGGAGAAAATAAAGCCAATCCATGTCCATAATCCATGGTTTGATTTTTTTAAAGTATTTTCTATCAGCTACAACAATTTTACTTTCATTTTTCCAAATTTCTTGCAGGGTTTGATAAAAAAATCATAATGCTAAATTGGGTGTATTGATGATAGATTTTTTTGCTACTGCCATATAAATTTCTTTGAAACGATTTTTGATTGCGGTTGATGAAAAAAGTTGGTCCATGATAGACGTGTGATGATTTCTACCCTCTCTTCCGTGCCCTTATAGTATATTTAGATTTATGATTTTTTGTATTCACAGTAATCCAATTCTCAACCTTAAAACTTCCAGGAATTCTGTTTATATGATTGAATCAAATGTTTCAAAATGATACACAAAGAGATTAGGTTTTTTTTCAATTCTTCCCAGCTTATGAACAACTTTCTGTCTAGACATTGTTTATTTATTTTTTTATTATTTATTTCTTTATATTTTACAAGTTTAATAAAAGGTCAGACAGGCGAAGATTTGAGAAAATGTTATTTACATCCCAAAGAGCAGTTGCGGCCAAAACGCAAAAAATAAACATGGCTTTTGATGCTCAAAGCGACGGGTTGTAAAACTGGAATTTCATTAGAATTTGCCATGATATGTTTGTTTTAAAGTTTGACTAGTGGAAAAAATTTCTTCCATTACTTTTCTATGTTTTTGCCACTAGGCAATTTTGCAAAGGTTAAAATACTCTATATTATCTTACTAATAATAAATAAATAAATAATAACAGCTTCTGAATTCAAATAACAGAAAAGTAACTTCATCAACACACGTATCCAAACGTCATCATGTCTCACTAATGACTATCACATGGTAACAAATAATAAAAAAAATAATATGGTAAATAAGTTTGTTTCAGAGGCTTTTTTATCAGTCATAATTTATCAATGAAGAAGAAGATAACAATAATAATCTAAACGAAAATATGAAAGAGAACAAGACACTGAAAAACAGAAAAAGACAATGATCGCATCTGGGATTCGAACCCAGACATCTCGTCTAGCGAGTCGTGCGTGTTAATCAATTTCGCTATTGCCACCTTCTGTCCAACCGTCATATTTGTCAATTTTAGAATTAATAATATAACCTTCAACAAATTATTTTTCCATATAACGGGCAACTATCCTTTTTATTGAAAACTTTCATTCTAAGAATTGGTTTGTAACCTGGATAACGTCTCGGATAAAGATATCCGAATTTATTCAAATGGAACTACCTATTGACTTTTTTTATAAAAGTCTAAATGGATATTCGATTTTTTATAAGAAAAACTCTCTTTTATAAATTTTGAAGGTTATTCCCATCAATGTTACAAATCATTGAAGAAGAAGATAACAAAAATAATCTAAACGAAAATATGAAAGAGAATAAGACACAGAAAAACAGACTCGAACCTAGACCTCTTGCCTAATCGGGATGTGCGCGTTAACCAATTTCAATTCGTATTTTCATTTAGATTATTATTGTTATCTTCTTCTTCAATGATATATTACATTGATGTGAATAACCTTCAAAAGTTATAAAAAAAGAGTTTTCTCTTATAAAAAATTGTATAATTATAATTTATTTGGCAACCCCCTGGTTTTTGATTTGTCAAATTTAGTTTTGTAAATGTTATTTTTAATTATTTTAGGTCTAACTTTAATCTCATAAAAATATAGGCCTTTTGTATACTTATATGGCCAAATTAATATTTCTTTTAACTAGGGTTAAATTATGTTATATGTTTGATTATTTAGAAACAAATACAAAATATGTGAAACCGTCAAAACAAAATACACAAAAAATAAATAATCTGCTTGTAAGAATCTCAAATAAATGTGTTTACAATATGGACTTCCCAGGCATTGCAGTGCCTCCTCAATGTTTACAGAAGGGCGAGTTCCAGGATTTAAAGCTCCGTTTAGAACAAGGATTGCAGGAGTAAGGGGAAGGGTAAACCATACCAGAAATATTCTCATCACAGAAGCCCGTCTGACTCCAGGATCGAGAATAGAAGAACTTTGAAGAAAAACACTGGCTCCCACAATTTCAGATCCGATGGACCAATAAGAGTTCAATTAAAGATTTTATCATATTTGTATGAATTCTTATTAGCTGTAATGATCATAATCATCATCACTCTTGGCTCTACTACTGCTGGTGGGGCTTGGCCTCCTCGAGGGTCTTCCTCCACTCATCTCGGTTTTGTGCCAGCTCTCTCCAGTTTAGAAACTCCAAGATATACATATTTTTTTTTTTTTTTTTTTTTTAAATATATTTTTTTTATTTGAATAATAAGGTTTACATGGTATTTACAAGATAATTTTACATGTCAGGTTTCTTACTACCCTTCCATTAAAAGCATTTGCTTGTGTATGGAAGGTGAGTGTACATAAATGCTATTAGTTATACATAAGTTAGTACTTAAATAATTCATTGTACATAAATATATGTGAGCTGCAGTATTTATTTTGATAATGGTGTGTATTTAAAAAAAAGAAAGCATATTATGAAAAACTTAGGATATTTGTAAGATTAATTGACAGTAGTTTTTTTTCTTAAGAATATTTTTAAAATGTCTCTTGACAGAGAGCAGTATTCGGGTTTTATCATTAATGCTTCTGATTTCTTCTGGTAGACGATTGAAAAAAGTTCTTACCTGGTAAGACCTGTGCAAAAGATTGTTCCCTGTGCAAAAGACGTATTTAGTTTTAGGCATAGAAAAACATGTTTAAGTCGAGTTCTGTTTTCATTTAAAAATGGATATTTATCTTTTTCTTTTATAATTTGGATTAATGAATTTTTGATATATAAATCTTTAAATGTTGGTACTTGAAATTCTTCAAATAGGCGTTCTGTTGGGTAGTCCCAGGATTTTTTTAATATAATTTTAATAATTGTTCTTTGTATAATTTCTATTGGAAGAAGGTTACATTTATACGCGGATCCCCAACTAATAATAGCGTATTGTAAAGTGGATTGAACTAAGGCATAGTAGATTAAATATAGATTTTTTATCGACAGAAAATTTCTATTTCTTAAAAATATATATATTAATTTTCTGATTTTGTTTACTACCTGACATATTTGTTTCTTCCATTTCAGATTTTTATCGATAATTACTCCGAGATATTTAATTTTGTTTGTTGTTTTTAATATTGTACAGTTTGATTTGCAATAATTTTGGCTATGAATTTTAGTATTATCGTGTATGACAAATTTTTGGGAGCATCGTTTAGATGGATTGCAAATGGAATTACAAATGTCTTTTCACTATTTAGTGAAAGTAAATTAGTGTCGAAAAAATTCTTAAGCGTGTTGATGTCTTCTGTGGCCTTTGATTCTACATTTTCCCAAGTCTTTTCACTTATTATTAATACTGTATCGTCGACGTATGATGTAATTTTACCATTTAAACGTTGGAAAAAAATATCGTTTACATATATGGTAAAAAGGATTGGTCCAAGCACTGTACCTTGCGGGATTCCAAAGCTTGAAATCTCTTGATCACTATTAACACCATTGATTTTTACCACTTGAGGGCGGTTTTTTAAGTAGTTGGTGATCAATTTAATCGCATTGCCTTTTATGCCAATATTACTTAACTTTTTTAATAGCATCTCATGGGATATGCTATCGAATGCCTTTCTGAGGTCAATAAATATACCCGCACATTTTTTACCTTCATCTAATGATTCGTAAATGTATGAAGTTACGTTAGCAATGGCATCTTGTGTGCTGAGTGATTTAATAAAACCAAACTGGTTTTTGTGTAGTATTTTATTACTATCTAGGAAATTTACCAATTGTTTTTTTACTATTTTTTCAAAGATCTTTCCTATGTTAGAAATTAGACAAATTGGGCGATAATTCGTTACTTGGTGTGGATCACCGGATTTGTAAATAGGTGAGATTATTGTGTTTTTGTAGTTCATTGGAAATATTCCTTTCGTTAAACTCAAGTTTATTAAATGAGTGATGGGTTTTATTAAGTAAGATTTCATAGATTTTAACATGTGTGCCGTAATAGAATCAAAACCTCTCTCCAGTTTAGAAACTCCAAGGTATACATATCTTGGAGGACGTTGTCGCTCCATGTTAACTCCTTCGCCCTATCAGTCTTGAGTTCAGCAGGGACTTTGGTGCTTGATGCTCGGTTATTCTCTCCACACGACCCAGCCACCGAAGTCTTCCCAGTTTTATAAATTAATGATAGCTTCTACTATTTAAATTATTTTTTATTTCTCTTAATTTAATTTAACTATAATATTTTTCTTTCCTCTCAATTCTATTTTAATTTCAATTCTGTTCCATATTTATTCTAATTTACAAATACCTATGTTTTCACTGTATGTACTTACGCTCCTTATAGGATGTGTGGGATTGCACTCACCTCCCCACATCCTGGAATAAAGACCATTATTATTATAAAATGTTAATTTTTCTACTGAAATTCGGTGCCTACAACAACACGATAGTAATACAAATTATATTATTTTATAGTATCGGAGATGCTACAATGTAATGTCACTTGTAAACTAGTAGTTTTGTGAACAGGAAGTTGATTATGTAGTGTTGTAATCTTGCTTATTCCGATTTAACAGCTCTTAAATCGAACCCTGGTGGGTTAAAAAGGTACTCCCAACACGGCTACCATCTTGACAGGATTGACCGGATACAAAAAACACTAATAAATGTACAAACGCACGAAATTCAAAATGCTCAAATTAAAACAAAACCTCGCTGGCTCAGTCAATTGCTCGTAAATATAACGATAATTATCGAATTGCAAAACAAGCAATTTAAAAAAATCTCATCATAATGAACTAATTTTGACTTTGTAAAATTCCAAATTAAAATAAAATTTAAATTATGTACTATTTTGAAGCGTCGGTTCTCAAAGTCAGAATGATCCTGGCGGGTGATGCTTTGAAAACACTGTAAATTCTTTTTGAAACCAGCTTATTTGCTTACAGCCAGATCTAATGGGACTCTTGAAAAAGCTTTGCTTCGATTCGCATCTCTTTGATCTGTGACCACATCTGACGCATTTTCTTCAGTTTCCACTCACCATGCTTTACGAGCTAATAATGACCAAAACCATAAAGCATCGCGAAGCCTTCACATCGCAAAATCTTCACTCTCCCAATGCGCGTAAGCTCCATTCACCAGAGTGTTTCACCACTTCATCGTTTCAGAATAATTTGAGCGCTTTAGTATTTCAGCATTTCACCCCTATGAAACTCACCCCTCAATAAAAAGTGTGACACTTACATATCGCGCCCATTGCGAGGCTCCTCGCCGCTGAGAGCTCCAATCAAATTTGAATTCCGTCGGGTTGGAGCGATAGGAAAATGCCTTCTTCGAGTATCGGAAATAAAATTTGAATAAATGAACCCCTTGGCCGAAGTGGGGGCGCTGAAATCGGATTGAACGGTTCACATCTGTGTACAGTTGTTGGCTCACTAAATAATATTATTTTGTAGCGTGTGGTGGCTGTTTACAGGGTAGTGGTAAAAAACATTTATTTATTTTTACGTACACGCCACCAAAGAGTAAATGCCAATCTCTTTTTGGCTGATTTTTAAAGCGCGATTTTTCTGAATGAACTGAGGGTTGCTTTAAAAAGTCTTGCAAAGTTTCAGTGCCTGGGGGTAATGGAACAATGGCAATTATTTTTTTGGAATTTTTGCGAAGCCGATGGAAAAATAAGTAAGTTAGAAGGAGAGCTTTTCATTTTGAAAGAGACTTGTTAAGAACTATTTGCTAATAAGTTAGTATCACTATTTCGCTTTTTAATTAAATCAAAATTAGATGCCTTACTGTATAATAAAATAGATGCCTTAGAGGCGGTTTTACAATTAAATAACTTTTCAACTTTAAATGTAAGATATACTTACCTATACTTAACGTTGTTTTAGTGGACGAATGTGTGTAACAATTTCAAAACCTACACAACTGATATCTCCACGATTTTTGTAATGTAGTATATTTGTAAACTGTTTTTTTCTTACATCTATGTACTCCACATAGGAGGCTCTGATCAAAAAAAAAAATCGAGTGGAGTTTACACGCGGTCGAAGTGAAACTTTACCAAAACAATCTCAACCAATTCTTGAAAAGTAAGGTCGTAATCAAAGCGATCAATGAGCGCAGACCTCGCGTAATTTCCGTTTCATATCTCAACCAGTAGAAGCCTTTAAAAGTGTCATCATTGTCAAAGCGGCCGATGAGCGAGTTGATGCGTCTCAGGTGCCCTAATCGTCATTTCCGTTTCATTTGAAGTCGAAATCACAGCCGTGCTGTAGAAGTTTCACTTTAAAAATCTCTTAGGGCTTATATCACCTTTGGGGATGCTGTGTGTAGGGTCTTTTAAGGAATGGAAAGAGAGGAAGTTCTGGGAAGTATGAATCCATCCCTCCCACAGTAGGGCTGGAGAGGTTTCGTCTAGGTCTCCCTCTACCAGATTCTTTCGATCCGGCCCGCCACCGCATTAAGGCGGGCAAAGGTATTCGCCGCTAAGAACTAGTTACCAAACGCAACGAACCACTTGGGGTGACTTATGGCCAGGATTTGGTTTTCTAATAAGTGGTTCCCGGGATGGCGTTACCCATACCCGCCTTCCAAATTGAAAAACTGTCTCTTCAATAAACCTTCATTATTTCAAAAAAACAAAAAACGTTGTTTTTAAGCAAATAGAGAACATTTGTCATAACTGACGTAATTTGTTTAACCTTATTAGTTAAATAAGAAAGAAGTCAATGTTTGGAAAGAGACACAGAGGGTTCATATGCATGAATGATCTTAGTTAATTTGTGGATGGTTAGAAACCTGATAAAGCAGAATAAAATTTAAAGGGTGGATTTATTCTTGAACATGCTGACCCACCCTGTATTTCCATTGAAACGTCCATTTCATTCTTTGAAAACAGAAAATAGCGAAAGACTTTTAGGTTTCCGTGGAAATTCAGGGATAATAGATACATGGGTACTTTTATATACAGCCGGAACAGAATAAAGGCATCATGGTTACTTTGGGGATTACTATCTGAGTGCCTTCATTGGACACCGAGAACTCGCGAGCGGCGAACTGAGCAACTGAGCACCGCTATGTTGAATTAAAATAATGTTTATGAAATAAAGTCTGTTTTTGAAGAGCCGAAAATTGGAAGCACTTTTAAGAAAGACGTTAGCACGTTACATGGGGGATTCCAAAAGATGTTTCAACCGACGCTTTATTCGTGAAATGGGTGAGTGGGTATTTATTTTTTCGTTATTTGAAAGCCTAGCAATGATTACATGAAAACATAAGATTTTCATGCACTCAACAAAATACCTTTTTTCTCAATTGCAAAAGTTTGTAAAATTATCTTTAATTTTCTTTCCTTTCTCCGAAATACCTTCCGAATTTCATCTTACAACAGCCGGACTCTCTCGACCCATCGCATCGCCTTGCACCGCTGTGGGAGGGATGGATTTTTTATAACAATAAAAATAAGTATAAATAGAAATATAATATAACCTACGAGTACGAGTGTAAATTATAAAAACACACGAGAAAATAAAACATTTGGATTTGACCGGAATACGAACTCATAATCGAGCTTGTCGTATTGGTGCTTTACCCACCGAGCCACTTTACCCCATTTCCAAGTTATGAAAAAAAATAATAAATAATAAGTTAAATGAAATGCTAATTTTAGTAGGTATATTAAATTAACAATGTCTCTGCATTTATTTTTGTTTTGTACGACTTTAATTTGGCATTCACTGCGCAATTCCTTAAATTTAATTTTAATTAAAAAATACTTGAAAGTTTGCAAAAACTTTAAGGCTCACATTACAATAATTGAGTTAGTGCAATTAGCCTTAAGTTATAGATAATCGTGAGCTTTGCAGGAAACTAGTTTTCAAGTACCTAAATTGGAATTGGTCAGACGTAGAGCTTTTGAAGATTAGCACACGTTGCAAGTGTTCCTTAGGACTGATCTCAGTACAAAGGTGAGGGGGTTAAACCTATACTGTTTAGATAATGTCCAGCTGTTCAGCCTTCCTTTAATGAAAGGGTTGTAACATTAAATTTAACATCTTAACTATAGTTACGAGTGCTTCCCGGTTTAAGCAGAGTTTTTTTTTTTATTGTATGATCTAAAAATAGTACCTAATAACTGATCACCAATATGGCAACTTGCTTATATTTTTAACTAGCTGACCTGACAAACGTTGTCCTGTTAAAGCTATGAATATTCAATTCGAACTGGAATAAAAAATAATAAAAATATTATTTAAAACCACATTGTTTATAATTTGTAATGCTTTTTGACATAAATTTTTCTCTCTGCATGTCCTTTCCCATTTGTCAAGTTCCCCTTCCTCGCCCCCTTCCTCTCCCGCGTCCCCTTCCCCTCACGCGTTCCCACTCCGCCTTCCCTCTCCCTACTCCCTTCGCCCGCTTTCCCCGTCCCGAGAACCCCCCCCTCCCGAGTTCCCCTCCCCCTCCCACGTCCCGTATTTCATAAATTCAATCCCGGTACATTCAGTTTTCAAACAGCTCGCGTGCCACCTGTTGCAAATTTTTAATACAAATTTCATAATGCCAGAGCTCACCAGTAGACATTGAAACCTTCGCAGGCATGCTCACAACAACTCGCCAAAGTTTCACCGCAATCGGAACAGTTAATGCCGCAAATACACTATATATTATTTTTAATGAAATAATTGTTAAATGACACAAATTTATCAAACAAAATGTATTTGCCATTCCGGGATTCGATCCAGCGACCTTTGGATTTCGAGTAAAAAGCCTTGCCGCTAGACCACGCCCGTCGTCATTAACATCATTAACACGATCAAAAGATTCGCTATATTTGTTTCTAAGTTTGATTTACCTTTTCATATTTTTCACCCAAAAAGTATCCAAAAGATGTTTCAAATATGCACACAATGCAAAATATATCACTGTTCTGCTGTTGTATGGATCTCATATAAATAATACCCAGAATCGATTTGCATTGTGTTCGCCGACTTTCTTCAAATGCATTCAGATTCATGTTAAACCAGCGTCGTACCGCACCCAGCAGCCAGCAGCCAGCAGCCAGCAGCCAGCAGCCAGCCCACCGGCCACTGCACAACAACGTCCACTATCCGCAAGATAAGGGATATCTGGTGGATAGCTAGAAGCCTGAGGATATCCAAGCTTCGCCTCTTTTGAATGCAAATGGGACAAGTTGCCGTTTACGCGAGCGAGCCCTATCTCTCTGGGACATTTGAACTGAAAGTGTGCAGCGAATTGAGAGAAGAATGGTACAACGGGTGGCTGGATACGGTACAGCGACAATGCACTTACATTTGACGATGGCGAGGTATTCATATGTAAATCGAAGTCATTTTATGTTTAATTTGTGCAGTGTGTTCATTTTGTTTATTAACCTATAATGGAAAATGCGTTGTACGGTTGAGAAATTCAAATTGCAAAACCTTTGAAATCATACTAGGCAGTTTCGACGAGAAAATTTGATTATTTTCCATACCAGCATTTTTAAGTAATAACTCAATATCGATTTTATTTGATTCAAAGTATAATATTCCTACATTTCCGTGATGATAAAATTATGACCGTTTGTAATTAATTTTTGATCATAAGGTTTTAAATTTTTTTTTAATGTCAAAGCAAAATAAGTGCATACAAAAGTCTGAAATATATTAGTTTGTAAGACTGTAAAGAAATAGACAAACTGAAGTATTTTTGTCGCAAAACAAGTACAGGAATTTTTTAAATGTTTTTTTTTTTTAACTAAAATTAAATGCCGCTTTCCTCGATAATTTATTGTTTTATTTTACTTAATGATTAAATGATTTGAACCATGGAATAGGTGTGGGGTGGATTAAACTCAGATCCGTAACAGGAATATTCTGTGACTCCAAAATGTCTATAAAACTTAAAGGAAAGTTATATCAGACTATTGTAAGACCCGCGATAATGCATGGCTCCGGATGCTGGATTATGTACAACTCCTACTCTAGGCAACTCGAAACAGCAGAAATGCGAATGGTTAGATGATCGGCAGAAGTAACACTAAAAGATAAGATTAAAAGTTCACGCATTCGTGTCACAGACATAAACAGTAAGCTGGAGGAACGACAGTTGAGATGGTATGGGCACATAAGACGGAGACCATCAGACCACACAGTGAAGTGAGCGATGTCTATGGAGCTTCATCGACAGTCATCCAGAGGAAGATCAAAGAACTCCTGGATGACTCAATGCTCCAAAATACCTCAGAAAAGGCCTAGATGAAGGCGATACTCAGAACAGAAGAAACTCTAACCTGAGAACGAGAAGAGCAAACTCCAACAGCCTACCTAGGCAATGAGTTGGGACGGCTCAAGGTATAATACAACATTTGGATTTAAAATTTAACAAATCTGTTATTGACCAACGGATGACTCAATGCTCCAAAATACCTCAGAAAAGGCCTAGATGAAGGCGATACTCAGAACAGAAGAAACTATAACCTGAGAACGAGAAGAGCAAACTCCAACAGCCTACCTAGGCAATGAGTTGGGACGGCTCAAGGTATAATACAACATTTGGATTTAAATTTTAACAAATCTGTTATTGACCAACGGTATAACCTTATTATAATAAAAATAAACATATTTAAAACATGAATGTAAAATAACAATCTTTCGAAATCAATTAACATTTTTTTGTAGAAAAGAGTCGATATGTCTAGAATTTGATTTTAAAATGATATATTTCCGGTAGTGTCTTGTTATTTCTTCCGTATTATTCATTTTTAGAAAGTTATGTTTTTTTGTTATTCGTGTAAGCATATTAGGCAAACATGTAACTGAAATATTACTGGAAATCAAGCTTCATTTCCAAGGTACATTTTAATTGATACGAAAAATTTATTTAAAATTGTGAATGGTAATATAGCCAGCCGTGATTTATTAAGCTCAATAACCTTACACATACCAACAAGAACTGCTCGATCTAAAATTATTTTTAATTGCAAAAACAATAACAGGACTGAGTCACGTAGACACGTAGTTCCTTGTACCTAAATTGCATGCAGTTCAATTTGGGAGGTGGTACCGCCGCCCCGGGAACCATTTATTGGAAACCTACACCTCTGCCATAGGTTAACCCAAGTGGATCGCTACATTTGGTGACTTAGCAAGGGTGCCCGGGTTGATGGACTGAGGTTTGTTTGCGTCTTGGCGGCGGATGCGTCTGCCCACCAGCTGCATGGCAGGCCGGATCGGGTGAGAATGGTTGAGGGAGTCGCTTTGACTTCTCAGAACATCGCCTTTCACCGCAGTGGGAGGGATGAATTCATACGCCGTTACTCCTGTAAACACTGACACCCAGATTCCTACCCACCCCTATTACCCTATTCCTTTCAAAACTTCCTCTCCTACCTTTCCTGAAAAGACCCTCCGCACAGCCCAAAGATGACAAAGGCCCTGAGGTGAATTATTTCCTCAAGGCCTCCTGTGTGGAGCTAATTTAAAAAAAAAAACGAGTGTACTTTAGACCACACTACAGAAATAAAACTTCTTTAGCTTTAAAACTTACCTAGATATCAACGTACTCCTAAAATTTTTCAATATTGCTTTCACAATTTTGGTGCGGCATGGTTCTTCAACAATACGATCAATTTTCCGAGAAGCATTCTGAATGTTGGAAAATTGGTTTTAATTCTCGGAAATATGAATACCAGCATCTACGTGAAAAGAATTTCGAACATCTAATTCGACTTTGTTATCAACGTAAAGAATTAATATGAGTTTTTACAGGCGATTATTGTTAATTGTCGATAGATTTTATTATTTTTTACACTTAAATAAGTGAAAAATTATCGAAGTTAATTCTAACATTTTTGCTCATGTATTAACTTGACATTAAAGGTTGTGTATTGCACATCGACTCAGTTAATCTAGAACTAATTAGGTACTCGTATATATACTATATACAAAACTCTAAACGCAATTACCATCCATGAAGACATTACTATTATTTTGCTCCAACATTTTATTGATATCAATAAAAGCCCTGAAGAAGTGAGCGTTGCTCATGAAACATGTTGGTTTTTATAAACATTAAAAGTGGTAAAAACTTAGTCTTTTATTAATTTGAAACATATCTATATCAGATGACAGGTAATTTAGTAACAGAATCATTTTTCCGGTGCATTACTAAGGGTAAATTAGGTCTACATCTCGGAACAACAAAAGTTCTGTGTCTACGCGCTCTTGTGAGGTTGTCGGGGACATAAAACTCAAATTTTTGTATTATATCGGGAATACAGATGTTACCGTTTAGAAGTTTACACACTGTTGAAGCAATTTTCCTTCTATTGGCGAGGCTATTAATACCCAGCATTCAAACAGGCTGATGTATATAACCAGGTATATTGTAGTTACATATATTAGATATTTTTTCTACAAATAATATTGCAAACATAATAAAATCTCAACCCTTCAATAAATTTCAAGTCACCCAGCAAATCCAATTAGATTTCAGATCCGAAGGAATAACACTAGAGCCCAGTCTGAAAGTCGTAAGTTAAGGCGAGATGTATCAAGTCTCCCCCTCCTTGATAACTTTCCCTTCACCCCCGGAATCGGAAGCACAACAGCGTGCAAACTTATTCATCAACCCTTTCTTTGTTGTATTCTAATTCGAATGAAATTTATATCACGTCTCGGAGCAGACACTGTTCACTGTTCACATTCACTTCGCGGAGAGGTCTGAAAAATGAAGCCCTGAACGGAATGTCTACGCTTCGGACAGGGGTGCTAACTCTAAGGGTCTTTGAAATCTGATTTTAAATTGTCTTTTTTTTTTCAAATCTTGAAATCGTGAGCTGTGCAGGAAGATTTTACAAAACAGGTCAATTTTCCAATCAAGTTATAAGTGGAGTTCATTAATGGAGGACTGAATGCCGTTGGCGCCAACAAAAAACTGTCCAAAGAAGCGAAGTTAGCCATCCATAATGGAGTACTGGTACCTACCCTACCTTGTGTATGGCAGTGAGCCATGGAACTGGCAGAGGAAGGATGAAAGTAGTCTGAATGATATGTGTGGTAAAACCGTGTATGATAGTGTGAAAAATGTGGAGATCCGCAGAGAATGCAATACTGATGTAAGCGTAATGAGTAAGATTAAGAAAGGGACGCTCAGTTGATTTGGGCATGTAGAGCGAATGAACGAAGAAAGGAATGTAAGGAGAATATATGATGCAAATGTGAATAGTAGAAGAAGTCGGGGACGCCCGAAGAAGACATGGCACAACCAAGTGAATCAGATACTTGAGTCGGGCCATATGAAGAGTCGGAATAATAGAAGAGCAAATAATGTATGAGACGATGTATGAATGTGAACGAGGCAAGGAGTGTGTGTCAAGATCGTCCTTACTGCCTACCCCTGCGGGAAACGGTATGATGGTTTGTTAGTTATTAGTGTATTTTGGACTGATAAATGATAACACGTATGTGGTAGATTCAGTTGAAATATTTATTTATTTATTTTAGAAGCAGCTTTCATTTTAAATTTAGATGGTTATCATGATTTTGAAATTTTCGTTAGCTCTAAAATGTTTTCTGTCGGCAAATAATTAACTCAGTTTATTATTATACACGGTCTCCGTGGTCGCGGAGTAAGGGTCTTGACTTGAATCAGAAGGTCACGGAATCGAAATCCAGCGTGCGCAAATACATTTTATTTATTAATCTGTGTTATTTCACAATTAATTAAAAATAATATAGTAGGTATATCTGCGGCACGTTCCAGAATGGAAGATACCTACTCTCAGTATCATCCCGGTGTAAGATCACCATTCAGAATTGAAAACTTTTTGAAATGGTTTTAGCCATGTTTGGGAACCAGTTCTGAACAGCCAGTTACTTCCCCACCTTCCTCTTCTCCATCTCCTTCCCCTCCCCACTACCTTCAACTTCACAACATACCCTAATTGGGGATGCAATAGACCCAATGGCTCCATACGGGAGCAGCTGGGACTCTTGTGAAGTATTCATATAAAAAAAAGTAAAGCCAGGACAACGCGCCGAAGACTTCAGTTAGTAACCAATAGACATTTTGTAAACGTCTCATTGAGAATTTATACTCATTTCTACTAAACATTTTATGTTCTTGACGAGGATTACTTTTCTATAGCTATAATTGTCTTACAAACAAAGATAATTAGGCTCTTTTTAATCGCCCCGTGTGTAAAAGCAGAATACTTAATTTTTTTTAAATATTTTCATAAACACAAAGCTTTAGATAACAACACAAACGTCCTTTACAAGGCTTCAAGATTCAAGGAACAAGGATTACATTTTCGATAATACGAAGGTTATATATTTTCTTTCAAACAGTTTTGAAAAACTTTTCTTGATAATTTTTCATGTCAACAGTTTTATAATGTATTTTCGTTGAAAGTTATTGCTGTTTGATATACTCTAAGCAAGGCTTAGTGAGCAATAGTCTGGTCCGACGTTAATCCTACCACAATGACGACCCATGTTAACACTCTATTTTCAAAGTGAGCTTATAAAATTTGTGGGATTTGGATTTTCATAATAAATCCTTTTTTACTAAACTTTTCGCCATATTTTTATTTGCCTAAACCGTTTATTTTTCAGTTGTAAAGCCTAGCTTTTGAATTTTGATTGGGATTGACATTAAACATAGGCCAACAAATTAGACTAATCCAAGTCAATTTTTAAAAGAAAAATGGTGGAGGTGCATATTTTTTTAAATTAAACCAAATGAGGTTGAAGGCAGTTAATAGGAGATAATTCAACATTATATTAAAAAAAATATATATTTTTGAAAGGAGTTACATGTAAACGCATATTTTAAATTTCTAAAATATATGCATCAAAGTAGCCATTAAACTATTGAATGTTAAATCAAAATAAAACTGAACCAAATTCATACAAATTATACATTATAAAACAAACTTCTTTTTGTGTGTAAAACAAACTGTCAAACTAAAACGTAAATGTGAGGAGGGAATAACCAGAAAAAATCGGATAAACGTCATTTTTAAATCAAATTTTAGACGTATTGGCTCTTTTCCACCAAAAATTACGATTTTGAAAGAATTTTATCTAGTAGAGCTATGTTTTAAATTTTGAGATCGGTATAGCTTTTGTATGGTGATTTATGCATAACAATCCCTAACGCGGTTCAGTCACTAGCGCGACTGAAATGCGGTAGTATTTGTAAGGCGATTTACGCCTTCCAATCCCTAACGCGGCTCAGTCGCTAGAGTGACTCAACCGCGTTAGGGATTGGAAATACGCTACCCGGTTGGATAGCGTTCTAAGGAACAACTTCAACTACGAACTCCGCTCGTAGCACCAGTGCACCGGGGATCAATACTACTAGCCACATAGAGCAAGCTCCATTAAAATACCTGTAGAACAGACTCAGCGTGCCCACATCGCGTCTGGGTATTAGAGATGGAAATCGGTCTGTTAACAGACGAACCGCCCTCTTTTTCATAGAATCAAGAAGGTTTATCAAGTATTGTTAGTCTCCAGCCCAGAGGTCTCCCAATATCAATCGTTGGATATACTTGAGATTTGTATAGGGTTAGCAGCTATTAGAGAAACTGCTAGCCCTGTACAAGACGGCCAGTTGTATTTAATGGAGAGGATACCTCCGTCAAATTGCCCTAGACGTTGAAACTTACCAGATTGGCCTTACCCCAGGCACAAACCTTCTTGAGGTGGTGGTTTACTTTTAGTCTCAAAACCTCCAGAGCTGTAAAAAAGATAACACTCGTCAGTGGTGCTGTCGTCTGTGTAGTAATGAATTGGTCCACATTGCACGTGCAACAAAAACAGCGTTGGTAACGGCACGGATCCTTGTGGTACCCCCGCATTGATTTGGTGAGGAGAGGAAGACGAGCCGTTTACTATGGTTTGAATAATTCTTTCGTTGGATTGAATGCATTTATAGAATTTATAGAATGTTAAGCCAAGCTATATTTACATCCTTACATCACGGAGGGGGCACTTTTGTAAAGAATCTACCTTAGTGTGCGTTTTCTATTATAAGTAATAACTTTAGGATTATTATTAGTAAACCAATTTGCAAAATATTGGTACTCCATTATTTTAAAAGGGGTGCGCAAAGACTACAGAATGTCACCCAAGACTATCGTAGCACAAATTATAACAAAACTATACTGTCATTCATTTATGTTATTTTCATGTCTCCGGTATTTGATTTACTTTGTTAGACCCGATTTCTAGTTTCAGAAAATCATCAATATCAACTCAATATAAAATAACATTATATTCGAACTTTGTCTTTCTGAGCAAACTCGTCTATTTGTGTACAACGCTTATTCAGCTTCATTATAATTAACGCATATAAGTGAATTGTCAATTTCACATCAAATAATGATTAAATTAATGTGCAAACCCTTGCTTCTGCCAACAAATAAGAAGGACTTTTCTCCTGAAATCGTAGAGCAACTCGCTGAAGTGATCACGAACAGCGTGTTGGCAATCACTGCTGCCGTCGTAGCTCGTAGCTCCAGTCAAATCTACGGCGTAGCATCTCGGGAGGACTACTTGAAATTCAGCCGGCGTAGCTTTTGATCGGAAGCTTTTCTATTTCACACGCTAGTGAGAGCTTTTTCATAGCTTCTTCGTGTCCTTCTGGTGTTAGACAGTGCCAGCCGAGTGGCGAATGAATACTATTATTATTATTATTGCCTGGGGATGGTTTGAACGCGCCCTTATGCGAGGGGTTCATTTGTTACGGAATTAAGACTCGTACGTGGAATATATTAGCATATTAGAGGCCGCTTTGATTCACTCACAGACGAAAGTTATGTGATTTTCGACTCATTCGAGTGTTGAAGGAAACAGGTGGAACTACGTTAGCGCACAGAGTGTCTCTAGCTTATTTAAAAGTTTGAATTGATCAGAATTAGATACATTTTTGTTATAAATTGTGCATCTCCTCCCAAGTAGCGAAAGATTCAAATTCCGTTCATCGAAACAGCCACTTATCTAGTGTTATTTAATGATACGGGCATAAACTTTGTTAATTAATAATGTTTTCTTATTTGCAACATTCGTATTTGGCGTAAGCAAATGCGTCAACACAATAATAATGCAGATAGAAATCTTCGGTTGAAAACAAATGATCAGTTTTCAAAAATTTCGATTGAGAAAACGCATAATAAATTAACATCCCAAACAAAACCCTTTTTATCTTCTATTTGGGGGTCGAGTACAGGTACCGCCACCCGGGAACCATTTATTGGATAGCTAATACCCTTGATATTCATTTGGTGACTTAGCAGAAGTGCCCGGTTTCATGGGGTTAGGTTTATCTAGGTCTTGGCGGCGGATGCTTTATCTCACCTATTGCGGGCCAGATTGGGAGGAACTTTTGGAAAGGAGGAATTCTCAATCCATCGCCTTACGAGAACGATTATTATATCTCATTCTCTCGCAGACTAAATTCTATAGATGTGTGTGTTTGTGTCGCTATTTTTCGTTTCATCGAGTTTCAAATCACAACGGTGCTAAAGAAGTTTTCACTCCAAAAATCTAGCACTAAAAGAGCTGAGTTAGCAACACTGCTTCCATTCCTATCATTGCTTACCATGTTTCTTTGTGTAATATTTTATATAATAATCACTGATAATATACTTTTCTACAATTGTTTACGTAACTCTGAATAACTGTGAAGAAAACCACATACATTCTACTATTTTACGGCAACACGGAGAAGTCTCTCCGAACACCTTCGTTATGGTGGTTCGAATCTTGTCTAATCTTAATTCCGACAGATGCCAATAGATGTCGTTATTTTGGGATACTAAAAACAATAATCGTGAGATAATTCTTGAAATGAAGTTCATCGCTGTAATGATTAATGAGAATGTGTTTGAACGTAACGAGATCGAATATTTGTCACCCTCTGCTCGCTCGGCGGATCTGAAGACGAGGAAATACAAGGAAAACCCTTTTATTAGCAACTCACCATCCTGGTAACTCATTCGTACTCGGTTTTCACTTTCATACATTTAGACATACGTTCCCTTACAAATAGTATATTTAGAAACACATGTAAGAAAAAAATAAATTTAGAAGGTTTTAATCTTCTTCAAACATTATACAAGACTCACAATCCATAGCAAAGGGAATAAGCTTCTGTCAGACAAGGTTGCTGTTTATGAACATCCTAAAAGTTTTTATTTTATTTTTCAAAAGTGATTATTAGTTATTGGACAAGCGAAAGCGCTCAAATTGAAGCAAGAAAATTTAAAATTTCAATAAATTTTTAAGTGTAACTTCTTTAGCTCTGTTAACGATTTGAAATTAGGATGAAACGGAAATACGTCCCAACTCAGTTCTACACAAATACTAGGTTCTAATACAATGCGGTAAATTCGCGCTAGGGCGCGGGCCTTCGGTGGCGCAGTGGGCAAGGCGCTTGACAAGTCTCAGCGGCCAGAGAGACAGACATCAAGCAAACGGAGGTTCGAATCCTACGAAATTAAACGGCCGGCATAGTCCAGCGGTAAGGCTCTTGACTCGCTCTTCGAAGGTCGCGGGATCGAATCCCGGCGTGGCGAATAAATTTTATTTGATTAATTTGTGATATATCACAATTTATTCATTTAAAATAATATATAGTATATTTGCGGCACGTTCCAGAGTGGAAGATACTCTCAGTATCGCCCTGGTGTAATACCACCATTCAGAATTGACACGTTGCTTGAAATGGTGTTAGCCGTGTTTGGTGACCAGATCTGAATAGTCAGGTACTTCCCCACCTCCCTCTTCCCCATCTCCTTCCCTTCCTCATTACCTTCAGCCTCACAACATACCCCAATTAGGGATGCCATAGTCCCACTGGCTCCAGACGGGAGCAGTTGGGACTCTTGTGCGGTATACATGTAAAACAAAAAAAAAATTAAAAATAAAACATTTAAAAGCGACATCTGGCGACTTTCTACTTTCACCTCTACCGCGTGTGAATTACACACTCTGATTTTTAAATCCTTCGTTCATGCACGAGCTGTACTAACCTACTAACAGATTTTTTTTTCAATTTCAGATGAAACTATCATGAGTTATCCTGTCCACCTCAAGGACATTTTTTTAAGGGGTCTCCAGAAACCAGGTCCCATCAGCTGAATTTTTCAAGTTTTCGGATGAAAATTTTATACAATATTGTTTTAATATTACAATGTTATATGTTTAAAATTTTAAATAATATAATTTATTTATTTCATAAAAAAACATAAATAATATAAACATAATATACTTTTTCTAACCTTCGAGACGAATTGAGAAAAATACCATTTTTTTGATTCCTCTTTGCTGATGCTGCGCAAAACCTTGGAATAATGGTGGACGGTAAATTGAGGTATGAGAAAAGGTTACGAAGCAGTCACTTTGGTGCTATTCGAGGAATTTCTATTTGGGAAGCGGGTATGGTTACCGCCATGGATAACCAAAATTTCTGCCATATAGGGTACCCGAAACGGTTCGCTACGTTTGGTGACTTAGCAGGGGTGTCGGCGTTCATGGGGTCAGGTTTGTTCAGATCTTGGTGGCAGATAAAATGTAATATTCTATATAGTATGCCGTATATCCAAGATGGATGCTGTACGTGGTACGCAAGCTCTTGGAAAAACGCATCCAGCGTTATATTATGTCTAAATTAGTAGTCACTTTATACATATACATTGATGGATACGTACTAGCATTTAATGTTTTTATTGATTTAGTAGTGAGAATAGACTTTCCCAAATTTTCTCAAGACACCACTACACATATCCAATTTGGGAGGCGGGTATGAGAACCGTCGCCCCGGGAACCATTTATTGGATTATCAACACCCCTGCTTTAGGTCATCCCAAGTGTTGACTTAGCAGGGGTGTCCGGGTTTATTCTGGGTGAGGTTTGTGGTCTTGGTGGCGAAAGCGTTTGAGAGAGACCTTTTGACCTTTCTAGTCAGACTCTATTGACATAGCGCCTTATACCGCAATGGGAGGGATGGATTCATACGTCCGTCACTCCTGGACCCATTGACCCCCAGATTTCTACCACCCCTTGTACCTATTTCCTTCCCAGAACTTCCTCTCCTTCCTTTCCCTAAAAAGACCATTAACACATTATTTCCATAGATGATATAGGTTCTTAGGGATTTTTTTCCCTCAAGACCTGCTTTGTGGCGCTATTGTAAAAAAATATAGTTTGTGCAATATAGTTGTGAATGATGAATACTTGGAGCAGGTTGATGAGTTTGTATATCTGAGTAGTATGTTTACGAGAGATGGGAAGGCTGATAGAGATATTGAAAGAAGGGTAAATGCAGGTAACTCCATCAATAGGGGACTGAATGCCGTTGGCGCTAGTAAAAAACTGTCAAAAGAAGCGAAGTTAGCAGTCCACAGTGGAGTCCTGGTACCCACCCTGTTGTATGGCAGGGAGGCATGGAACTGGCGGAGGAAGGACGAAAGAAAACTGAATGCTGTTGAAATGAGATCCCTGAGGCGGATGTGTGGTAAAACTACGAATGATCGTGTGAGAAATGTGGATATCCGCGAAGAATGTAAGGCTGATGTAAGCATAATGAGTAAGAATAAGGATGGGACCCTCAGATGGTTTGGGCATGTAGAGCGAATGAAAGAAGAAACTAGTGTGAGAAGATTATATGACGCAAGTGTGAATGGAAGAAGAAGTCGGGGACGCCCGAGGAAGACATGGCACGATAAAGTCAGAATAGTAGAAGAGTATGTATGAGACGATGTATGAATGTGAGTTAGGCAAAGAGTGTGTGCTAAGTCCGAATTGTTTGGCGGTCCGTCCTCTTTGCCTACCCCTGCGGGAAATGGCGTGATGGTTAGTTTGTTTAGTTAGTTAGTTAGCAATTAAATTGGAGTAAAATCTTAAAAAGATAGTAGCTAAAAAATATGCGATAAGATAATGAAGATAATGTTGGTAGTTCTTAGTCAAATATAGCCGAAGATGGAATGGTCGAATAAGCTCAGTGGTCGCGTAAAGCCCCGGCAAGCTTATGTTCTGGGATCAATTCCTCGAAGCGACCGATTTTTTTCTGAATTTTCTGTTTCAAATATGTATGTTTGATGGATGTTAATATTGTCTTCAATGATGGAATATTACAATTTGAGATTTTACTTACTGATTTGTTCCATTACAAATATAGGTATTGAATAATAATAAGGGATGTACGAAATAATCCACTCTCCTCTTCTGTGAGGTCCTCCAGGGAAAGACGTGAATAAACGTCTTTATAATAAAAGTACTAAAACACCCGCCGCTGTTTACGCCGTTGCTTACAAAATGGTACAGTGATTGAATACAACGGGGAATACAGATGTTCCTTAATGTCCTATTACAGCCTCCACAAAAGGCTTTCAAGGATAAACAATCACCTGTAATCTGTATCGCTTATGGGACTGACTAGCTTTTTACTGAAGCCTGAAACTAATGTACGAGATATGACTTGTTTCTACATTGTGTGAAGAGGGATTCGATTATTTTTTATAATTAATTGCGCTACAAAAGATAGGAGATAATTGATTTATATAAGGTTTTGATAAAAGACTGTGAGTAAAATTCTAAATAATAAATACAATAATAATACAATAATAATAAATTACAATAATAAATTGTAAACACTAAACGGCCGGTGTGGTTTAGGGGTAAGGCTCTTGACTCGCAATTCAATGGTCGTGGGATCAAAATAAATTCAAATAAGTTTTATTTGATTAATTTGTGTTATTTCACAATTAATTACTTAAAAATAATAGATAGTATGTTTGCGGCACGTTCCAGAGAGAAATATACTCTCAGTATCGCCCTGGTATAAGACCACCATTCAGAATTGAAACGTTGCTTGAAATGGCTTTTGCCGTATTTGGTGATCAGATTTAAATAGCCAGGAACTTCCCCACCTTCATCTGCCCCAGCTCCTCCCCTCCCACTACCTTCAGCCTCACAACATAACCCATTTGGGGGTGCCATAGTCTCATCGGCTCCATACGGGAGCAGCTGGGGCTCTTGTGAAAAGATCTGAATAGCCAGGTGGGGAAGTCCCCACCTTCCCTTCCTCACTACCTTCAGCCTCACAACGTATCCTAATTGGGGATGCCATAGTCTCACTGGCTCCAGACGGGAGCAGCTGCCTAGACTATTGTGAGGTATTCACATAAAAAAAACACACTCATTAAAAATGTACGGATTTCAATAACCTTTTATTATTAATTCATCTCTCTCATTTTTTTTATATTATGTAAAATAAAATCTTATACATTTATAAGTATATTTAATTTTTTCCCTTTTCCACGTAAAAATATTTGTAAATGTTTATTTATCTGCTGTTTAAGTCAATCCGTGGGAAATAGTTAGGGTGCAAGCGGGAATGAGTACCCATTTATAGGATAACCGACACCTCTGCATTAGGTTACCCCAAGTGGTTCGCTACGTTTGATGACTTAGCAGGGGTTCATGGGATGAGGTTTGTTTAGATCCTGGCGACGGATGACCTGGACACACTGAACCCCACATTCCTACCCACCCCTCATACCTTTTTCTTTTCCAGAACTATTTGTCTATCTTTTCCTTGAAAAGACCCTTGATACAGTAACCCCAAAGGTGACACAATCCCTGGGTAAAGTAAAAAAAAATAGTATTATAATATCGATCGTATTATATATTATAATCGATCACCACAACAAGGGCACGTACCTAGCATGGTGGGCGAAAAATTCTCAATAAATCACTAAAAAATTATTTTTTTAAGTTACTGCCAGTATGTGTGTTTTCTCCCATAAAAATAATAAAAAAAACTAACCACTTAAAATTTGTTCGCAAGTGAGTGAAGTTGAGATATTTCTCGTGACATTATTTGATGACTATCAAATCGCCGATCAGAGCCATTTTTATATTGACATTTGGACAGTCCCAGTCAAAAGCCGATTCACGGTAGATTTCATCTGTTGAACAATTGTGATCAGCATAACGATCACGCTGTTATGCTTGTCAGCTGATCACAATGTGTTTAAAAGCTGAAATAGAATGAATCGGCACTGAAAGAGGACTATTATTTAAAAAAAAATGGCGACTATCACTGATTTGATTGTCATCAAATATGAAAAGAGTTTGATGCACCACAATCTAAAAAAAACAGGGTGTGCAATTCATATACGGTAGACATGAAAACCTTCAGAAAACTAAAGTAGACAAGAGTTGGGGCGGCAAGAAACACGAATAAGGAGGAGACCGATAGGTTACGAAGCATCGCATAAAGAGGATACCGATTATTCTCTCTCATTGTATCGCAGGCTATAGATGTCCTGTAGATGTGATGGAGGACTTAGCGAATTGAACACGCGACGCCCGGATGGGATCCAAGCGCTATGCCCACTCAACCACCGACCAGTCGTGATGGATATCATACCAGATGGATATGTTTAGCTCTTTTTAGTATCGCTTTTTCGTTTCATCGAGTTTCAAATCACAAAGTGCTGTTCACACGCTGTAAAAGTGAAACTTTCAGAAAACTATAATTGACAAGAGTGGGAAGGCTACGAAGCACCTCACAAAGAGGAGACCGAATATACTGACTTATTTTCTCGCAGGCTGATTCCTATATGTTCGTCACTTTTAAGTGTGGCTACTTTTCGTTTCATCGAGATTCAAATCACAACGGTGCTGAAGAAGTTTTTAATTCGAAATACTTTATTTTTCATTAACATTATTATTGCCAAAAGAACTCAACAATCAGCCATTAAATGCTAGAACAGAATTTAGACAATATTTTGTTTTTTATAAAAGCTCCGTTGCTTTTAAGCTTGGTGAACATTTAAAAAAAAAAACGGTAGTTACGCTAAATTTATTCAAGAAAATTGTCAAAATCTCTATACTAGCTGAGAGAGGTTATTTTGGATTACGCGTGTAGTCGCTTACGTCATTAAAATCAGTGTGGAATGCATATTTACTTATTATTGTGAACTTTACTTAATTATTATTATTAACTTATTTTTATATCCTAAATTTACTTATCTTTGTTATTATTTTCAAATTAATTTTCATTTCATTATTTACTCATAATATTCAATTTTTTTATGGGGAAAAATTCTCTTTTATAACTTTTGAAGGTTATTCCCATCAACGTAATATATCATTGTAGAAGAAGTTCACAATAATAATCTGAACGAAAATATGAAAGAGAACAAGACACAGAAAACAGAAAAAGACAATAGTCGCGACTGGGACTCGAACCCAGACCTATCGTCTAATCGGGACATGCGCGTTAACCAATTTTGCTATTGCTACCCTCTGTCAAGCCGTCATAATAGTTAATAACCTTCAAAAGTTAAAAAAGATAGTTTTACTTATAAAAAAAAATTGAATATTCAATTACACTTTTATAAAAAGTCAATAGTTCCACATGAATAAATTCTGGGAATAATTTCGGTTTACGGAAGGTCTTCCAAAATAATTTTTTTTTATTTTTTTATACTAATTATGGGCCGGAAAATCCAAAACTGAAAGAATTTTTTTTCGGAAAGCAATATTAACAAAGTTACACGACTTTAAAATTTTCTATAGGCACACATGAAAATCGACATATTGGAAGTATTATGACAGTTTAAAGTCATAGATAAACTAGAAAAATGTTTTACCACACAAAATTAAATGTTACCATGCAATAATATCATCAAACATACCTTATAAATCGACGAAGTATGAAAATTCGTAGTCTTAAAAATGCGTAACCTAACCTAACGCTAGGTTTGTGTAACATGGTTTGTGCCCCTTTATACCGCCTGCTCGCGTCCCTAACCTAACCTAACCTAACCTAACCTAACCTAACGCTAGGTTTGTGTAACATGGTTTGTGCCCCTTTATACCGCCTGCTCGCGTCACGGCAAAAAAACATCCCTGTTTTCAAGTAGTTTAGCGGCTACGCTAGGTTTGTGTAACATGGTTTGTGCCCCTTTATACCGCCTGCTCGCGTCACGGCAAAAAACATCCCTGCTTTCAAGTAGTTTAGCGGCTACGCTAGGTTTGTGTAACATGGTTTGTGCCCCTTTATACCGCCTGCTCGCGTCAATTTTAAAAAACAGCCTACGTTTTCAAGTAGTTTAACGGCTACGCTAGGTTTGTGTCACATGGTTTGTGCCCCTTTATACCGCCTGCTCGCGTCAATTTAAAAAAATATCCCTGTTTTCAAGTAGTTTAGCGTTTACGCCAAAAGTGAGTAAAATTTATAAAAAATAATTACTTAAGTTAGTTATTGATATGGCAACACTAAATTTTATGTGGCTGTTTCTATGACTTTAAACTGTCATAATACTTCCAATATGTCGATTTTCATGTATGCGTATAGAAAATTTTAAAGTCGTGTAACTTTGTTAATATTGCTTTCCGAAAAAAAATTCTTTCGGATTCGGATTCTCCAGCCAATAGTTAGTATAAAAAAAAAAGTTTTATTATTTTGGAAGACCTTCCGTAAACCGAAATTAAGCCAAATTCTGATACTTTACTATATTATAAAATTGTAAACATTTGAAACAGAAATGTTCTCTTGATTTTCTACGTACATATAAACTCTCGTAGGAAGTTCAATTTTGCGTTCATATTTAATATTTTCTATGAAGTTTCACTTAAATGGTCGAATTGATTATCTCAATCTTCAATAAACAATCTTCAAGTGTTAAATGTTCCCTTTGAACACACCTTTGACACAAATTATGGTCGAGAAATGACGACACTTTAAAATGGACTAAAATGGAATTTATAAGGTACTCATTAAAAATAACTGCAGCAACTCAGATAGATACATTAATTATCATAAATCCACAATGCCAATTTACTCAGTTATTGGTTTATTTATTGAAAATACCGCACTATAAATCACAGTCCGATAGGCAAAAAAGACGCAAACATAACCACATAAATATTGTTTTTCAAATAGTTTAAGTTTAGACTTACGGAATTCAATACTTCGTTGTTTTTCAAATATCACTGAATTTTAAAGTTAAAAAAACATTAAAACACGTTTCATGCATTACTAATTCAATGATTATTACACTAGTATACAAATATGTTAGAAAAATTCACTGAAACCACGATAAAAAGCCCCATTTTACACTGAGGCATTTTGACAGTTGATCGTTTTAAACAATTAATCAACTTAACAATTTAAAAAAATGAGATAATTAGTAAAAACTAGAGTACACTGCCATCTGTTGAATATCAATATAAGTAGTATCTTTCACCTTCTAAAAAGCATCAATAATGATTGCGGGCGTGTTTGAAAATATTACAAAAAAATGTTTAATGCATTAGGGAAAATTTGCCTAAACCTGGCAGCTAGTCAATCCGAGAAATTTTAAATGGCGCTATATTGTGGCAAAAAGCGTTCCAGTGGCTAATGTTGAAACAGTGTAGGGACTAATCCATTTCCCAAGGTCCTGTTTAATGTATTCAGCTCCCATTCTCCTTCTCCTTCCTCGTAAAGCACTACTTGGGAGAATAAGAAAAAGATAACCACATTCCTACCTACTATCTACTACAGTTGGAAATATTGTCGCGTTTGTGGTAATAGCAATTATCGATTCTCTCTCGAAATAAATTTTATTATACTGACGGTGTAATTGTGCCAACCTGGATAATTGTGACGCATGGATGGACCAGATCACTACATTAAACGGTAGTGATTTTCCCGTCGGATTCTATTGTCCTGTGATAGAAATAAACCTAATAAAATTTTCAATAACTTAAGTTTTACAGTCCGCTTAAGTTAGCCATCGGGCCTTGACATCGATCTTAACCTAATAGTTTTAAATTTTAATATTATGTAAGTTTATATTATGATTATTTTTTTAAATTTCATAAATAAATAAATAAAGTTTTATAAATTCTAACACCTTATTAACCAAACCAGCAATTTCGTTTTTCATTTAAAAAAAAACGGTAATTTCAACCTTTCAGCGAGTTACTCCATTCTTCCTCCCTCTTCTCCCATACATCTGTTGGACCATTCTCTCAATAAAACGCCGCTGGAACATTATTTATATAATGGACATGTTTCACGAGGGACCATTGTAAAGCCGGTTTCTTATGTACGGGGTGTTCCGTGCCATTGTGCTACCTTCATTGTGTTTACTCCTTTATCAAGGACATATAATGCGATACAGGACCTCCTTGTTACAGGGAAAAACAAACTTTATGTGAATTTACATCCAATTTGAAGGAAATTGTACCAGGCTTAAGAATGATATATTATTATGTACTTGTTTATTTAAAGAGAACATTTCATGGATACAATGAACTGAATATGTATCAATTTCTTCTTCTTCTTTCTTTGTCAGCGATAGAAAAATAATATTAAAAATGCATTGTCAAAAATACAAAATTAACTTCTTGAAATATTTAAATTGTCAAACAAAAATAAAATGTAGGTAAAAGTGACTTCATGGTATAAGATAAAAAAACTAAACCAACTTATTACTTTAAAAACTTATAGATAAATAATCAAACTATTGAAGAAGTAGAAGAAATTACGTACTTTGGAAATATAATCGATTAAAAATTAAGGTCTAACACTTAGGTTGAAATGTTATCTAAAAGAAAGAGAAAAAAGGGATAAAGCAAAAATTGTACTTTAAATCAAAGAAAATTGCTCTACAACACCAATGTAGCATCCCACCCAGAGATATTTAAATTCAAAAGAGATATGCTGTGATGTCCGCGCGACTGTCGGCGAACTACTATCTATGATTTTAAATTTGTTTGCATACTAAAAGAATTTGCTCATTTCGTTGATTTTTTGAAGTATTGGTGAACAATATAGTTTGAATACGGAAAGAATTCTTTCATTTCGTTTAATGTTTGTTCAGTTTATTGGTTTTTTATTCGTTCATTTAGTATTCGTTTATTGGTAAACAATATCGGCGACACCGGAAGCTCAGTCCCACCTGGTAAAAACTAGGGATACCACATCTCTTATATTTCAATATCTTTGATCCCACCTGAATTACTGCATAAGTGTAATTTTTTATAGCAATAAAACGCAAGTTAAAAGAATAGAAATAATTCAAACTTAGGCATAAAAACCATGCCTAGGATAAAGTCTATTATATAAGGCGGTACCCATTTACGCCTCCCAAATTGAAGTTAATTCTGAAGAAGAATAAATTCTCCAACTCATAAAGTGATGCAAGCAAATACACCAACTTTGAAACGCATTAAAAAAAGGTCTTAAATTTCATGAAAAAAGGACAATGTTCTTGCGTCATTTACTTGTCTAGTTTTAGTTCACAACCGGACATAAAAATAACATGTACCTAACGTTGTGTGCATAGTTTAGTATAAAATATGTTAAATACAAAACCTGGTGTGAAAAATTTTTTGCGGTTAACCATCAAACAAATTTTTCATGTTCAATGCAAGCCTTTTTGAATTGTAGGAATTTCGAAAACCTTTTATCATTTGCATTTGGCAAAATGCGTTAGTAAATTCCAAGGAATAACATTTCATTTGTAAATGCACGCAAATTACTTGATTATATAGATTGTTATTAATAATACAATTATTTTCCGTCATTAGATGATGCAAGGCCGACTAGACTAGAATCTGGGCGAGCAATAGCCAAGTTACGAGGTCAGTGCTGTCGTTAAGCAAACTTTACCGTTTACGAGTACAACAACAACAACTACAAAAAATCTCCCAGGCCTCCTACTCTAATCAGCCTAGAGGCAGTATTCGACGAAACTCTTGCATTCGAAAACGCCGTTCAGTCCTACAATTTATTTCGTCCATACGCGCATATTCTTTGAATATCTATTTTTGTGGTGTATGGACGACATTTAAATTAAGAATTTACTGGAAACATAAGAGTGTTTCTTACTTGCCATATTTCATTTTGAGTGTGTGTGACAAAAGCAAGTCTGGATGTCGTTGATCGAACTTTAATTAACTTGAGAACGTCTACCCAAAACATTACAAAAATATAGGACACATTTTATTCATACTAATCGAACAAAATATGTAGGTAGGTACACACACGTTACATGTTTATTAACTAAAAATCAATGTTTTTATTAGTTAAGTATAGTTTAGTTGCAGCAAGAAGAAAGAAGTGCGGAGAGCGTGCAAAGACTGAGTTATGCGGAAGTTATCCCTTTCTGCCGACTTCTGAACTGGTTCGTCAATGTTCTATTTTATTATCTTTCTATGAAATATTTTATCGTAACACACACCACTTAGACGAAATTTTGCAGAAATTATATGTTTTACCACACCGAATAGGTAGGTACTCTATTTCCATGTTATTTCACGTTACCTTCCTTGAAAGGACGACAGACTTATTCCGATCCACACACGAACCCACAAAGGATGAGGTTCTTTACCCTAAATTTAGGTTAAATAAAACATTGAATTACCGATTCCATCTAAAGCGCACGGCCAATCATTTACCTCAGCTAAAAGAACTCCTTAAAATTTAATGAGAGATATAGAAGGTACAAAATTTAATATGATATGTTGTTGAAATTTAATAAGATATGTTGTGAAAGAAAATCAAAAAAGAAAGCTTAACCTTTTTCGAAAATTATTTGATGAATTAAATAATTAATTCAAGGCTCTAGGTACTCATTATATATTCGTATAATGTTGAACTTTTTTGGCTATTGACCGTTTTAATGTTATAACTGAGCTTTGTTCTTCAGGATAAATATGGGAGTCATTTTTTTAATGAAAACAATTGAATAAACCAATCTAATGAAAAAAAACATAGATATTTAATATTAAATTCAATACTTAGTTTTTTGGCTAAAAAAACATCGGTAGGATTTCTTCGTAGGGAACAGTCGTCGTTCTTTTCAAAGGTACCTATTTTTTTTTCTTTTTTACATAATTTAGCCTTTTACACCTTTATAAAAGGATTCACCTTTTCACGTTTATAAAGGACCACTCGGCATTACTTGTATCGGTACCGACTTGTATCAGTGTCACATGCGTTAATTTCACTTATCAATATTACAAATTTACGATTGTTAATTGTTACACATGGAGAGAATAACACCCAATTAAATTACACCTACTGGAATTACATACGTAAAAAAAGTTTTCTAAATAGGATTTAATTACAGATTCTTTAAACACATGCTAATAAAAAAATATATTAAAAAAAACTGAAATTAGGTGCTAGCTAACTAAACTAAGACATTTACAATATTCTCGATTGTTATTATGAATACCCATTACTATACGTTAAAATGGATACCTATTACAGCTCTGAGCGGTACGCCATCAAATTTTACTTTTTTTAGATTTGTACTTTTTTCTAACGCTAAACACTTCTGTTCGTCGGCTGAATTACGGGCAAAGAGAAAGAATAAAGAATCCAATCCCATGGTAAGATTAAAACATACAGCGTGGGTGGCTTGGTATATTTATGCATACAGCTGTCAAGTCCATGTGACAGCATACATAGGTTAGAAATCTGTATTACCATGTGATAATTACTTAGGGGGGTTCAGCTAAGTGCCGAACCAACTTATTGCACATTTTATTTCACAGAGGGCAATGATGTTTGAATGACGAGACAAAAAAGTGAAAAATTTTCATTTAATTAAAATGACGAAACAAAGTGATTTGCATGTTGAAGAAGTAGTGGTAGACCTCCGTAGTCCAGTGGGTAAGACTCTTGACTCACAATCCGGAGATCGCGGGTTCGAACCCGGCATGCGCAAATAAATTTTATTTGATTAATTTGTGTTATTTCACAATTAATTCATTTAAAATAATATATAGTATATTTGCGGCATGTTCCAGAGTGGAAGATACTATAAGTATCGCCCTGGTGTAAGACCACCATTCAGAATTGAAACGTTGCTTAAAAATGGTTTAAGCCGTGTTTGGTGACCAGATCTGAATAGCCAGGTCCTTCCCAAACCTTTCTCTTCCCCACCTCCTTCCCCTCCCCACTACCTTCAGCCTCACAACATAACCCAATTGGGGATGCCATAGTCTCACTGGCTCCAGACGGTAGCAGTTGAGATTCTTGTGCGGTATTCACTGTAAAAAAAAAAGTGAAAAAAAATTGTTTACTTAGTTTACGCATAATTTGTATATACATACCTACCTAATCCATTTCAAGCTTTCTTAATCCAATTCTTTACTAAAATAGTAAAAAGTCAACTTCGTATGCTAAAAAGAAGAGACATAATAATATGAATTCAAGGCTTGTAAGTTCGGTATCAATGGGAAAACCAAATCTGGGTTTGGTCGCCTTTTTTCAAATACACGTACCTAATAAGCGTCTTTTTTTTAACAAGGTTATTTCCAAAGAATCGATCCTCCTTCCCACTTTTACAAGGTAAGGGGTCTATCTCTACAAAAGATATCCGCCATCTACAAAAAGTGGTGTCAGACGCACGATTCGCTGGAGTATTGAGTACTTACTGTACTGAATAGTTTTTGGAGTACTAATAGATTATATCTTATTTACAAAACTACTTATGATAATCTAATTGGTTGAAGGTGGATAACTTCCATGTCTAAACTTTACCAGAAACCCTTAAAAACGTTAGCCTAATAGTTATATTATTTAAGTTTAATCTGCAAACGGTCAAAACAACCGCGCACGCCCATTTCCCTTTGTTGTCTGCCTTTTAAGCCTCGTATTCGGAAACGCTAATAAAGTTCTAATATAATGTGGTAAATTCGCGCTTTGTAGGCAAGGCGCCTGACAAGTCCCAGCGGCCAGAGAGACAGACATCAAGCGACCGGAGGTTCGAATCCTACGAAATCCAAAAAAATAAACATTTTAATTTTTGTGAAATCAATATCCAATGTTCAAACCAATTTAAAATAAACAGGCAAAAGAAAAGAAAGCGACTTTCTAGTTTGACTTCTACTGAGTGTGAATTACAAATCTGATTTTTTTTACATGAACTCAACACAGGAGGCCATGAGGATAATAATTTCCCTCAGGCCCATGTCATCTATGGGGTTACTGTGTAGAAGTCTTTTGGTGGAAAAGGAGGAGTGAACCTTGGTCTTGAAGAGATCCACGTTGTAGGAAGAAGGAAACATAGAGGCCGACAAATCGTTCCACAGCTGAACTGTTGAATTTAAGAACCAGTTATAGAAACGACCCGTTCTCGTGTGACAAATTGTCACCTGTATACAAATGTTGGGCGCGCGTTTGGCGTGTTTCTAGAATGTGCACCGGTGACGAATGAATCAACGCAAGTCCCTCGGAGCATCTTTCATTTAAATTCCAGTAGAACAAGGACAGCATTCCCAACCATCGCCTGTATTCTAAATATTGCATTCCGTTTTTTAAGAAAAGAAGAATTTTTTTTAACACAGCAAACTTATTTTGTGGCACCATTATGATTGAAATTAATAAATTACTTAGTTTTTACCAATTTTATTGTTTATAAAACCGACATGTTTCGTCAGCAAAGCTGACTTCTTCAGGGTTTTGACAGAACTAATTTTAAATATAGACATATATATAGGTAATAGAGAATATATATATATGTCTATATTTAAAATTAGTTCTGTCAAAACCCTGAAGAAGTCAGCTTTGCTGACGAAACATGTCGGTTTTATAAACAATAAAAGTGGTAAAAACCAAGTAATTTATTAATTTCAAAAGAAGAATTTATCAAACGGATCGCCCATATCCGCACAGAGTCGAAATTTCAGGTATTGTAGGGCTCCAGACTAAGCAAAAATAAATTGATTCATATTTTAACAGCGTACCTACTTTAAACCTAGTTTTTCACGGCGTCTCTTTTGTACATCAGCAACAAAGTCAACAATGATCGTCACGTAGAATCCAGTATTTTTAATTAAGGTAACTATGAAATTTATTAGTAAAACAAATTCGAAGTGCTTTATATAAATAGATACATTTAATAGCCCATAAAATACATTACAGCCCAAAATTTCCTCAAGAATCCAATATCTCCTGTATTGTGCTCATTAATACCTGAATTTCTTGGAACGATATATTATTTCGAAACAGTCTCAGGTGCAAGTTAAGAGACACTCGGATCAAAACAATCAAATTTATCTGGATTTACCTGAACACGCGCCATTTGTGGTCTTAAGCCGAAATTACTCTTGGCACACTGCCGGCTCTGGGAAGGGGAAATATAAATATAATAAACTTCGCGTCGTGGCATTATTAAGGAGTGTGATTTCACTTGAAACCGCTGGCATTAATAATGTGAAATACGATTTAAAAGGTGGCGTAGGAATATTAAAACATTTAAAAAAAAAGAAATACCTACATAAAAAAAATATTGTTTAACCCTCCCTGGAATCGGGCGTATTTAATTAGAAGGTTAAAATATGTCCACTTTTCAATAAAATCCAATTTTCAGGCGTACTAGAGCAGATAGAGAACTGCTTACATTAATAAAAATCAGGAAAATTTCATATCTGTGTCATATACTTCTAGGGGAGAAGTATCACTTGCTACATTTAATATTGAAAGGCAAGTTAGAGGGTCGCCGAGGGCCTGGTAGGAGACAAATGTCTTGACTGCGAAATATACGAGAGTGGACCGGCTTTAGAAGTGTGGAGGAGCTATTACGGGCAGCGCAAGACAGTGAGACATTTTCAAGGCTGATCGCCAACGTCGGGGGGACCTGATACGGCACACAAAGAAGAAGAATAAAATCCGAATAAATGGAATATTTCTGAACACATTCGAAAATTAAAAAAAATGTTTGTTCATATGAAGCTGATACTTTGTGATGTGACATCTTTCTCCTTCAATTGAGGAGTCCGGCCTATTTTGTTAAATCATATATTTACTCATGTAACTTAATGATAGTAGAGTATTATACTGCCCTCGAGAAGCTACGGTTGTAGCGAAACCCGGTTGGCATAAAGTATATAAAATAAAAGTGGGGTTTACAAAGTTTTTGTTTTATTTTAAATTGAAAAATGGCTCACCTTACGTTTATTTCTATCTTAAATTACTAATTACGAAAATTATTTATTCATTTAATGTACGTTTAAAGTTATAAACCATGGATTTGCAAAATTTCTTTTCAATCCAATTACGCATGAATTACTTCGTTTTCCCAAATTAAGAACCTAATTACCTACGTTGCACGTAAATAGTTGTTTCTTGAAGTGTAATTCCCATAATCCGTGCCTTAAAGTGCGGCGGTTGGTCAAATAATAATAAATATATTTTGTTCTGTACGTATATACTGCCACAATAGCTTATTTAAAAGATATCTTTCATATTTCAAAGACAATAAGAAGTATTATTTCGTTCTCTTTCTGGGTAAAAGAAAAAAATACACATGTTTGCATGAGAGGAAAAGAGATATAAAGCTTTGAAAATATAACGTCGCTCGGGACGTTTTTGGTCTTATGAAAATTTTACGCGATTACTTGTTTTGGGATGTATTTATTCCTAACCAAGCGGACGGGTCAATTTATTTATTACTAGCTTTTTCCCGCGGCTTCGCTCGCATGGTATTAGTTCCAACTCTCCCCCCGCCCCCTTCCCTGTTCCTCCCCCCCTCCACTCCCACTCCACCCCCATTAATTCCCGGTAGATACATTCAGTTTACAAACTGCTCGCGTGCCACCTATTGCAATTTTTCAAAATGCCATTATTTTCATAATGCCATTTTCATTATTTTCATAGCTCATCAGTACTTTTATACAAAAAAATCCAATTGGTGCAATCTTTCGGAAGTTATGCGCCCAAACACACATTTCGGCGATTCATTTTTAGAGATAGATATTAACTACGATGCCAACATCGTTTCCACGGCAACCGTTTGATTTGCTTTTCGTCTGACGTTTGCAATAACTCGATTTTGTTAGGAACAGAAAACGTATGATAAATAATAGCATAACGCCAGAGCTTACCAATATATACAGCCTATATTACTAGCAAATAATGTACTTCTTCTTCTTCTTGTGCCCTGTCCGTTCAACGGACGTTGGCTATCATGATTGCTATGCGGACTTTGTTTACTGCGGCCAGGAACAGCTCCACGGTAGACTGCTCAAACCACTGTCTCAGGTTTTTCAGCAATGAGGTTCTCCTTCTTCCAGGGCCCCGTCTTCCGGCAATCTTTCCCTGCATTATGAGATGCAAGATCTCATACTCCTCTGGATGTCTCATCACCTTTCCAAGATATTGATGTTTTCGGATTTTTATAGTTTTAATTACTTCTTTTTCTTTATTCTTCCGAACCATAACATCTTCGTTTGTAACCCTGTCCATCCAGCTTATTTCAAGTATTCTTCTAGTAGATCCACATCTCGAATGCTTCAAGTCACCTAATTAGTTCTTCAGTAAGTGTCCATGCTTCCATTCCGTAAAATAATATCGAAAACACGTAGCATATGACCATTCGCATTCGTAATCCAAGGTTGAGATCATGAGTGCAGAACATTTTTTTTCATGCGGATAAAGGTTGCACGAGCTTGCTCAATGCGGCATTTGATTTCAACTGAAGGATCTCATCTATCATTTACATTGCAGCCCAAGTATACAATACTCTGTACCTTCTCTAGTTTTGTTCCAGCAATATAAAGATTTTCATCCAATGCGTTATTTTTGCTTATGAGCATGTATTTTGTCTTATTTATATTCAGTTCTATTCCAAAATTCTCACAAGTCTTCACTACTTGATTCAGCAAAAGTTGTAAATCCTCAATGTTACTTGTTAGAAGTACTATATCATCTCCATAATGCAGGTTGTTCAGAATCTTCCCATTTATAACAAGTCATTGAGTAACTTCTTGCAGAGCTTCATTGAATATTTCTTCTGAATATAAGTTGAACAGCATAGGTGAAAGAATACAACCCTGTCGCACGCCTCTCTTTATTTCTACTTCGTCTGTTAGACATTGCTCTACTCTTACTGCTCCTTTCTGGTTCCAATAAAGATTACCTATTATCCTTATATCTTTATCGTCTATCCCGGAGGTTTTCAGAATTTGAATCATTTTGTCATATCTAACTCTATCAAATGCTTTAAGGAAGTCAATGAAGCATGCATGTACATTTGTATTCACATCTCTACATCTTTGGATTAGTACTTGAATACTAAATAACGCTTCCCGAGTACCCAACCCATTTAGAAAGCCAAATTGTGTGACACCTATGTATCTTTTCTTCCACTTTGCGATAAACGCGTCCATGTATAATTCGCAAAGATATCTTTAATAAGTGGCTCATTAAACTAATTGTGCTGTGGTCACTACATTTTCTTGCTTTTGCTTTCTTAGGAAGAGTAACAAAAGTGGATCGAAGCCAATCTAGTGGAATAATTCCTGTATTATATATTGAGTTAAAGAGACTCGTCAATACTAG